>JABMCL010002934.1:622500-645000 GCA_018857735.1 Alviniconcha marisindica
TGAGATGTATTGGGCTGCCACTGTCAACTGTTGGCCAGTCGCGTAGCAGCCATCTTTGGTTGGGCCTAATATAACCGCTTCGATTTATTCCCACTTGTGAACGTCACACGATGCACTTGGGAGACGAAGCTGATACCTGTTTAGGAACTCGCGGTCACGCGAAATTTCGTCTGCTCCGTTGGGGATTTACCTTTCTTCAAACCTCATAACAAACTTCAGCCTGCGTAAATTTAGGAATTGAAGAGTCAGAAGAAAAGAAAGAAAAAACGTATCCCCATCAGGCTCTCTCTCTCTCTCGTTTTTCATATGAAAAGTTTTAAAAGGCATTTGTTTGTGACAATGTTTGATTGTAGGACGTTAAAAGCCATTTACTCTCTCTCTCCTCTCTCTCTCTCTCTCTCTCTCTCTTCTCTCCTCTCTCTCTCTCTCTCTCTCTCGTTTTATCAAGAAATTTTAAAGGGCATTTGTTTGTGACAGTGTTTGATCGTAGGACGTTAAAATCCATTTACTCCTTCTTTCTCTCTCTCTCTCTCTCTTCTCTCTCTCTCTCTCTTCTCTCTCTCTCTCTCTCTCTCTCTCTCTCTCTCTCTCTCGTTTTTCATATGAGAAATTTTAAAAGGCATTTGTTTGTGACAGTGTTTGATCGTAGGACGTTAAAATCCATTTACTCTCTCTCTCTCTCTCTCTCTCTCTCTCTCTCTCTCTCTCTCTCTCTCTCCTCTCTCTCTTCGTCTCTCTCTCTCTCGTTTTCATATGAGACATTTTAAAAGGCATTTGTTTGTGACAGTGTTTGATCGTAGGACCTTAATCCATTTACTCTCTCTCTCTCTCTCTCTCTCTCTCTCTCTCTCTCTCTCTCTCTCTCTCTCTCTCTCTCACTCACTCACTCACTCACTCACTCACTCACTCACTCTCTCAATCACACATCGTTATATCCAAGGAGACGTATTCTTGTCGGATTCATTTCGCCCAGAATGCAGGCCTGCGAGGCGCTGGTTGAGACAGACCACTTTTCGTGTCTCCCGGGTGCAAGAGCTGAGACATCCCGAGAGTGGTGTCCCTTGAGGCTGGCGGTACAGGCGGCCAGTGTGATTGGGCAAGTGATCGGTTGTCTCGGACACTGGCTGTCTGCTGGCCGCCATTGATTACTTACTCTCCCTGGCGCTGCCTGTCGCAGTGTTTAGCGGCGAGGTGGTCTCGTGGGTATGAAGCTGATCGAAACGGGATATGTCAGCCGGTTTCGATTTTCCGACTGAGGTAGCTTGGCAAGGAGCTTATGTCGTCCACTTAAAGTGTGCAGTCGTTTCGGTGTCGTTTCGTTTGCTGGCTTCGGGTTTGAAAACGAGAGTCTGACCACGATCTTCTTGGAGAGTACGTTCGTCGTCGTCTCCTGGCGGCAGTGCGGCTCCGTGTTCTGCAGTCAGCCTCAAGGTTCCTCTCAGCACTCGTGAACAACATGCAATGCCTTATTTGCCTCGAAGTGTAGCAATTCAAACCCCTCCAGGTTCTTGACGGCGCTAGCCATGCGAACGACACACAGCGTGGGTTGTCTCAGAGTTCCGTGCAACGCTGACTCTTCCTACTTTGCCTAGACAGTGCTTGCTGAACTGTTCGGACAACATACTGCTCAGTTTGCGTTTAGGTTTCTGGCGACGCTAGCTGAACTATGCGAACAACACACAGCTTTAGTTGTCTCAGAGTTCCATGCAACGCTGGCTCTGCCCAGTTTGCCTGGAGGTTCCACATAACACTTGCTGAACTATAAGGACAACATTTCTTAGTTGGGTATGCTCAGTTTGCGTTGAGGTTTCTGGCAGCGCTAGCTGAACGATGCGAACAACACACAGCCTGGGTTGTCTCAGAGTTCCATGCAACGCAGACTCTTCCTTGTTTCCCTTGAGCTGAGGTTCCAGACAACGTTTGCTGCACTGTGCAGACACCATACTGCTCCGTTTGCTTCGAGGTTTCTGGCAGGGCTATGTGAACTATGCCAACAACACACAGCTCAGGTTTTGGCTCAGAGCTAATTCCTGGCACTGCTGAACTTCTAAGTAACAACTCTGCTGCCCAGTTTGCTTCATGTTTCCTGGCAGAATAAAGCTGAACTGTGCGAACAGCACCCAGCCCGATGGTGTGCTTAGGTTTCTGGCAACGGTAGCTGGACTGTGCAAAACGAAGGTCTGAGGGAAACAAACGAGTCTGTAGCGTGCAGGACTTGACACTTGGGGCTGTCAGTGTAATCGGTGTCCTCAGGAAAGACTTATAGCGTCTTCAGCGGCAGAGAGACGAAGTCCACAGGCACCGCCTCTGGACATTTGCTCTGCAGCCAGGGACTGTTATAGTAGGGTATGTTCTCTTCGGTACATGTTCTGTAACCAGAGATTTTTGTAGTAAGGTATGTTCTCTTTGGTGTAATGCTCTGTAACCAGAGACTGTCATAGTAGGGTATGTTCTCTTCGGTATATGCTCTATAACCAGAGATTTTAATAGTAGGATATGTTCTCTTTGTATATGCTCTGTAACCAGAGATTTGTATAGTAGGCTATGCTGTCTTTGGCATATGCTCTGTAACCAGACACTTTCATAGTAGGGTATGCTCTCTTTGGTATATTATATGCTCTGTAACCAGATATTTTCATTATAGGGTATGCTCTCTTTGGTATATGCTCTGTAACCAGAGACTTTCATAGTAGGGTATGCTCTCTTTGGTATATTATGCTCTGTAACCAGAGATTTTCATTATACGTTATGCTGTCTTTGGCATATGCTCTGTAACCAGAGACTTGCATAGTAGGGTATGCTTTCTTTGGTATATTATGCTCTGTAACCTGAGATTTTCATTATAAGGTATGCTCTCTGGTACATGCTCAGTAACCAGAGATATTCATTATAGGGTATGCTCTCTTTGGTATTTGCTCTGTAACCAGAGATTTTCGTGGTAGGGTATGCTCTCTTTGGTATATATGCTCTGTAACCAGAGATTTTCAATAGTAGGGTATGCTCTCTTTGGTATATATGCTCTGTAACCAGAGATTTCCATAGTAGGGTATGCTCTCCTTGGTATATATGCTCTGTAACCAGAGCTTTCCGTAGTATGGTATGCTCTCTTTGGTATATTATGCTCTGCACGCAGAGACTTTCATCATAGGGTATGCTCTCTTTGAAACGTGCTCAGTAACCAGAGATTTTCATAGTATGGTATGCTCTCTTTGGTATATATGCTTTGTAACCAGAGATTTCCATAGAAGACTATGCTCTCTTTGGCATATATGCTTTGTAACCAGAGATTTCCATAGAAGAGTATGCTCTCTTTGGCATAACCACCGATACAACTGGTCGCTCAGCACTGCTGTTGAACTCTCACACTCTCAAATAAACTACGTGCCGAGGAGACTGGGTGGCTGCTGTTTGTGCTGTCCTCTGAATGGTGTGGACCAGCGGCAAATGTTTAAGCGACAACTAATATAGTACGTGTAACAGTCTTAACCCTTTCACTGCCAACAAACTGTGTTACTGATGCAGTTTTCTCCCGAGGTCACTCTCCAGAAAAGGCTGAGCGGACCAGAATATCTGCCCGGGGAACTTTATGTGGCGTGAGAATGCGTGAAAACTTAAACTAGTTAAGCATGAAGTCTTACAACATCCTATAATTACACGGAAAAGATTTTGTCAGTGACGTCATATGGCGTTCTGGGGGCGGCGAATGGGTTAATTGTGTTCATCTCGCCACTGCACCGTTGCACGTGGTCTTTTCTCCGTGTGCTTCTAACACTGGGATGAGTGCCAGTGGTTTGTTTGTAGAGACAGATATATCGTACCACTGTTTAGTCTTGCTTCCTCCACCTCGCTATTGAGCCTGTATCACCTACCTTCTCGTGAAGAACTCTTTCAGTGCAGACTCTCTTGCAATGTTCGTCCAGACCCCCCCCCCCCCCCCCCCCCCCCCCCCCCCACCCCCCCCTTCCCGCCCCTCCCCCACGCCGCCCCCACGCGCAGTCGCGTGCATCAAAAGATCAGCGTTAAAATCCCAAACACTGGCAGCCGTGCCATTGCTTGGACACCTGGAAATGACGCATACGCTGACAGAACTAAGCTGCGCTGCTCTTGCGGCTGCTGTAGCCTTTTCCAGGTGATGTGACCTAAATTTATCGCAAGGGATAAAATTTAATGAAGTATTAAAATGAAGAGAGAAAAGGAGAGGGGCCTCGGTTTGAATCTGCTTCGGCTCTCCTTTCTCTTCAAACGTTGTGGTCTGTGGACACTGCCTTGTGACTTTGTCCCTCGCAATTTATGAAACATTAAAATGGCTCTCATCGCTGCCCGTCTTAATGCATGAGTCATTCTGGTGGTGACAGTGTAGTGATAGGTATATAATCTCCCTCCCCCCCCCCACCCCCCAACCCCCAACCCCCACCCCATACCCCTTACCCCCTTCTCCCCGTCCCTAATAAGCCTTATGGTTTCTGCGGACGTTAAGCACCATGTTTACTTACTTTAAGAGAAAGAAAATGGCGGGGGAAAGAAAGAAGCTTGAAGCTGAAGGCATATGGGTCGACCTCATTGAAAACATTGTTCCGGGAAGCACGAGCAGACGTACGTGCTTCAGGCACCCCGTGTCACTATAATATACAGCGCTGACCGAGGCTTCGTTTGCATCTCCGCTGAGATTTGTGTCGCTGTGGAGATGAGAGAGGTCCCTTGATTGGAACCCGGTCCAGAGAAGAGGAGAAAGATCTGACACGTTGATTTATACGGCATTTTCTCGAGTGTGTGTGTGTGTGTGTGTGTGTGTGTGTGTGTGTGTGTGTGTGTTTTGTTTTGGTGGGTTTTTGTGTGTGTGTGTGTGTGTGTGTGTGTGTGTGTGTGTTGGGTGTTTGGGGGTGTGTGTGTGTGTGGTGTGTGTGTTTTGGTGTGTGTGTGTGTGTGTGTGTGTGTGTGTTTGTTTTTTTGTTTTTTTGTTTTGTTGTTGTTTGTTGGGGGTTGGGGGTTGTTTTGTTGGGGGTGTGTGTTTTTTTTGTTGGGTTTTATTTTTGTTGTGTTTTTTTTTGGGGGTTTTTTTTTTTTGGGGGGGTTTTTTTTGTTTTTTTGTTTTTTTGTTGGGGTTGGGTTTTTTTTTTTTTTTTTTTTTTGGGGGGGTTTTTTTGGGGGTGTGTGTTTGGTTGTGGTGTGTGGTGTTTTTTTGGGTTTTGTGGTGTGTGTGTGTGTTTGTTGTGGTGTGGTTTTTGTGTGTGGTGGTGGTGTGTGTGGTTTGTTTGTGGTGGGTTTTGTGTGTGGGGTGTGTTTTTGGTGGTGGTGTGCGTCGTCGTGGTGGCCTGCCTGCGTGTGTGCCTGCGTACGTGCGTGCCTGCGTGTCAACGGGTGAGAGAAATGTGTGACCGGAATGGGAATGACGGGTTTGAATGTTGGGTCTGCACACAGTAAATGAATGCTGAACACACTCTCCCCATTCCCCCCTGTGCATGTAAATTCCCTATTGTTGTTATATATTAGGACAGTGCTAAATTAGTTTACAGGTGGTAATCGATCTCGTACATTGTTTAAACACTGCTATGCTAGGGTATGGTTGTGGTGGGGGTCGGGGTGGGAGGGGTGAGGGGGTGAGGTGTCGGGATCAGTACCGTTTAATTACTATTGCACTCTCTCTCTCTCTCTCTCTCTCTCTCTCTCTCTCTCTCTCTCTCTCTCTCTCTCTCTCTCTCTCTCTCTCTCTCTCTCTCTCTCGTGAGATCAATTACCAGATACATGTACAGATATGCAGTTATAGTCGATAGAAACAGACAAAGTCTAACTGATCACCAGTATATAACTATAACTATGCACAAAATCGCTCATTTACCTTTGATGAAAATGTTAATTAACCTCGATCCTTTAGGAAGTGTTCAGAGAAGTTTCTTCACAACGCACCAGAAAGGCCAATAACAGTCCAAAACAGCCCATCCCTCAGCTTTAAAATACACCTTCATCCGAACTCAGATTAATACAGCATTCTCGGCTTCCCTCAAGAGATTAGTCGAGTCAAATCGCCATGCGGAAAAGGCGACTTCCCCGTTCATTAGTTATAGCATACCTCAGTCCAGGCGTGAAGGGTATTCGGGGAACACTAAAGTCGAATGACCTGAGAGGATACAAAACAAAAGGAAGGCAGATACTTCCTTGGCAGTTAGCAGCCGAAACATAAGTAGGGAAGTCAAAAATAATCCGTGGCAGTAGAGGAAGCCTACATTAGGAAGACGGGATCCTTGACAGTAGAGCAAATCTACATTAGGAAGACTGACTCCTTGGCAGTAGAGAAAGCCTACAATTAGGAAGACCGAATCCTTGGCAGTAGAGGAAGCCTACAATTAGGAAGACGGAATTGAGGAAACCTACATTAGGAAGACGGAACTGAGGAAGCCCACGTTAGGAAGACGGAATTCGTGACAGTACAGGAAGCCTACATTAGGAAGACGGAATTGAGGAAGCCTACATTACGAAGACAGAGTCCATGGCAGTAGAGGAAGCCTACACTAGGAAGACTGAATCCTTGGCAGTTGATGAGGCCTACATTAGGAAGACGGAACTGAGGAAGCCTACATTAGGAAGACGGAATCCTTGGCAGTTGCTGAAGCGTTCATTAGGAAGACGGAATCCTTGGCATTCGAGGAAGACAAAATCCTTGGCTGCTGATGAAGCCTTCATTAGGAAGATTGAATCCTTAGTAGTGGAGGAAGATGGAATCCTCGGCAACTGATGAAGCCTGCTTTAGGAAAATGGAATACTTTGCAGTATAGAGGAGTTAAGCCAGCTTTAAGGAGTTAGTTCACGGAATGAAAGACCCCGTCAGCTGCATAGGGTCACCTCAGAACGATATGCATTTGAACGACGGAACTGTGGGCTGCAGGCGAAGCTCTCAACGCGGCCTTTTGACGTACTTCAGGCTTGCAAATTTATAATTCATAACTTAGCATAGCTGTGGATTCGGGGGGGGGGGGCTGGGGGGCTGGGGGGGGCTGGGGGGTGGGGGGGGCGGTGGCTGATGGTGGGGGGTGGGGGTGGAGATGACCTTAGTTTCTGCGTCTGCAGCCTCCTTGGTTCGGGGTGCGGTGAGGTGGGGGGGGGGGGGGGGGGGGGGACCTTAGTTTTTGCGTCTTAGCTTCCCAGTTCCCTCCTCCCCATCACGGGGAGCCCTACGGGTTCGAGACAAGATCCAAACACGTAAAAGATTCAAAAGAACGCTTGTTTATTATGACGCAGACACACAATCTGCAAATGTTCGGGGTAATCCCTTTCGTCAAGCTACAAAACGACACAAACAACAGTTAAACGGTTAAAAACGATGAAAAATGAGATGACTTATCTTCTGTTTGGCTGAGCTGTTGTTCAGAGCTTGGGAGAATGTTGGCATGACCTCGAGGGACACGTTAACACAGACGTCTGGGTGGTCTAAAAAGACGGGTGGTCTCTCGTCAAAGACGGTCCTTTTGTGTGGCCGTGTAGTCTACGGTACTGATTTATCCGATTCGTCATCCTCGTGGGAGGCAGGCTTCGGACTTTTACTCGGTGATAGATTCTGTGTTTTGACTTTGTAGGCTACCAAAGCAGGAGACATTGTCGAAAACGTCTTGTTTGAGTTGCGGCATGCGCTTTTGATCAGTTCTAACTGCATGCGTGACATGTCAATATCCGTGGAGTGTTTATTGAATGAAAGAAAGAAAGAAAAAAAGAAAGAAAGAGAAATATTCAGAGCATTTTTCTGTCGATGTTTTGTCTAGTTTGCTATCAAATAAATAAAACTAAAAACAAAATCGGCGTTTGAAAGTCTCTGAAATGAGCCTGTGAGCGCTGCTATTTTGTGCTGTACAGTCAGTGATGTCACGAACGAGGTGGGGATGTGTGCCTGGATGGTGCATGTATGTTATTACGTCTTGGGTCAGCCCTCTCTCTCTCTCTCTCTCTCTCTCTCTCTCTCTCTCTCTCTCTCAGTAGCTTAGCAAGGACTAGTTGTTGGATAGGTTTTTGACTAAACCTAAACTGCAAGCCTTGTAAAATAAAATAATATTTCGAGCTTGAGCGTCTCTCTCTGTCTCTCTCTGTCTCTCTGTCTCTGTCTCTGTCTCTGTCTCTGTCTCTCTCTCTCTCTCTCTCTCTCTCTCCTCTCTCTCTCTCTCTCTCTCCAATAGGAAAGAGCGAAAGAGCTTGGCCGTGGCTTGAAGAATTCAAGTTGGAAGTGAAAAAGAAAAAGTAGAAAAAAAAAGTCTGTGCTTTTGTTGCACATTCTGAAAGCGAACAAGGCCCAGAGCGGCTGTGCAGAATCAACAAAGAAGTGAGGCGATTAGCGCTCGACAAACGTCTCACAAATACAACAAAAAACCCGAGTCCCCTGCAGTCATTTTACGGTAATAGAAAGTACATCTGGTGGTGTTTATGTACCTTGTATCGGTGGAGTTTATGTACCTTGTACTGGTGGAGTTTATGTACCTTGTATTGGTGGTTTTTATGTACCTTATACTGGTAGGAGTTTATGTACCGTGTAATGGTGGTGTTTATGTACTTTGCATTGATGGTGTTTATGTACCTTGTATTGGTGGAGTTTATGTACCTTGTACTGGTGGAGTTTATGTACCTTGTACTGGTAGAGTTTATGTACCTTGTATTGGTGAAGTTTATGTACCTTGTACTGGTAGAGTTTATGTACCTTGTATTGGTGGAGTTTATGTACCTTGTATTGGTGGAGTTTATGTACCTTGTACTGGTAGAGTTTATGTACCTTGTATTGATGGTGTTTATGTACCTTGTATTCACTCGCATGCCAGGAGGGAGTTACTGTGGGAGACTTAGGTGAATGCTGTTGTGTTTGTGTGACGTCTTTCGAGCACTAATTAAGCTCCTTGTTTGTTGCTTCTGTTACACATTAAATACTCACAGGGCAACAAGCACACGAAGTTTAAATGTGACACAGCTTAAAACGAAAATGTGTATAGTGTGACCAAGGGGGAAAGGGATAGTGCAAGATGAACATGTGGAGAGAGAGAGAGAGAGAGAGAGAGAGAGAGAGAGAGAGAGAGAGAGAGAGAGAGAGAGAGAGAGAGAGAAATTGCATAAAGACGCGTGAGTGATTGAGCGAAATGGATATTGTAATGATGGATGAATGTTTCTGAACGAACGCCCCACATTGATATGCTTGGCAACATTGAAAATGACAAAACAACAACAACAACAGCAACAGCTACAACAACAACAACAACAACAACAGCTACAACAACGACAACAACAAGCACAGGAAACTTGCGAATGGAAACCTTCGCGTATGTGTTAACCTTTTCAGTTCAGCCAGAGACACTATATTCTATACACTCGCTGTAGTATCTGTGGTCCAGCGGACACCTTCGCTTGGGTCCCCTTCGACTGGTGGTTTGCATCGCCCTGCTTACATAACCCTTCGTGGCGAACGAGGCCTTGGCTGTTTATATCTCAATCATGCAGTCGTGGGAGACACTCATAGTTCAGGAGCTGTGTGAGAGTCGAGGTGGCCGTCCTGGGCTGTCCGTCCTAACGAGCCTTACGGTTTCCGTGGACGTAAAGCAATATTGAACCATGCTTCAGCATTTGTCTCAGCTTGTCCCAATTTGTCAACCGACATCCGAGGACATTAAGCAACACAACCGAACCGTAGGAGACAGTTCATAGTTCAGGAGCTGTGTGAGAGTCGAGGTGGCCGTCCTGGGCTGTCCGTCCTAACGAGCCTTGTGGTTTCCGTGGACGTAAAGCAATATTGAACCATGCTCACGCATTGGTCCCAGCTTGTCCCTAATATGTCAACCGACATCCGAGGACATTAAGCAACACAACCAAGCCTGGGAGACAGTTGACAGAACAGCAAGGTTGCTGCCTCAGACCCCGTAACTCAGGAAGTGCATAGTTGTTTTTACCTCTTGTCAGTGACAACAACAAACACAGGAAGTTCATTAGCGCTCAGAAAGACGTCACATGAACACAATCATCAACAAAGACCTGAATCGCCTACTGGCATGCGAATAATTGCACGGTTACAAGAAAAAATGTGTAAGAAAAAAAAAGATGAGGTTGGGGGTGGGGGAAAGGTGGGGGGGGAGGGGAGGGGGTTAGTGGGAAGAAAAGATTTGTCATTCAAGAGTAATTCAAGCGTAGATGTATCACTGGTCCTGTCGATGGGAATGGAAAAACAAAATATATCTTCTTCTTTTTAAGAAAGAACAATCGCAGTTTTTTTTATTTTTTATCAGTGCTCAAGTTTGTTAAAAGAGAATTATATAATTAGATGCATATACTCAGCGTGTGAAAGTCTCGAAAATGAGGCCGTGAGCAAGCCGTTTTGTGTCCTGTTGTGTGTATTTGTGACGTCATCACCGATGCCGGCATTTGGGCCAGAAGCGTATATATTATTACGTCTTGAGGCAGCCTTATTTTGCTCTCTAATGAAAAGTGTGTGAATGCCACCCAAGGCTGAAGTTTTTGTACCACCCGCTGAGAGAGACAGACAAACAGACAGAGACAGACACACACAGAGAGAAGGAGGGAAGAGAGAGAGAGAGAGAGAGAGAGAGAGAGAGAGAGAGAAGAAGAGAGAGAGAGAGATTATTATTATATATTAGAGAGAGAGAGAGAGAGAGAGAGAGAGAGAGAGAGAGAGAGAGAGAGAGATTATTAAGAATTAGAAGAGAGAGAGAGAGAGAGAGAGAGAGAGAGAGAGAGAGAGAGAGATTATTATTATTAGAGAGAGAGATTATTTATTATTATTATTAGAGAGAGAGAGAGAGAGAGAGAGAGAGAGAGAGAGAGATTATTATTATTATAAGAGAGAAAGAGAGATTATTATTATTAGAGATAGAGAGAGAGATTATTATTATTATTAGAGAGAGAGAGAGAGACAGAGACAGAGAGAGATTATTATTATTATTATTAGAGAGAGAGAGAGAGAGAGAGAGAGAGAGAGAGAGAGAGAGAGAGAGAGAGAGAGAGATTATTATTAGAGAGAGAGAGACAGAGACGATTATTAGTTATTTTAGAGAGAGAGAGAGATTAACGTATTGAGAGAGAGAGAGAGAGAGAGAGAGAGAGAGAGAGAGAGAGTTTATTATTATTATTAGAGAGAGAGACAGACAGACAGACAGAGACAGAGAGAGATTATAATTATTATTAGAGAGAGAGAGAGAGAGAGAGAGAGAGAGAGAGAGAGAGAGAGGATTAGAGACAGAGACAGACAGAGAGACAGAGACACGTCTTGTTGGCCCTATAGCTACGGCAGCGAACGCCAAGACAGTGGATTAGAGGTTCGACCCCCAAAGAGTTTGATAGCCACAAAATGACATAGTCTTATACCCCCCGTATCGACTCGTGCTCTTGTAATTACTGTAATTCAGCCACTCTTTGGGGGATGATCAGTCCCTGTCAAATTATTGTCAAGGCCTTTCGTGGTCTTATCAAGGCCGTGCTTAACGAGAGCGCTGTCCTGCTTTGACAACGCACTGCTTATTACTTACGGTTCCTTTACTGTTTCTGTCGACCACCACCACCCCTCAGTATAATAATGTTCTCCAGTTCGAGTTTGAGTTCTCTCTCTCTCTCTCTCTCTCTCTCTCTCTCTCTCCGTCTGTCTGTCTGTCTGTCTCTGTCTGTCTGTCTGTCTGTCTGTCTGTCTGTCTGTCTGTCTGTCTGTCTGTCTGTCTGTCTGTCTTCTGCTCTCTCCGTCTTCTTCTCTCTCTCTCTCTCTCTCCTCTTCTCCTCGTTCTTTTTTCTCGAGTGTGTGTGTGTGTGTGTGTGGTGTGTGTGTGTGTGTGTGTGTGTTGTGTGTGTGTGTGTGTGTGTAAAAAGTGGGAGAGAGAGAGAGAGAGAGAGGAGAGAGAGAGAGAGAGAGAGAGAGAGAGAGAGAGAGAAATCTGAGAGTTTGTTTTTGTCTGTGTGCCTGCCTCTCTTTCTCTAACCTCCAGAGCCCTCTTTCTTCCTCCCCTACCCCAGCTGTCAATATGAATACAATGCACTAAGAATATACATTTATATATATATATATATATATATATGCAGCTGTATGCAACCCCTTCGTGTTGGAACTGGTTTGCTTTCCGGCATACAGCCGTAACAGTGGGGTTGCACAAAGCCGTTACGAGACTGGCTCGGCTAACTTTCTCTGCAAAATCATCCTCTGTTTTTATGGGACATTCCGCATCTCCATCATTGCCCCAGGCGGCCGGGGAGAGGTTGTGGGGGTGGGGGAGGAGGAGGGGTGGGGAGGGGGGGGGCAAGAACGGAAACTAGTCGTGCATTTTGAGAGCTGGACGCCCTGGAGCGGATGCATATTTTGTGTGTGGGAAGAGGGTGGTGGTGGGGGTGCGTGTGCGTGTGTGTACACGCGCGATCGTGTTCGGAAGAAAGAGGGTGGGGGGTAAATATAAATAGGTTAGTATAGATATAGGCCTACCGAGGCAGTGACAAGGAGAGACTGTTTCCAAGCCTTTGTTGTTGTCAACCGTAACGTCGATGGGGTTTAATTGTTGTTTTCTACTTTGTTTGTTTGTTTGTTTGTTTCCTGTTGTTGTTGTTGTTGTTGTTTGTTGTTGTTGTGTGTGTGTGTGTGTGTGTGTGTGTGTGTGTGTGTGTGTGTGTGTGTGTGTGTGTGTGTGTGTGTGTGTGTGTGAGTAGTGTTCCCTGTGCATCAGTGCAAATGTGTGTGTGTGTGTGTGTGTGTGTGTGTGTGTGTGTGTGTGTGTGAGAGAGAGAGAGAGAGAGAGAGAGAGAGAGAGAGAGAGAGACAGAGACAGAGAGAGGCAGAAGAGAGAGACAGAGACAGACAGACAGACAGAGACAGACAGACAGAGAACTCGAACTCGAAAACATTATTTTAAAAGGATTGTAATTTAGGTTCAGTAAAAAACCTGTCTATCAACTAGTCCTCGCTAAGGTACTGAGAGAGAGAGAGAGAAAGAGAGAGAGAGAGAGAGAGAGAGAGAGAGAGAGAGAGAGACAGACAGACAGACAGACAGACAGACAGACAGACAGACAGACAGACAGACAGACAGACAGATTCAAATATAATTATGTTGTGTATTTTTGTATCGTTTTACCCATATCTAAGCCCTCCCCCCTTTCCCATCCCTGACCTGTTTATTTGATATTGTTTCTGATTCAGTATTCACACCGCTTTGAGCCACACAGTGTATCATAGTACGGATTCTAAGCGAATTAGAAACGTATCATTATCATTATTTTATCAAAGTATTTCCAAACTCTGGTCATAACTGTCAAATCAGCTAGACAAACTTTCGGGAATAAATGTCAAATGAGCTGGACAGTTTGGAGGAAAATTCCCCGTATAATTCCCCCCTCTCCCATCTTTCCTCCCCCACCCCCCCACCCCCCACCCCCTCCCCCACCCCTCCCGTCCCACCCCACCCCCCTTACAGCAGCAAAGCAGTGTGATGCAGCGGGTCAGACGGGATGATTTTGTTTCGCTCTGCGTTGCCATGACAATAAGTCCTGCGCTTCCTTGTAGATTAAGTTACGCGCCGGGTATTGCATGCTAGATAGGCGGATCAGGAACAAATCGAAAACCTCACTGGATGTGGTTATGATTGGTGGACTATGTCAGTGAGAGCTGTTTGCATGTGTTTGGGTCGATTTTTTGGTTTCGGGTTTTGCGTGTGGCGTGGACTGACTCCATTTAACTCTGATGCAGAGAAAGGGAGAGGGTTGGGAGGGGGGTTGGGTAGGGTGGGGTGGGGTGGGGTGGGGGTGGAGGAGGGAAAGACAGTTCTAATGCGTGAAAGGTCTATGCTTACGGGAGTGGGATGGTGAAGAGAGGGTTCGATTTTACCATGTATCTTTCCTGGAGAGAAGAAAAGTAAACAAAGATGAAGAAAATTAAATTATGGCAGTAATAGAAGTGTGTGTGTGTGTGTGTGTGTGTGTGTGTGTGTGTGTGTGTGTGTGTGTGTGTGTGTGTGTGCTTGTGTGTGTGTGTGTGTGTGTGTGTGTGTGTGTGTGTGTGTGTGTGTGTGTGTGTGTGTGTGTGTGTGTGTGTGTGTGTGTGTGTGTGTGTGTGTGTGGTGCTTGCGTGCCTGCGTGCCTGCATGCGTGCGTGTGTGTGTGTGTGTGTGTGTGTGTGTGTGTGTGTGTGTGTGTGTGTGTGTGTGTGTGTGTGTGTGTCTCTCTGTCTGTCTGTCTGTCTCTCTGTCTGTCTCTCTCGCTGTTGTTTGCTTATTTTGTTTGTTTGTTCAAACTGAAATTGGAAGGCGGTTTTGTCGTTGTTGATGCTATGGTTTGTCCATACATTCTGCAAACGGACCCTGTTGGTCAAGCTCATGAAAGGAGACCTTTTCTTTCCAAAATGCCTGTAGATCTGCATTTACTTTCTTTACAACACTGTCCATAGCAGAAAGTATCCGTATACAGACTCTGAATACAGACACTGAAGGAAAATCCCAAAATAAACCGCCATTTTATTGGCCATCTGACGTCACGGCGAAAACAGCCACTGAAAACGATGTTTGTTTCCAGAGCTTTCAGTGTAGTCAGGTGACCTTGCGCAATAGACAGTGTCATGAGTGAAGTAAGTTTGTTGTTCCTGTTGTTGTTGTTCTGCTGTTGTTGTTGTTATGGTTGTTGATGCTGTTTTTTCTTTGTTTGTTGTTTTGTTTGCTGTTTTTCGTTGTTTCCTTTTATTTACTTTTTTTCTCTTTTTTTTATATTTATTTTTTACTATCTCTCATTCTTTTTCATTTGAGGGGATGGGAGAGGGTTGTCATAAATGCGTGAGCAATGGGTTCAGTTCATTTGTGCTGGAGACAAGGTGGGTCCAGTAACACTGCATACGCTACCAGGCACACGTATTGTAGGTTCTGCTGAAGACATTTAATGGAGTAGCAATGAAATTGTTTATTTTGTGTGTTTGTGGTTTAAGCACACACACACACACACACACACACACACACACGCACACGCACACACGCTCGCACGCACGCACGCACGCACACACACACACACACTCGCACCCACGCACGCACGCACACACACACACATGCACGCACACACATACACGCTCGCACGCACACACACGCACGCACATACGCTCGCACGCACACACGCACGCACGAACACGCTCGCACGCACGCACGCACACGCATGCACGTGTGTTTCACCTCTAACGAAAGAAACCTGCCTTTTTCTTATTGAAAATGTATATTTTCAAAATGCCAGTTTTGCAGAAAGAATATTTTATTCGTAATCTGATTCTTCGTAATCGCCCCCCTACCCCCTCTATCCCCCCCCTCCCCCCCAGTTTTTCTTTTACTTGTTAATTGTGTCTTAGCATTAATATTCAAAGAACTTCCAGTGTGATCACGCAAGAAACAACACTGGCGTCAGTGTCAAAGTCGTATTGTCAACAGCGAGTGTGTGTGATGACCTTCGTCGTGCGCGTGAAGGTCAGGAGTCAAAAGTAGCATTCTCAGTAGCGAATGGGATGACCTTGGACATGACACTGATCCCTGCAGAGACATCAAAGTGGCTGGCAGCTGCAGAAAAAGTGAACATCCTGCGTTCACCTTTTGCCCAACGTCTGGGTTAGGCTACTCCTCCTCTGTCAGCCGTTATGTGGCGAAGAATGGGAACTCTCTGCACTTGATGTTGTTTTATGGCCAGAGAGATTGTCAAAGACGGATATTAAGCGATAAAAAGTCAGAAAACGGGAATAATGAGCACGTGCGACAGGCAGAATGCATGAATCCTGTCCGACTAGTGCTGAACTCGACAGAGAGCGTCCTCGGCTCAAACCTAAGTTTTTTGTTGTTGTTTTTATTAATCATTGCAACTGTAGTGTGCCATACAGGATCACACTAATTCCTTTGAAAAACAGGATTTTATAGACAGTAATCTGCCTGGTAAGTTTCTTTGGCTTTAGAATATGCAAATGCACGCACGCGCAAGCGCGCGCGCGCACACACACACACACACACACACACACACACACACACACACACACACATACACATGCGCGCGCGCGCACACATACACGCACGGTACGCACGCACGCACGGACACACGCACGCACGCATGCACCCACGCTGTGTGCACTCACACATACAGTGGGAGAGGGGGGGGGGGGTGGAGAGAGAGAGAGAGAGAGAGAGAGGAGAGAGAGAGAGAATTGGTCAGAGAAACAGATAGTTTATTTTTTGTTCATGAACCTTGATTGTCACGCGAACTCTAAACAGCAGCTTATGCAACCGATCGACACACAGCGAGGGTGATCAGAAAATCCCGTTTAGTTGCATGTTGAAACCCCGCTCGTGATATCACATACTGCAACTTCGTGCCATTTGCTTGCTGATACGTTGCTGGTTCCTCGGCTCGCTGGGGAAGAATGATGATTTGTGGCCTTGTGGCCTGAGCTGAGTGAGGTCAGATGTTCAGTCTGAAAGATAGATCGGCAATGTCCACTTTTAGCCCCGTCGGTTCGCGGTCCTCTAATGGTATGAGCATGTGTGTGTGTGTGTGTGTGTGTGTGTGTGTGTGTGTGTGTGTGTGTGTGTGTGTGTGTGTGTGTGTGTGTGAGTGTGCGTGTGTGTTTTGTGAGTGTGTGTGTGTGTGTGTGTGTGGTGTGTGTGTGTGTGTGTGTGTGTGTGTGTGTTGTGTGTGTGTGTGTGTGTGTGTGTGTGTGTGTGTGTGTGTGTGTGTGTGTGTGTGTGTGTGTGTGTGTGTGTGTGTGTGTGTGGTGTGTTGTGTGTGTGTGTGTGTGTGTGGTGTGTGTGTGTGTGTGGTGTGTGTGTTGTGTACATGGTGTAATCTGAAATAGCACACGTTAATACCAATATACAGCGTTCCGTACTATGCCAGTGCTATCTGTACAGAATCACACGCACACACGCGTCCTCAAACCATTTGAGGACAGCGAACCGACTGGGCTAAACGTGGATACTGCAGATAGATCGACAGGGATTTTGCGTCAAGCATTTTTGTGACGACCTGCCAGTTCACTGATCTGTTTCGCATTCCCTACCCAGTACCATCGTTTCCGATGACGTCCAAAACGACGTGCCGATATCGTTATCTGTTGCATAATTCTTTGTCTGGGTCCAAAACGACGTGCCTATATCGTTATCTGTTGCATAATTCTTTGTCTGGGTCCAAAACGACGTGCCGATTTCGTTATCTGTTGCATAATTCTTTGTCTGGGTCCAAAACGACGTGCCGATACCGTTATCTGTTGCATAATTCTTTGTCTGGGTCCAAAACGACGTGCCGATATCGTTATCTGTTGCATAATTCTTTGTCTGGGTCCAAAACGACGTGCCGATTTCGTTATCTGTTGCATAATTCTTTGTCTGGGTCCAAAACGACGTGCCGATTTCGTTATCTGTTGCATAATTCTTTGTCTGGGTCCAAAACGACGTGCCGATTTCGTTATCTGTTGCATAATTCTTTGTCTGGGTCCAAAACGACGTGCCGATATCGTTATCTGTTGCATAATTCTTTGTCTGGGTCCAAAACGACGTGCCGATTTCGTTATCTGTTGCATAATTCTTTGTCTGGGTCCAAAACGACGTGCCGATTTCGTTATCTGTTGCATAATTCTTTGTCTGGGTCCAAAACGACGTGCCGATACCGTTATCTGTTGCATAATTCTTTGTCTGGGTCCAAAACGACGTGCCGATTTCGTTATCTGTTGCATAATTCTTTGTCTGGGTCCAAAACGACGTGCCGATATCGTTACCTGTTGCATAATTCTTTGTCTGGGTCCAAAACGACGTGCTATACCATTATCTGTTGCATAATTCTTTGTCTGGGTCCAAAACGACGTGCCGATTTCGTTATCTGTTGCATAATTCTTTGTCTGGGTCCAAAACGACGTGCCGATACCGTTATCTGTTGCATAATTCTTTGTCTGGACTGTCCCCCCCCCCCCCCCCCCCCCCCCCCCACCCCGCTGACGTCGCAACGTCTTGTTTCCAAACTATCTTGCATGATTCCTTCCGGGTTGTCTGTGCGGTGGCTCCCTGCACGAAGAGGCCTCCGCGTGGCATGCATTAACTCCCGTCCTGTCTGTTTCCAGTGATGTCCCATGGGTGACACCAGCGGCTTGACTCCATCCCGTCACCATGGCAACGGGACCCGGCCGACGCGCCACCACGCTGCTGCTGACCGCCGTCTACCTTATCCTCACCATCGGCCACGCCTACAGCGACAACAGCGGCAACAGTGCGCCGACCCCGGCCCCGGCTGCGGCCACGCTACCGCCTCAAGGTGACGAGGGGGGTGGTGGTGGTGGTGGTGGTGGTGGTGGCAGCGCACCGGCGCCGTTGCCGTCCGTTCACAAGACCGGCAGGAATCTCCACAAAATATTCCCCGACCTCGACGGCAACGACACCTTCCTCATTCCGGACATTGAGTCCTACTCCAACCCGCAGCTGTACGCGCTGCTCATAGACATCCTGGAGAAACTGGACGTCCTAGTACCAAGGACTCCCTCGTGCTACCAGCTGCAGAAAATCGAGCACGAGGTCATCCAACGCGCTGGCGACACTTCCGGTTCCACTTCCGGGTCCGGTTCGGGTTCGGGTTCGGGTTCCGGGTCCAGGTCGATCGGAGTGTACCTCTACTTCTCCGAGTCCCCCTTGACAGGTGGCTCCGGGGCTTCGCCCAACCCGCAGTCGGGTGGGAGTGCTGGCGGGAGTCCCGCCGCCGGTGGGAGTAACGGGAGCAACGTGGAGATGCGGGAACCGGCCACGCCCCCCGTCAAGGCGAACAACGGGTGCGTGGCGAGCGAGCCGGACTTCGTCATGTCCATGGACGCGCAGCCGCTGTTGCTGGACGGGGCGGCCAACGACACGCACGGACAGGGAGGGGCCGTGGTCAACGGGTCCGGGGACGCCGGGGCCGTGCGGCACACGGGCCCTGACGGAGGAGGGGTTTACCGCGCCTCCGACAACGGGGAGGAGGAGAAGGAGGACGGGCTGGGCGGTGAGTGTGTCATTATATAATTATAGCTGTGTGCAACGTCTTTCCGGGAAATCCCGTTTTTGAGTGTAGGTTGAGGAGAAGGAGGACGGGCTGGGCGGTGAGTGTCATTATATAATTATAGCTGTGTGCAACGTCTTTCCTGGAAATCCCGTTTTTGAGTGTAGGTTGAGAAGGAGGACGGGCTGGGCGGTGAGTGTATAAGTACATAATTATAGCTATGTGCAACGTCTTTCCGGGAAATCCCGTTTTCGAGTAGGTTGTGCACACAACCCCCCCCCCCCCCCCCCCCCCCGGGGGGGGGGGGGGGGGGGGCTTAATTAATACCGCGCCTCCGAGGTGGAAAAGGACAGGCTGGGCGGTGAGTATATAATTACATAATTATAGCTATGTGCAACGTCTTTCTGGGAAATCCCGTTTTTGAGTGTAGGTTGTGGAGGAGAAAGAGGATGGGCTGGGCGGTGAGTATATAATTACATATATAGCTAGGTGCTCCCTCTCACCCACCTCCATAACCCCCACCCCCCCCACCCCCCCACCCCCTCCCCACCCCCACCCCCCCTTCTTCCTGTCCCTAATAAGCTGTGCCGTTTCTGTGGACGTTAAGCACCATGTTTACTTACTGTGCAACGTCTTTCCGGAAAATCCCGTTTTTGAGAGAAGGCTGAGGAGGAGAAGGAGGAGAAGGAGGACGGGTTGGGTGGTATTATATACATAAACATAAACTCACCAGAGGAACATCCTCAAAAATGTGTGTACAACCATAAAACGGATCTAATTTTGATTTAAGACCTGACACAGCCTCATTCGGTTTCAAATTGTGATTATTAACTCTGTGTCTTTGTTGTGTTCGTGTGACGTCTCTCGTTATTTTTCAGACCGTAGTTTGTATAGCGTTGAAAACAACGAAAGTCTGAAACAAGAATCACTGCTAGCATTCTAAAACAAGATTTAAACACATGAAAGGTTCAGAATAACGCTATTTTTAGGACAAAACAAAACATGGAATGTTCGGGGTTAATCCCCTTTATCAAGCTACAAAACAACTCTTAGACAACAGTTAAAGGTCAAAAACGATCGGAAAAAATGAGATGGAGAGCTAAGCTCTTCACAAAACAACATATTTCAACCAAAAACAAATAAATGGCTTAGCTCTCCATCTCATTTGTCATCGTTTTGCACCCTTTAACTGTTGTTTAAATGTTGTTTTGCAGCCTTATAAAAGGGATTACCCGAAAATTCGCCCGTTGTGTTTTGTCCTAATAAATAACGTTCTTTCGAACCTTTTATATGCTTGGATTTTGAAGACAATGGTTATTATTATCGCATTTTAGGATGTGATATGCAGGAATCACAGAGCTAGCAACTCTTTTGCATGTGCCTCTCTCTCTCTCTCTCTCTCTCTCTCTCTCTCTCTCTCTCTCTCTCTCTCTCTCTCTCTCTCTCTCTCTCTCTCTCTCCCTCTCTCTCTCTCTCTCACACACACACACACACACACACACACACACACACACACACACACACACACTTCCCATTTTACAGAGTCTGTGAAAATGGGAGGCGCGTATGTGTGTGTGAGTGCGCGTGCGTGCGTACGTGCGTGTGTGTGTGTATGTGTGTGTGTGTGTGTGTGTATGTGTGTGTGTGTGTGTGTGTGTGTGTGTGTGTGTGTGTGTGTGTGTGTGTGTGTGTGTGTGTGTGTGTGTGTGTGTGTGTGTGCGCGCGCGCGTGCTGGAAAACCAACCTCGCGCGTTTTCCTGTCGGACAGACGGCAGCGGCAAATCTTGATGTCGATCCCCACTGGCAAACCCCGACCTCAAAACAGAATTACAAAGCTGCTCTGCAGGCAATCCTCTTGACAGAGGACTTAAAAGACTATTAATTGCCAGCAAGTGGCCCCCTCTCGGGTAGCCTGTCAGTCATGGAAACCCGCCATCCCTTTGATACAGGACTCAAAAGACTATTAATTGCCAGCAAGTGGCCCCCCTCTCGGGAATCCCGTCTGTCGGGAAACCCGCCGGAACAGCGAACTCCCGTCGCCCCTGATGAACGAAAATCTTCAGGAAGTTGCCAAGAAAACAGACGGGCAGACCCGCGGAGGATCCCAGCGCATTGTGGGATTTCTGGGAACGAGAGATCGAACGATCTAGCCGGATAGTTGGGTCAGCGTTGCTTTACGTCCGCAGAGACAACACGGACTACCAGGGACGAGGAGCCCAGGACGTCCACCTCGACTTTCACACAGATCCTGAACTTTGACGACCACTGTTCGGTTCAGTTCAGTGTTTGCTTTACGTCCACAGAGACCATAAGGACTGTTAGGGACGGGGAGCCCAGCACGGCCACCTCGATTTTTAAACAGCTCCTGAGTTCTGATGACAAACAAGTTCAAGTTCACGGTTGCTTTACGTCCACAGAGACTGTGTAAGGACTGTTACGGACGGGGAGCCCAGGACGGCCACCTCGATTTTTAAACAGCTCCTGAGTTCTGATGACAAACAAGTTCAAGTTCAATGTTGCTTTACGTCCACAGAGACTGTGTAAGGACTGTTACGGACGGGGAGCCCAGGACGGCCACCTCGATTTTTAAACAGCTCCTGAGTTCTGATGACAAACAAGTTCAAGTTCAATGTTGCTTTACGTCCACAGAGACTGTGTAAGGACTGTTACGGACGGGGAGCCCAGGACGGCCACCTCGATTTTTAAACAGCTCCTGAGTTCTGATGACAAACAAGTTCAAGTTCAATGTTGCTTTACGTCCACAGAGACTGTGTAAGGACTGTTACGGACGGGGAGCCCAGGACGGCCACCTCGATTTTTAAACAGCTCCTGAGTTCTGATAACAAACAAGTTCAAGTTCACGGTTGCTTTACGTCCACAGAGACTGTGTAAGGACTGTTACGGACGGCCACCTAGACTCCATGCTGCTCCTGAGCTCTAAAGCCGGAGAAGGCGCCTAACGAAGCTAGGAGTCCGCCACACAGGGTCGACTCTTTTAGTCCAGGCATGCAGCAAACGAACGCTGTGATGAGCAAAACCATCGCTGTCATTAACCCTTTCACTGCCGTGACGTCACTTGAAAACGACCATTATAGACGGAAATTTCAAATCCTGAAGCGTTTTTGTTTTTGTTCGCGCATTACGTGCTAAAGGGTTTGCATCAAAACGCACAGAATTGAGAGTAGATTTGTTACAGGACCTGGAAAATATACCGTTTGCAGGCGTGTGCTGGCACTTTTCAGCCCGGAAATGTTACAGGCTTGGGCAGTGAAGTGGTTAATCAACACACAGGGGAGTTACTTAGCGCTCGAAATACGTAACACAAGCACAACAACAAAGACCTGAGTCGCCTACGGTAACTCTCATCACCTGGCCTGCGAGTAAATGCAAGGTGCATAAACTCCACCGGAGGTACAGCCTCTCTTTTTGTTTCATGGCTGTCATTGCTTTCGAGACGATTGCAACGTGCAAGACTTTGTTAACTTGAGCTCCACCCGCAAAACGCGTTTCATTGCCAACTCCCCTGACACAACC
>JABMCL010002934.1:660000-665000 GCA_018857735.1 Alviniconcha marisindica
AGAGAAGGAAATAAAAGGGGAGGGGGGGGGGGGGGGGGGGGGGGGGGGGGGGGGGAGGGAGGGGAAGGAGAGTGCCAGCCTGTCGAACTGGCCACCCAGTGAGAGGGCCACTTGCCGTCCAGTCCGCTCACGGTTGCGATTGGTTGAGCGTTGGCGAAGCTCTTTCGCGGCGGGCGTCACGTGCTGACCAATCACTTCTATGCAGTTTCTCGTTCCTCGTTTCCCAGAGGTGCCGTGTAATTAAGACTGTGGGGCGGGCCAGTTGGACAGGCTGTCCTGGGCTGACAAATTGCATCACGAGCCCGCCCCGCAGGCGACAATTTCGTTTGCCTATTTATTTCCCCCTCAGTATTTCCTGCTCGTGGCAGGAAAACTCGGCGGGAGAAAAATTGAAGTTTGCTGTGATCAAAGGCTTGTGGAATGGTACAAGGGGAAGGGTTTGGGTGATGGATGAAGATGATCAGTAACACAGGAGAGTAAGTGTGTGTGTTGGGGGGGGGGGGGGGGGGGTGGCGTGCGTGTGTGTGAATGTGTGTGTATGTGGAGAGAGAGAGAGAGAGACAGAGACAGAGACAGAGACAGAGAGTTGGAGACGGAATGGGAGAAACACAGACAGACGAAGCGGGTACTGACAGATAGACACTCAAAGAGGGCACCGGCACGAACACACACACACACACAACACACACCACACACACACACACACACACACACACACCACACGCACTCACTCACACCACACACACACACACACACACACACACACGCGCGCGCGCGAGCACGCGGACGCTCGCACGCACGCACGCACGCTCGCACGCACGCACGCACGCACGCACGCACGCACGCACGCACGCACGCACGCACGCACGCACGCACGTACGCACACGCACGCACACACACTCACTCACACCACACACACACACGCGCGCGCGCACGCTCGCACGCACGCACACACGCACGCACGCACACACGCACGCACACACTCATCCAAACACACAGACAGTGCGTACTGAAGCACAACTTCGCGAAGTGAAAGTGAAGCTGTGAGAGAAAGAGAAGGAGAGACAGGAGAGACAGACAATTAGGCAGAGAGAGATAAGAACCAAGAGGAGAGACAGGAGAGACAGGAGAGACAGACAATTAGGCAGAGAGAGATAAGAACCAAGAGGAGAGACAGGAGAGACAGGAGAGACAGACAATTAGGCAGAGAGAGATAGGAACCAAGAGGAGAGACAGGAGAGACAGGAGAGACAGACAATTAGGCAGAGAGAGATAAGAACCAAGAGGAGAGACAGGAGAGACAGGAGAGACAGACAATTAGGCAGAGAGAGATAGAACCAAGAGGAGAGACAGGAGAGACAGGAGAGACAGACAATTAGGCAGAGAGAGAAAAGGAACCAAGAGGAGAGACAGGAGAGACAGGAGAGACAGACAATTAGGCAGAGAGAGATAAGAACCAAGAGGAGAGACAGGAGAGACAGGAGAGACAGACAATTAGGCACAGAGAGATAAGAACCAAGAGGAGAGACAGAGAGAAACGGACAGGCGCAAACGGAGAGTCAAAGACAGAGAGATAGACAGACTGAACAAGAGAGAGAGAGAGAGAACGAGAGAGAGAGAGAGAGAGAGAGAGAGAGAGAGAGAGAGAGAGAGAGAGAGAGACACACACACACACACACACACACACACACACACACACACACACACACACACACACACACACACACAGAGGTAAAATAGGCAGACAGACAGACAGATGGAACAAGAGATAGGGTAGGTAAGAGAGGCACAAAGAGAGAGAGAGAGAGACAGAGACAGACAGACAGACAGACAGAGAAAGTTTTCAAGCAGCTCATTACTCCACTCGGCAATTTTTAGACAAAGAGCAACAAAAAGTTTGGGGAAGTGAAGCACGGGTCGAGGAGTAATGAACACGGAATCGGGAAACAGAAGATTCCGTGATGAGCTGACGGAAACGTTTTTTCTTGGGCGGAAAGGGAGGGGGTCGGGTAGGAAGATGGAGGGGAAAGGAGGCGGGGTGATCGAGGGGGTTGTGAGGTGCTGGGGGGTGGGGAGGGAGGGGGTGCTGCTGGAGGGATAGAGACGATATTTGGGAATTTAGCGGGGAGGGGACAAACTTTGTTCTCGGGATCTTTTTGTCACTCCATTAACTCGGCGAAAAACACACACACACACACACACACACACACACACACACACACACACACACACACACACACACAAGTGTTCGTGATTGGAGATTGACAGTGGATGGGAAAAAAATAACGGGCCTCCCTGGAGAGAAGAAAAAAAGTTCATTAACTCGCCTTTGCACTCTGTAGACTGGGAGACAAAAGGACGAGGTGGGTCGAGAGTCGTGTATTTCTTACACAAAGTTGATCGACCATCTTTCTGTCTCTTTCTTTTTGTCAGTGTTTGCCTCTCTGTCTGTCTGTCTGCCTGTCTGTCTGTCCGCCTGCCTGCCTCTCTGTCTGTCTCTGTCTGTCTGTCTGTCTGTCTGTCTGTCTGTCTGTCTGTCTGTCTGTCTGTCTGTCTGTCTCTGTGTCTCTTTCTGTGTCTCTGTCTCTCTGTCTGTCTCTCTGTCTCTGCCTCTCTGTCTCTGCCTCTCTTTCTCTGTCTGTCTGTCTGTCTGTCTGTCTGTCTGTCTGTCTGTCTCTCCTCTCTCTCTCTCTCTCTCTCTCTCTCTCTCTCTCTCTCTCTCTCTCTCTCTCTCTCTCTCTCTCTCTCCCCCCCCCCCCCCCTCTAACCTTCGATCATTTTGTGATTTTTGCTGTCATTTACATTACTGTTCATGTCATTTTTTATTTTCTAACATCGTGTAGCCTGTGTCTGTAGTATTAGTAATGATTTTTGTGTATGCATGTCTGCGCCTGCTGTGTATATATTTGCAGTAACAGATTGTAGGAACGGGCTATTTTGCCTAAACTCGCAAAACTCTCTCTCTCTCTCTCTCTCTCTCTCTCTCTCTCTCTCTCTCTCTCTCTCTCTCTCTCTCTCTCTCTCTCTCTCTCTCTCAGTCAACCAGACAACATTAGTTTGTACATGTTCAACACCAGGCGTTCATCTCTCTCTCTCTCTCTCTCTCTCTCTCTCTCTCTCTCTCTCTCTCTCTCTCTCTCTCTCTCTCTCTCTCTCTCTCTCAGTCAACCAGACAACATTAGTTTGTACATGTTCAACACCAGGCGTTCATACAACCGAACAACAGACAACACCAGTCAGTTCACAAGACCACCGGCCGGGCCACAGCTGAATGAAAAACACCAGCACCGTTCACACAGACAACACCAGTACAGTGTTCAGCCCTGGCGCACAACACCAAAACACCGCCCCAAAAGAGGCAACACCAGTCAGTGCACTGATCAGCCGCGCAACGCCAATTCAGTTCAAAAGAGGCAACACCAATCAGTGTACGCAGATCAACTGAACAGCACGAACTCGGAAAACAGACAACACGAACTAACAACGGAACAGCACGAACGCAACCCAAAATAGACAAACCGAACTCTTACTCAATCAACCGAACAGGGCGAACTCGGCCAAAAATAGACGACACGAACTCTTACTCAATCAACCGAACAGGGCGAACTCGGCCAAAAACAGACGACACGAACCCATACTCAGTCAGCCGAACAGCACGAACACAACCCAAAGTAGACAACACGAACTCTTACTCAGTCAACCGAACAGCCGAACGTAGCTCAAAATAGACAACACGAACTGTTACTCAATCAACCGAACAGGGCGGACTCAGCCCAAAATAGACAACATGAACCAGTACTCGGATCAACCGAACAGCGCGAACATAGCTCAAAACAGACAACAGAACTCTTACTCAGTCAGCCGAACAGCCGAACGTAGCCCAAAATAGACAACACGAACTGTTACTCAATCAACCGAACAGCACGAACACCCAACCCAAAATAGACAACACGAACTAACAACGGAACAGCACGAACTCGGCCCAAAATAGACAACACGAACTCTTACTCAATCAACCGAACAGGGCGGACTCAGCCCAAAATAGACAACACGAACTGTTACTCAATCAACCGAACAGTACGAACATAGCTCAAAATAGACAACACGAACTCTTACTCAAACAACCGAACAGTACGAACACAGCCTAAAATAGACAACACGAACTCTTACTCAATCAACCGAACAGTACGAACACAGCCCAAAATAGACAACACGAACTCTTACTCAATCAACCGAACAGTACGAACATAGCTCAAAATAGACAACACGAACTCTTACTCAATCAACCGAACAGTACGAACACAGCCTAAAATAGACAACACGAACTCTTACTCAATCAACCGAACAGTACGAACACAGCCCAAAATAGACAACACGAACTCTTACTCAATCAACCGAACAGTACGAACACAGCCCAAAATAGACAACACGAACTGTTACTCAATCAACCGAACAGTACGAACACAGCCCAAAATAGACAACACGAACTGTTACTCAATCAACCGAACAGTACGAACACAGCCCAAAATAGACAACACGAACTGTTACTCAATCAACCGAACAGTACGAACTCAGCCCAAAATAGACAACACGAGCCCATACTCAGATCAACCGAACAGCACGAACTCGGCCAAAAACAGACAACACGAACTCTTACTCAGTCAGCCGAACAGCGCGAACACAACCCAAAACAGACAACACGAACTCTTACTCAGTCAACCGAACAGCTAGCGAACACAACCCAAAGCAGCCCAAGGGCAGCGGTTCTAGTACCGCACACCTCAGCCGAACAACTTACGCCACCAACCAGCTCCGGCCGAACTCAACGTGACAGCGCCTGGCAAACGTTAGGCCCTCTGGGCCGTATTGACCGCCACCAGACAACAATTACTGGCGAGCGGCACAAAAACTCGTCCAGACAGCGGCAGGACAATCAGGCGAGCAGCCTGCGTTGACCAGCAGGGAGCACCCAGCAGTAGCATTGCAGACAGGGTCCGTAC
>JABMCL010002934.1:672500-720000 GCA_018857735.1 Alviniconcha marisindica
CACCCCCCACCCGTCCTCCCCCCTCCGCCACCTCATTATATATAATAATATATATATATATATATATATATATATATATATATATATATTTAATTATTATTATTATTATACTTAGGTACTCAGAATGCAGAAGTAAAGATCAAAGAGAATTGTATGCCTACGGAGTAGCCTAGGCTATTTTCTTTGTTATGATCCTCCATGGAGGGGGGGGGGAGGGGGGGGGGAACGAAGAGGAGAATGACCAGGGCTAATCGACAGGAATGGAATAAATAAAACTTCAATTAAAAAAAAAAATTAAGACAGCAGTTTTTCTACTCTGTGTCTTAAAAACCGACGTTTAAAAGCAGTGTGTACGGTCAGTGACATCCTGAGCAAGGCCTGCATGTGTTGTGGCAGAAGTATTAATATATTATTACGTCACGGGCCATCCTTTCCCTGCTCTTCCTTGGTAAAGAGCGAACCAACATGGCGGCGCACTCAGAATCTCAGTTTCGACGCAAGGCAGTATTTCTTTATTATAAATATTGATAAAAGAAGCAAACGAAGTCTGCATAATTACGGAAATATTTGAAGATTTTCTACAGTTTCATGCCGACTTGCCTCTTTCCTTCCGTTCCCCTTTAAATCATGGAGTAGGTCAGGAATGTATTTTTGCCTACTTCCCCTTGTGGAAGGAATGTAGTTTTGCATACTTCCCCTCGTGGAAGGAAGGTAGTTTTGCATACTTGCCCTTGTCGAAGGAATGTAGCTTTGCATACTTCCCCTTGTGGAAGGAATGTAGCTTTGCATACTTCCCCTTGTGGAAGGAGTGTAGCTTTGCATACTTCCCCGTGTGGAAGAATGCACCTATGCATACTTCCCCTTGTGGTAGGAGTGTAGCTTTGCATACTTCTGCTCGTGGAAGGAATGTAGCTTTGCATACTTCCCGTTGTGGAAGGAGTGTAGCTTTGCATACTTCCCCGTGTGGAAGAATGCACCTATGCATACTTCCCCTTGTGGTAGGAGTGTAGCTTTGCATACTTCTGCTCGTGGAAGGAATGCAGCTTTGCATACTTCCCCTTGTGGAAGGAGTTGTAGGGGCTTTGCATACTATTTCCCTTGTGGAAGGAAGGGTTTAAAGGGGGCTTTGCATACTATCCCCTTTTTTTTGGGAAGGAATGTAGCTTTGCATACTTCCCCTTGTGGAAGGAATGTAGCTTTGCATACTATCCCCTTGTGGAAGGAATGTAGCTTTGCACTCTTCCCTTTGTGGAAGGAGTGTAGCTTTGCATACTTCCCCTTGTGGAAGGAATTTTGCCTTTTTAATGTCTGACCTACTGGTCCATCCAGCTTCATTCTTTGCCAGTCCTCTTTCAACATGACTGAAGTGCTGTGGGTTATAACAGATATCTGAGTACATGGCTTTTCAAATTTTTATTTGTGCCATCGGCAGTTCCCCTGCTTACTGGAGGTTTTGAGAGTACGAAAGGTGGCATGAGTGTGTGTGCGTGCGTGCGTGCGTACGTGGTGCGCACATTTATTTTATTTATTTATTTCTTGGGTTGTTTGTTTCATTTGTTTATTATTACTGTGCCTTTTATGTACGAGTTGACACTGTAATTTCCCGTGATGGGATGAGTGAAGGATTCTGTAATCGGTATTTAAATGGCAATTAGTAAGTAAGTAGTTTGGTGTTTTGGCAGTTAAAACGAATCAGATCTTCATACTACTACTACGATGACTAATAATAATGACAAGCATAGCCACAATAAGAAGAAGAAGAACAGAAAGCTTTTTACATAGCACCATTCTCTGACCTGCACAAACTTTTCAGCTTGTGACTTGAATTTGCTTTCGGTTGTGTTTGCTATTTACTGTATAATAATACTGACTGTTTACTTTCAAACATTAAAACTGCTTGTGTCTTCTTTCTATGAATCAAGCTGTAGTTGTGGTTTGATTACCTCCCTCTCTCTCTCTCTCTCTCTCTTATTCTCTCCTCATTTGGCGACCTGAACAATATGCCCCTTGTGATAGACAGTGAATTAAATAATTATAATTATACTGACTGTTGAAGTTCAAGCGTCAAGTTAATGTGTCTGTTTGGGTGAGCTATGCTGAATCAAACCTGTACTTTATTATTTGATAATTTGATTACTTCTTGTCTCTTTGTTTTGTTGTTGTTGAACCAGCTTTTTTCGTTTTTTTTTTTTTTGGGGGGGTTGTGTGTGTGTGTGTGTGTGTGTGTGTGTGTGTGTGTGTGTGTGTGTGTGTGTGTTGTGTGTGTGTGTGTGTGTGTTGTGTGTGTGTGTGTGTGTGTGTGTGTGTGTGTGTGTGTGTGTGTGTCTGTCTGTCTGTTGTCTGTGTGTGTGAGTGTGTGTGTGTGTGTTGTGTGTGTGTGTTGTGTGTGTGTGTGTGTGTGTGTGTGTGTGTGTGTGTGTGTGGTGTGTGTGTGTGTGTGTGTGTGTGTGTGGTGTGTGTGTGTGTGTGAGTGTTGTGTGTGTGTGTGTGGGGTGTGTGTGTGTGTGTGTTGTGTGTGTGTGTGTGTGTGTGTGTGTGTGTGTGTGTGTGTGTGTGTGTGTGTGTTGTGTGTTGTTGTTGTTGTTGTTGTTTTTTTTTTGGGGGGGGTGTTGTTGATGTTTTTGGGGGGGTGCAAAAACAATTATAATTATTTTTTTAACTTGGCGAGTTGTGTTTCGCCCCAGTGACTGTAATCACCTTCGCGATTAACTATGCATTAAACAGCAAGGGTCGGTCAGTGTTTCCTGCTGAAAGACGCACAGCTGATTGTATTCGCCTGATTCCCTGATCGTATTCGCCTGATCCCCTGTGTGCAGACGAGCCGATCGGCGTCGCAGGCGATGGTCGGGGACGACAGCGAAGTGAAGCCTCTCCTGACATCCAGCGACCTATCCGCCAACAGCCTCCTCCTCAGCCCCACCTCCCCGACCGCCTCCGGCCACCCCTTCTCGTCCTCTCAGAACGGCGGCCGGTCCCCTTTCCAGCCCGCAGGCCCCGCCCCCCAGTCGGCTGGCCCCGCCCCCCAGAGAGGAGGCCCCGCCTCTCGCGTGGTGGGAGGGCTTCCCGTTCATCGGGGGCAGGCGCCAGGAGACGGCAAGGTCGAGGCCTACTACCAGAAGGTGTCCGACTCCCCGAGTCCGCGGAATGGCGTGCTGGAGACGGCCATAGAAGCTTCTTCAGCAGGGGGCGGCGGCAGCGGCAGCGGCAGCGGCAGCAGCAGCAACATCCCAGCAGGAAGCGAGGACGCGAAGAGCGGATCCGCTTCGGACGGCAGCGAGGCGATTCAGATCCCCTTGATCCGGTTCTGCGGCCTGACCCAGTCCGACAGCAGCATGGCTTCCGTGGACGGGGGCCGGGGCTACGGCTACAACTACGGGACGCAGACGGAGTACTCTCCTCCGCCCGAGGTGAGCTACTTCGCCACCGTGGAGTACCTCAACGGGATGAACTCGCCCTACCACGCCCTCCACCTTCTCCACAGCCCCCACCCCGTGTGCTTCAGCACCCACCACTCCCAGCCTGCGCCTACAGACTCCACCCCCGTCGGAGATCGCGAGTTGTTTCCCTCCAACGCGCCGCTCGCTTCTGTGGCAAAGAAAAATGGCGTCGGAGAGGACAGCGCTGCCGCGGACGCCGAAAAGAGCTCGCGGAAAGCGGAGGGCGCGGGTTGTGAGAGAGCGACGGGCTGTGAACCGAGCGGGTTCTCTAACACTGCAGCTGCAGCTGTCCCGGGCGGTCCTAGCGCTGCGACTGTCGCCGCAGACAGCGCGCACAACGCCGTGAGTTCGGGAATTGCTGCTTCGTCGGGCTCTGCAGCGTCAGCAAACTCGGCGGACTCCGTGGAATGTTCCGAAGGTTCCCGAGCGGCCCCCGTTCCGGATGCCGACGTCTGTGTCGGTGTGGCTGGCGACAGTGCGGCACAGACACCGGCACACAACGAGGCAAGTGTGTTTCCACCGTCGCTCGGGAGGGAACCGCGAGATGGCGGCGACCCAGACCAGACTACGGTTAACGCTGGAAAGTGTGTCGGCTCTGACTGTCATTCGGCGCCGCCGGAGACGACGGGTGGTGACATTCCAGTCAAAGACAGGCCGTCGCTTGGCTCCGCGGGTGAGAAAGTCCACCCGTCTTCCTGCTCTGACGCACCCTCGCTGGCTACAACCGCTGATGCGTCTCCGCTCCCGTCGGCCTTGGGCGCGCGCGTGCGTGACAGTTCTGACCAATCCGTAAGGGGTTCACAGTCGCATGACCCCACCGCCGGCCAACCAAACGCTTCAACAGAGTCACGTGAGGCTATTGTTGACCAACCACAGCACAGCGTGGGCCGGTCCTGCGGGATGGACTCATCGCAGGGCATGGCCAGTTCATCTCCTTCCAATGCCCCAGGCACCTCGGTTGTGATGAAAAAGTTGTTTTCTTTGGACGACGAGCGCACTACTTTCCTATAGTCCAAGGAAGGGAAAATGGAATGAATGTATTCTGTTTAAGATCTGTCTGTACTCTGTAAGCAGCATGCAAAAAGATAACAACAAGAACAAAACGTTCATTAGCCACTCCTGGACCCACAGAAGAATTCGGTTACGTTGCGTTTCGGTTGCTCATCCATGCAGTCTTTCTCCCCTGAAACGTGCGACAGAGAGAGACAGACAGACAGACAGACAGACAGTGAGACAGGGACAGACGGACAGTGAGACAGACAAACAGGGAGACAGACACAGACGAACAGAAAGTGACAGACACGAAGAAAAGAGAGAGATGGACAGAAAAACAAATAATTGGTTTTTAACCCTCAGTCAACCGTGACGATTATATCAGGGCCAACACAGAAACAGAGACGGACAAACAGACAGTGACAGACAGGCAGACAGACAGAAAGACCAAGCAACTTACAATGGATGGTGATAGCCTAAAAAGCTGAAGGCCGTTGACGATGCTTATTGAAAGCGAGAATAAGAATCTGAGAGACAGAACTCGAACTTGAAAACTTTATTTTTACAAGGATTGAGAGAGAGAGAGAGAGAGAGAGAGAGAGAGAGAGAGAGAGAGAGAGAGAGAGAGAGAGAAGAGAGAGAGAGAGGAGACTGATTGACGAATTTTATTTCTCAACGGTGAACAGATTAGCACAAAGGATGACTCACATATCTGTCGTTGCTACAGTACTACTAATAACCAAGACATTCACAGTGAAATATTATTACAGAAGGATACAGACAAAGAGAGAGAGAGAGAGAGAGACAGAGAGAGACAGAGACAGAGAGACAGACAGAGACACAGACAGACAGACAGACAGACAGACAGACAGACATACAGACAGACAGACAGGCAGGCAGGCAGACACACCGACAGACACACAGACAGAGAGAACGACTGACTTGACTGAAATGATGGGTGATAAACAATTATATGATGTGACGTGTCATTTTTGTAATCAAGAGCTGGTCTTATGATTGTAAGTAACCAACAAACAAAAAAGTCGACGTTAAACAATAAAAATAATAAAATCGAGATGCCAGCGTACGACTACAGAAGGTGATCTTTTTTCCTTTCTCTCGTTTCGCTCACATAATCATCGGAAGTGGGTGACTACGTGATTCTCCTGATGTCGAAAAAAAGAAGCCGAGGTCGTACTTTTTCTCTCAAGCTATGCGCTCTTTTAGTCGATGCTCGTTTTGTGTTCAACTTCATTTTATTTTTTAATGAACGTTTCGTGTTGCTTTTAACACCGGACGCATGAAATATCGTGCGCAAAAATAATAACGTTGTTTTTAAAGGAGAAATCATTGTGCAAAAGCTTCGCAACACTATTTAAAGGGGAAACCATACGCAACGGGAAAGATGAATTTATTTATTATACTCGTCCGCAAAGAGTTTAATGGCTTTTCTCCAAAGAAAACTGTGGATTTCCGGGTTGTGTGCTTGCTTTTAAATGTGTGAGGAAAGAACTCAACGACGAAGAGTACATTGTTATGTGTGTCTGAGGTGTATGAAGTCGGCCTTCGGAAAGATAACACCTACACATGTCTGTCAAGGCCGTGTTACAGCAGCCAGTAATCTTGAAGTTTCCGCTGACGGGGGAAAAAAAGAGAAGTTGGTTGTATTAGCAATGAGATTTTAATTAAGCGAGGGAGAAAAGCCATGGCACAATACTCTAACTTTGTCGTGAATATAGTTTTCAAAACGAACTCTGAAATACATTGGGATCATAAGGTTCACCCAAAGTGTCACCGTTACATTTTGCTTTCTTAATATGTCTACTGTTTTCATTGTCATGCATTGTCTGACGTGGTATTTCTCTACATAACACTTTGAAGTGTATTTGTGATACGGCACATTGCAAACAACGTCTTCCGGCCCACCTTCCCTTCGAAAGGAGGGTTGGTCGTGTAGCGGCGTTAAGGAAACTAGCCTTTTCTAAATAGGTTTTGCCCAACAGGGGAGAAGAGATCTCAGGTGTGTGTGTGAGTGGGTTTTGTTTTATTTTGTTTTCATTTTTGTTTTGTTGTTGTTGTTTTTGTTGTTTTTGTTTTTAAAAATTTAAGATCAATAACAACAACAATAAAATCAAAGATATAGTTTTGACACGCTCCTTTGATTCTATATTCAGTTTTAAAACTTCGCTCCGTTTGTCACGTGTAGTGGGACAGTGCACACAACAAGGACGAGTGCCCTTTGCTCTCCTGTGTTGCACGCGCCGCTGCTTCGGTATCGGCACTGGAGGTCTGTGGTCTGTGGCGCCCGTGGAGCAAAGTAATAATAATAAAAGTATTAATAAAGCACAAAATAGTGTCTTAGAGACTGTTCTAAGCGCATACACGCACGCACGCACGCACGCACGCACGCACGCACGCACGCACGCACGCACACACGCACACACACACACACACACACACACACACACACACACACACACACACACACACACTAGTATACTGACTATACAAAGATCAAAGTCAGAGGCTGCGGGAATGCGTTAAGCTAACTGTGACTTCTGATGGTGTGTTTTTTATTTCTTATACAGTCCAGTCCCGTTAACCGTCACTAACGCAAGATAAGTCTAAATTAATAATAAAAAACAACTGTGCGTTTTAAAAGCACAATTCTAGATTGAAAGATTTTATTCTGATCTCTTCTACTGGTTGGAGGAAAGCCGGCTTTTTGACTGAAGTATTGTCTTGTCTTTTGTCTCGTCTCTCTGGCTTTTCGTCGCTTTGACTTGCAGGACAAAAGCTTCGAGTGTATCAGCGATCAGTGTACGGATGTGTCACCTGGGACACAGTGCTCTAAAGGTTTCGAGAAGGCTACTTCCTTTTATGATCCCAGGAGGTGGCATTTCCCAGACTCTTCGTGGTCATCTTGCACGATACTCAGTTTCCATTTGTGTGTGAATTAGAAACGGATGTATATATATATATATATATGGTATTGCTTTGGGGTTTTCATTGTTGAATGCACGTTTATGCATATATATTATGTGAAATTTTCCTTGTTACGGCACCAGCACTGCACCTTTCTCTCTCCTCCCCAACCCACACCTCCCCCTAATTCCCAACATTCCCTCATTCCCTGCCGACCAACTCCTCCCCCCCCCCCCCCCCCCCCCCCCTCCCCTCCGATCCCAGCTTCCCTTGCCGTATTCGGTAGGCGCCACACTGTTGTGTTGGTGATGCTGTAGTATAGTTGCGTAGCGAGGACTGGATGCAGCTCTGGGTGATGAACACTTCGGAGGTTGGTGGCGCTGTGGATGAGACACGTCGCATGGTTCAGGAGCTGTGTGAAAGTCGAGGTGGACGTCCTGGGCTGTCCGTCCTAACCAGCCTTCTGGCTTCCGTGGACGTGAAGATGTATTGAACCACGCTCACGCATTGGTCTCGGCTTGTCCCTAATAATTATGTCAACCGACATCCGAGGACATTAAGCAACACAACCGAACCTGGATGAGACAAGAGCTCAAGGGGCTGTGTGAAAGTCGAGGTGGCCGTCCTGGGCTGTCCGTCCTAACCAGCCTTCTGGCTTCCGTGGACGTGAAGATGTATTGAACCATGCTCACGCATTGGTCTCGGCTTGTCCCTAATAATTATGTCAACCGACATCCGAGGACATTAAGCAACACAACCGAACCTGGATGAGACAAGAGCTCAAGGGGCTGTGTGAAAGTCGAGGTGGCCGTCCTGGGCTCCCCGTCCCTAATAAGCCTCATGGTTTCTGTGGACGTAAAGCAACACTTCAACCGCGTGGATGAGAAGTCGGCATCCAGTTATGGCAACAGAACGATGAATCTCCGAGAGGTTTTCTGAGAGAACTTTTATCGACGGGGATTCGTCAGTGTTAGTTTGACGGGTGAGGGTTGAACGGGGTGTGTGTGTGTGTGTGTGTGTGTGTGTGTGTGTGTGTGTGTGTGTGTGTGTGTGTGTGTGTGTGTGTGTGTGTGTTGTGTGTGTGTGTGTGTGTGTATGTGTGTGGGGTGGTGGGTGTGTGGGGAGTGTTGGGGGGGGGGGGGGGGGGATGTGTGGGTGTGGGTGGTGGGGGTGGTGTGTGTGTGTGTGTGGAGGGGGGTAGGTGGTGGAGGAGGCTTGTACAGTTGTAGGAAATCTCGATGGGTAGTACTTTTTTCTTGAAGGAAAATGTTGAGACACGCAACTGGCTTTCCAAAGTTCCCCACTTTTCTCACCCTACAACCCGCACCGCCCTCTCCCTCCCCCCTCCACCCGTGATATTTCCGTTCAGATTGTGTGTGTGTGTGTGTGTGTGTGTGTGTGTGTGTGTGTGTGTGTGTGTGTGTGTGTGTGTGTGTGTGTGTGTGTGTGTGTGTGTGTGTGGTGTGTGTGTGCAGTAGGGTGCACTCTCTCTCTCTCTCTCTCTCTCTCTCTCTCTCTCTCTCTCTCTCTCTCTCTCTCTCTCTCCCCTCTCTGCGCGCATGTGGTGCGTGCGTGCGTGTGTGTTTGTGTATGTGTGTGTGTGCATGTTGTAGGGTGCACTCTATCTCTCTCCCTCTCTCCGCGCACGCGTTTGTGTGTGTATGTGCGTGCGTGCGTGGGTGTGTGTGTGAAAGGGGTTGGGGTGGGGGGTGGAGTAGGTCTGGAAGATGAGTAAAGTGGTAATGCTTCGCTTCTAGTTAGTAAAATGTATGCTGCTCTTAAATGTGTGTATGTGTGTGTATGAGCGGGGGACGGGGAGGGGGGGGGGGGTATGCATGCGTGTGTGTTATGCCTTGAGCGTGAATATATCGACTTTCTATTGAATTCCCCCTCCCAGCACCCGTACCCACCCACTACACCCCCACCCCTCCCACCCCCAATTATTCCTGGTTCCTTTGTCATTGAAGTACAGCTAAACATTGTGAATTAAAAGAAGCTGTACTGGTCTCCAAGTAAGACGAGAAAGAGAAGGTCGATGATTGTCGATAATATGATGATGATGACGATAATGTTGGTGATGACCTAAACTGCTTTAATTACTCCATCCCAAGCATTTCAGCTGCCCCAATAAATAACAAGCATTCTTTTCCATTTTTACTGCCATCACGAGTTCGTCGTTGTCACCATGTTTCCAGTTCTTTTGACAATAAACTCAGTGAAGAAATTTAATACGTGTGTTTGATTGACTGCTCGACTGGCACAGTGCATTTGTACGTTTGAGGTTTGTCAAGTTATATATTTTATCCACGAGAAGATTCGAAGGATCCTACCCAAAGCCGGTTAAGATTTGGCGTGTGCAACACTTTTCCTGCATAAACTTTCATCGTGAAATGCCCCTGTGTGGTTGACAAGACGTTAGAGTCCATTTACCAACTAACGGGTATATGAACTTATTCATAATGTGTTCGTATAGTCGCCCTGATGTAACCGTACTGGTTGACTGGGCCTAAAACACCCAGTTACTTACTTGCGTGTTCATATAGGCCCACATGGAGTGTTATTCGCCATCCGGGCAACTGTATGATGACTTCATTCAGAGGTTGATCTGACCACGTTTCACTCACTGTATTACAACCAAAATAATGTTGACGGCCTAGGACAGTTTCCTGACCCATGAACAAAACAAAACAAAACAAAAACAAAACAAAAAACAACAACAAAAACAACAAAACAAAAGGGGGGGGGGGGGGGGGGGGGACGAAGTGCCTTTAACAATGGTATGGGCGAGAATTTCCGTTTTATTTGGCTTCCAGGATAAGAGTCCAGAAAAAAGAGAGAGAAAAAACACACGCACACACGTCGATACAACACCGCTAAACTCAATCAATAATCAGTTAAGCCAAGCCGTGGACAGTGTGTGTGTGTGTGTGTGTGTGTGTGTGTGTGTGTGTGTGTGTGTGTGTGTGTGTGTGTGTGTGACAGTCTCTGTGCGTGGTCGTTTTGGGTGTGTGTGGGTGTGTGTGGTGTGTGTTGTGTGTGTGTGTGTGTTTGTGTGTGTGGTTGTGTGTGTTCGTTTGTGTGGTGTGTGTGTGTGTGGGTGTGTGTGTGTGTGTGTGTGTGTTGTGTGTATGTGACAGTCTCTGTGCGTGTGTTCGTTTGTTTGTGTGTGTGTGTGTGTGTGTGTGTGTGTGTGTGTGTGTGTGTATGTGACAGTATCTGTGCGTGTGTTTGTTGTGTGTGTGTGTGTGTGTGTGTGTGTGTGTGTGTGTGTGTGTGTGTGTGTGTGTGTGTGCCTGTCTGTCTGTGCACTTTCATCTGATAGCTCTCATTATCAATACACATGCACCTGTATTTATTTTGAAGGCCTTGCCGGTCAGAAGTGCACCACCTTTCATTCTGTTGCACTATAGTGCATACCCAGCCATGCACGAACATAATTACGTTGACTATGCAACCAGCGGCTTGTTAACCAAACATGGCAGCCAGTCTTCAAGCTTTTTGCGGGGAATACAGTTGTAGTATTTTGTGAAACGTTCTGATCAGCTGCCTGAATGATCGACCGCCCTGAAATGACTTTTTCCAGCTGTCCCGTTGACAATTTTGGCAGGGGCCGCAACTTTTAGGCCAGTCGATCCTTAATCATAATAATAATAAAGAGGATTTCTAGAGCGTCCATCTGCAACACAGGGTGGGAACGCATGGCGCTTAACTGGAACACTATACACACACACACACACACACACACGCACGCACGCACGCACGCACGCACACACACACCACACACACACACACACACACAACGGGCACGCACGCACGCACACTCTCTCTCTCTCTCTCTCTCTCTCTCTCTCTCTCTCTCTCTCTCTCTCACACACACACACACACACACACACTGCCAATAAAAAGCACACGCGCACAGGCTCACACGCACGCACGCACGCACGCACACACACACACACATACACACAACCACACACACACACACACACACACACACACACACACACACACACACACACGTGCAGACACACACACACACACACACACACACACACACACACACACACACACACACACACGTACAGACACACACGGCTGAGAAGGACACGTCCGTAGGGTCTCTGTGGACGTAAAGCAACATTGAAGTGAACACGTAAAGCAACATTGAAGTGAACACGTAAAGCAACATGTAACTGAACAACCAGTGGGTCCAGAGCTTGGGATCTGTGTAATTGTCGAGGTGGACGTCCTGCAACACACACACGAGATGGACGTCCTGCAACACACACACGAGATGGACGTCCTGCAACACACACACACACGAGGTGGGCGTCCTGCAACACACGCACGAGGTGGACGTCCTGCAACACACACACGAGTGGACGTCCTGCAACACACACACACACACACACACACACACACACGAGGTGGACGTCCTGCAAACAACACACACACACACACGAGGTGGACTCTGCAACACACACACACACACACACACACGAGGTGGACGTCCTGCAACACACACACGAGGTGGACGTCCTGCAACACACACACACAGAGGTGGACGTCCTGCAACACACACACACACACGAGGTGGACGTCCTGCAACACACACACACACACACACACGAGGTGGACGTCCTGCAACACACACACCGAGGTGGACGTCCTGCAACACACACACGAGGTGGACGTCCTGCAACACACACACACACACGAGGTGGACGTCCTGCAAAACACACACACGAGGTGGACGTCCTGCAACACACACACACACACGAGGTGGACGTCCTGCAACACACACACACACCGAGGTGGACGTCCTGCAACACACACACACACACACACGAGGTGGACGTCCTGCAACACACACACGAGGTGGACGTCCTGCAACACACAACACACACAACCCACACACACCGAGGTGGACGTCCTGCAACACACACACGAGGTGGACGTCCTGCAACAACACAACACACACACACGAGGTGGACGTCCTGCAACACACACACGAGGTGGACGTCCTGCAAACACACACACACACACGAGGTGGACGTCCTGCAACCAACACACACACGAGGTGGACGTCCTGCAAACACACACACACACACATCACTCACCAACACACACACACGACACGTGGACGTCTGCAACACACACCCAACACACACACACACACACACGAGGTGGACGTCCTGCAACACACACACGAGGTGGACGTCCTGCAACACACACACACACACACGAGGTGGACGTCCTGCAACACACACACGAGGTGGACGTCCTGCAACACACACACACAAACAACGAACGTCCTGCAACACACACACACACACACACACACACACACACACACACACACGAGGTGGACGTCCTGGGCTCCCCGTCTCTAACGGTCCGCACGGCCTCTCTCTGGACGTAAAGCAACACTGAACCAACGAGCGCCGCCTCTTTGAGGTTCACTAGACCTGTGTGACTCATGTCCGATCATCAGTTGCACAAGTGTTCAACACTGATGAACCGTGAACCGGTTTGGCCTAGCGGTAAGGCGTTAGGCTGGTAAGCGGAAGGACCTCGGTTCGATACCGCTTCGGTTCTCCTTTCTCTTCAAAAAGGTTGTGGTTTGTGGACACCGTCCTGTGATTTTGTCCGTCACTTCCTACTGAAACATTAAAATGGCTCTCATCGCTGCCCATCTTAATGCAGGGGTCATTCCGGTGGTGACAGTGTAGCGATAGGTATATAATCTCCCTCTCCCCCCACCTCCATACCCCCCTTTCCCCCCTTCTTCCCGTCCCTAATAAGCCTCATGGTTTCTGTGGACGTTAAGCGCCATGTTTACTTACTAATGAACCGACCGAAACCCTGTGTTTCGCCGTGAACATTTTGACAATCAAAACCCCAGCTTACAAACCACCCATCCACCAACACAACCCACCCTACGGTTTGGGTACTACCATAAACTCAACTCCATCATTCAAGTGGTGTGTGTACAGCTTCTGATTCATGTACGTACGATAAGATATGACAGTACTTTATTGCCCTTAAAAGAAAATTTGCTTTGAAATATAACATCAATGCAGCATGCGAACGAACAGAACTGCTCAGGAAAAGAAAGAGAAAAAGAATGTTTAAACAAATTACAATGATAGCTAAAAAAGGCTAAACAGGTTAATCTAGTGTATCTGCTGTCAGTATACATGTACTCCAGGGGAGTCCCTTTCAGAGCTTTCAAAAGCTTCTGAAGCTGCCACCTTTAACACCCTGGAAAAGCAACAATGTATCACTGTCATCAATTACTAATTTACTTGCAACGGTGTTGTTGTTGTTGTTGTTTTCTCTCTCTCTCTCTCTCTCTCTCTCTCTCTCTCACACACACACACACACACACACACACACACACACACACACAACACACATCACAAATTACTACATAATAATATATTATATATTACTATATATATTATATATATATATATATTATATATATATTTATCATAATATGTGTGACTGTGATGTGTATACGTTTCATCGGAGCATGTTCACTCAGTGAGTGTTTGGCCAAGCTGTAACTCTGCTCAGTCACTGCACTTTTAGCAGCCGGGGAATGACCGGGATCTTTTACGTGCTACTGCGGTAACACGGGGCGGGTGGAACGGATACCGAAATAAGAGTCAGCACAGAAAGTTCAGTTGACCCCGGAGAAGAAAATTCTCGAACCCGGGACCTTTCGATCACGAGTCCGACGCTCTAACCACTGAGCTATCGCCGCTGTAAGAAATATTATGACATGACCTGTTTTCTGTGTTGCCGCTTACTTTTTCTCGGTATCAATGTGGCAGGTAGGTGGTCTGCACTTTCGGACGGTTTTCCACTGGTTTAGCCAGGACAGTGTGGCTGATAGGCGGCGGTACTGGATCAATCTTGGTACCCCTGGCAGCTGCGACGCCCCGGATTTGTGGCAGACTTGTGCAGCTGACTTTTATCTGGTATAGTTCTGAAATTACTGAGTTTAAACCTCTGCAGCCGGTGTTTTCGGCAGCAGCCCTGTGATGACTATGGGAGCAGTGCCCGCCGAGTCTGGAGAGGCGACAGACTAAAACAGAATCATCAAGTTAGTACAATAGTACTTATTTAAAGGCAAAGGACGTTTCAAAGTTTCCATTAAAAATAGCTGGTGGTGGTGGTGAAGTGTTGCTTAATGTCCTCAGATGTCAGTTGACATATTAGGCCGGACAAGTTGTGACCAATGCCGAAGCACGGTTCAATAATTCTTTACGGGACGGACAGCTCAGGACGGCCACCTCGACTCTCACACAGCTCCTGAACTATGAAAAAATAGCTCCATGAGTATGACTTTTTATAGTCCAGTATAATTTGTATGCTGCAAGGTGTACAAGATTTTTAGCAATCCTGATATTTGAGGTGGGGGAAGAACTACCAACCTACCTACTATATACATAATATAAAAATATATAAAAATATATACCAGCCTAACATCTTACCGCTAGGCCAAACCGGCTCACACGTCCGCAGAAATCATCAGGCTTATCAGGGACGGCCACCTCGAATCTCCAAGCACTGGTTTACGACATCCGTCCTTGGAGGAAGTTGCCGGAAAACGATGCTCGGAGTGTGACTTTTACGACTCTGCTCCGGCCGAGCAACTGACCCGATGTACTTTGGGCTATTTGCACTAAAAGCGCTTTTCTCCCCACTACAGCGCGTCAGAGCTCAGGAACTGTGTAAAAGTCGACTGAGGTGGCCGTCCGTCCTGAGTTCCCGGCATTAAAGGTTAAAGTACATATTTTTGACTCGACCAACCTACAGCGTATGCTGCCAGGGGAGATAAGCGCGGAGGTAGAAAAAAATGATCACATCTTCTCCGATATCTCGGGCAAGGTATACATTTAACGAACAAGTAGAACAATAGCTCATTGCCATTTAAAGCGAAAACTGAATACTCTGCGCATAACCGGTGAATGACTGACCCGCTGGCACACTAACTGACAAACCGAGTTACCTACATTCAATGCCGAGCCGCCCCAGCGACACTTTCCTTCGTCGGCTGTTGTGACGGAGCTCTAGGTTTGTATTGATGTGATTTTATACTGAACATGTGAGATTGTGATTTTCATCTTTTCATACCAATTCCAGTGTTTCTCGCTTTCCGTTTATTGCGTGACCATCTTGATGCTTTGACTGTGATGCAGGTCAGTCAGTGACTGCACTGGCCTGGTTACATACATTCACTGAAATTTCAACAAGTTCAGTGGCATCGCTTTACGTCCACAGAAAGTGAGAAACCATGAGGCTTATTACTATACAGTATACTGTTACTGTGTTCGGGACGGGGAGCCCAGGACTGCCACCTCGACTTTCACACAGTTCCTGAGCTCTAACGTTCAACAAACTGGCCCAGCAACACTTATCTTCGACTTCGTCGGCTGTTGTTACAGCTTGGTTGGTATTAATTTTATCTTATCACTTATGATCCGTTCTCTTAACGGCACCTGTGAAGTATGACACAAGAGGGAATAACTCAATAGCATATATATATAAATGGAAATCTTAGTATTAGTGGGTTGTCTAACTTTTATATTTTCTAAATATAAGAGCTAGAAGATAGTTTGTGGCCAATTGTTGATGTTGAAGGTGATTTTATTGAAACTGCCTACCATGATCGGATGTGACTGATGACATGAAAAGTAGTCAAAGTATTAACATAATCAACATATGTTGTTAAATATACATTAACTGAAAGATGTGTGTTGCTGTCACCAGCTGAAATAAGACTTATCTCATCAGTGAATTTTTTTCATTGATTTCGAATGAAAATGTCATGTAATCAGTAACGTCCAACAAAAGTCCTTTAATTATTTATGCTTTACATTAAACAAAATATTGACAGTAATTAACAAACACAGCTTATACATGGTACAAATACTGTTTATTTCATATGCAGTATATAACAACCAGAAAAAATGCAGAAAATTCATTTATATCAGAGATTAAGATTTTCGGAATTTTGTCATCATCACATCTGATCAAAAATATCAAAACAGTCTGTTAATATGTAATACATTTTTTACATTTGATTTATTTCTACTTTGATGCAGTCAAAACTTCTTGACATAACAGACACTGCAGTATCAGACAAGCATGACAGCTATAGCAGGGTGCTAAAAACTATTATTGTATTACTGTTATAAATCTATTAATAGTATTATTGTTCTTTTCTTTTCTTTGTTTTCTTTTCTTTTTCCATTTCTAAAAACAAAGTCGCCAAATTCTGTTTCAAAAGCTAAAACAAGATTGGTGTTTCACAATTACAATAAGCATTTTTAATTAAAGAAGCATTATGATGAAATCGCAGTCCTAATTTGGTAAAGTCAACCATGTGATCGGTCGTGGTTATGACAGGAATTTGCTTTTTGTCACTCTGATCTCATTGTCTTCAAATTTGAACAGTGTGCAACCGAAACTACCTGCCTTCTACATGGACTACATTGTTGTCACATCAATCATTCCATACATGGAAATTAGCCATGATTTAGTCACTAAAACTTGTGTAAAAGTGCTGTAAATGTGATTGGACGTGACGTAATGTTTGGATGTGATTTGTTGACGACAAGAAAAGTAAATCGCTAACCATGCCTGGTTTTCACCATTTTTTACATAAAAACAGAGCTGACTGCTTCTGGATCACCTGGTACTACAAAACTAGGATCGGAACATATTGCTGCATTCAGTAGTTCATTTAGGTTTAAAATTTGATTGGGCGTGATGACATGACAAGACATTGTCGTCAAAATAAAAACATGGAGAGTAAAGCTAAATAAACCACAAAACAGTTGAAATAAATGATGCAGACTATTCCTGCTGTAAAGACACCCACATTGATGGACTTATTACAGCAATTGATTCATTTATGAGCCGAGTCAAGCTTTTAAAAAAATATTCTGACTGATGACGGGACCCTTGACTTTTGCCTGGCATAGCTTAAGTCCCTTGGCTGCTTTTACTTCCAGTGTGTACTTTCTTCACAATGGAGGGCAGTGACAGTGAATTTGCGAATTTTACACTGCCAACTTTAAAGGCATTTTTGGAGGCCCGTAGTCAGAATGTGTCTGGCAACGAGCAATAACTTGTTGCTTGTGCTAAAGGATGCCCCCAAAAACTTTTTTTTTTATGAACTCACGATATTCTGGTCAGCCAAAAAACAATGCAAAGACACTTTTTTTCCACCCTCCATCCCCTTTCCCCGGTAAATTTTGCAACTGCAACAGTGGTGGCATTTGTACTGCTTCGCAATTCTAGGTTCAACTTCCATTGTTATACACAGCATGAAGCAACGCCTACTCGGAAATCGGCCCAGATGTGACACTGTGACCTCTCACAGCTTTTCACGCGAAAGATTACAAAGGGCATTCACTCGTGCAAACCAGCTTCGCTGAACCGCTCAATGGGCTTGATTCACTCCATTCAGGATGCTTCTGAATAAAGTGTAGTGAACCAAGGTGACAGGCATTTTAAGGCAATCTAAAAAATGTATATATTAATACTAATGATAGAATGTCATTTGCATGTCGGCCACTGGCAGTAAAAATCTAAATACGAACTATGAAGATGAGAGCTGATGAAGAAACCCAGAAGCGGGCACAGACAAGTATTATATATAATATCAAATGTCCGTGCCAGATAATGAGATATCAACAACCAGCCAGATGGTAGAGCTCTCTGTGTCATGCTTTGCATTGCAAAGTGCAACAGCACTGTAGCAGAAGCATGGCAGATGATTCAGGCAATTTGCATGCCCTCTGGAGTCACCAGCCATATAAGGCAGATAACATGTTACTGCTACAGTGTTTGCACAGAGTACACTTACACTTACAGTGTTGGTTGTGGACATTTCCTGTATGAGCTTTGGTGATCAATTAGTTGGAAGTAGGCTGATTCATTTATTGAAAGAACAGTGATTTGTTAAAAAGAAAGTAGGTAAGTAAGTAACTTGGTGTTTTATGCCCAGTCAACCATTGCGGGCGAAGCGTTAAAAAGAAAGGACACTGTTTAATTGTGATCAAAAGGACATTTAGTCATTATTTGGAAGGATACTGGCTGACAGAGCACACTCTGCAAAGGACAGGGACTTGTTAATTGAAAGGACGCGGATTCAGTCATTGATTGAGAGGACACTGATTCATGGATTTAAAGGGCACTGAAGTACTGATTGAAACTAATGAAAGAGACTTGATTCATTGGTTCATAAAAATTAAAAAAATCTGAAACAAGAATGACTGCTGGCGTTCTAAAATAGTATCCAAACACATAAAAGGTTTCTTACAAGCACTGGACAAAACAAAAACAGATAATTGATTTAGCTTGCCATCCCATTTTTCATCATCTTTCACCATTTAACCGTTGTTGACAATGACATATGTCATTTTGTGGCTTGATAAAGGGGATTACCCTGAAAATTTGCGTGTTGTATTTTGTCCTAATAAATACTAAAATAGCATTCCCTTGAACCTTTTACGTGTTTGGATCATTGGTTCATCGATTGAAAGGACATTGATTCACAGCCACAGGTTCAAAGGACATGGGTGTACTGATTGAAAAGACACCAGCTCAACAGTTGATTGAAAAAAGACTGCCGTATTGAATGAATGGGTGCCACTTCGTTTGATTGAAAAAACACTCATTAATTCTTTTCTTTTGTGTTTCGGCATTTGCAGGTGAAGCAAAATGGAAGGGAAGGAAAAGACAACCTTTGCTGGGAGAGGGGCAGGTAACACTGGAGGTCCAGAATCCTCGGGAGTTGAAGCGAGAAGCAAAATATAAAAGGAGTGAGGTTGTCTCCCTTCAGCACTCATATCCGGTAAGTTGATTTACTCGTCTCCTTAGCCTTCCCCTTGATTAATACCAAAAGTACTTAAAACACACTGCCTTGTGTGTGTGTCTGTGTGTGATGGAATGTTACTTATGTCTTATAAATGTGCGTGTGCAAGTGTGGGTGTGTGTATGTGTGTGTTGAACGTTTACTTTGCTCTGTCTTAAATGTAGGATTTTTTTGCATTGGAACATTACTTATAAGTGTGTGTGTGTGTGTGCGCACAGGTGTGTGTATGTGCATGTGTGTGTGTGTTGTTTTGTTGGTACAGATGGGTGTATACCTCTAACTGTGCTAGTTGATGTATGACAGTGTTGTTGTTTGCTTGTGTTTGTCTGCTTACCGCCTTTCGAGACACTTCCTTGTTGTAAAACTTGGTGAATAAAGAATCTGACTCTGAATCTGAAAGGTTGGTTGAGTGCTAGTTGAGATGTTTAGCATTTGATTTTGCATGTGGCCATTTGTTGGTTAGAGTTAGAGCTGACTGTTAACTTACAATACTTACTGTCTGTATTCATTTAAACTGTTGTATAGCATGCAGTGAAAAACTAATTTTTGTGTTTGTGATATAGGTGAATAAAACTCTTACGTATCACGACAATTTGACATGTCGAACCCCAGCTGTTTACTGATTCATACCTGTTACAGTGTATCTGGCTTGTATGTTTTGTGAGTAATTCTCCCTAACAGTCCATGCCTAAGTGGTTGTGAAAAGAGTTAATACTAATATAATAATAGTTGGATTTTAACATCCTGTCAACTGTACAGGGTTACCGCAGGACGATCAGACTCTGTTGTCAACAAATGAGCATTTCAAAACTCTTCTCACTTGATACGTAAACCTTTTTCTGAAGTCAAATCTACCAATCAGTCAACACACAAATTATATAGAACAAAGCATACTTGTGCAATCATCAAAAATACGTTCTGAAAGAGTTAGCCTTTTCAATATTGCCTTGTTAAAAAATTTAAAAAAAACATTGCTGGGTCATGCTGGTATTGTCAGTTGTTTTGCCAAATTTATTCATACCTGATTTTGAAAAAGTATTTAAAAAAGCAAAGCAAAAGAAAAACAAACAAAAAGATTACAGAATGGAGAGAAACAAGACTTAAAAAAATGTAAGTTCATAATGGCAAATACTACACACACACACACACACACCACACACACACACACACACACACACACACATGCATACACCCAGGCACACACATGCATGCACGCACACATGCACGCACGCACACACACACACAAAAGGCAGATATGTTGGTGGAGAAGCTTGTTCATAGCTAAGTAAACTGACCCTATCCAAGTCTAACTGCACCTGCGCTTTTTCTTTCCATTCTTCACTCCGAGATCGACAGGGCATTAAATCCAACTAACAACAACCCTGTTTCCATTGCCACCAGTTATGTCTGCTGGTGCCCGAGCAAGCCAGTACCTCATCATGTCGGTGGATCTTCCCCATGGTGTTTGGCGGCGGTCTGGTTGGAGGAGATGTGATCAACATTGAGTACCACATCGGCAGCCAGAGTGCTGCGCTTGTCACCAGCCAGGAGTCCACCAAAGTGAGCAGTAACAGTGGACTCGGACCATGGACCAGAAGCTGTAATTTGTACCCAGCGTATTTCCACAAGCATTTTCTTTCCCCGCTGAAGAATATAGAATACAGAATACACTGCTGGCCATTACAGTTTTCCTCACTGAAGGATTAATAATGTTATTAATGTAAGTAAGTAAACATGGTGCTTAACATCCACAGAAACCATATGGCTTATTAGGGATGGGGAGAAGGGGGTATGGAGGTGGGGTAAGAGGGAGAGTATATCTGTCACTACACTGTCACCACCAGAATGACTCCTACATTAAGGTGGGCAGCGGAGAGAGCCATTTTAATGTTTCATAATTGTGAGGAACAAAGTCACAAGACATTGTCCACAGACCACAACTTTTGAAGAGAAAGGAGAGCAGAAGCAGATTCAAACCGAGGTCCCTCTGCTTACCAGCCTAACGCCTTACCACTAGGCCAAACTGGCTCACATTGTTAATGATGATAGCAGTCATTTTTGTAATATGTTATCAACAACAGTCAACATGTCTTCACACTCACAGGTGACAGGGTCATCAAAATGGATACATAAAACCTCAAAATTAATATATTAACATAATACTGTATTCAGTGGGCACCACACTCACCTTCATACACCCACACCCACACCCACACATGCATGTACACAGGCACTCTCATGCATGCACAGGCACACAGGTAGAATGTGACTGTGGGGGGTTGGGGTTGGGGGGACAATAGACCAATGGAAAGAATCAGTCTTTGTGCTATTGTTTGATTAATGTAGTAAATGAGAGTTGCTGTGCACAAAAGTGAAAATGAAAACACAAATGGGAGAGTTCAAGCTGGATAATATGAGATATATACATAATATATATATAGGCAAGTGGGAAGCTTGGTCAACGTCACTTGCCAGTGGCACAGTTGGTTGGTTGGTTGGTGCTTTGAGCCAGTCAGCCACATAGGGTTATATCAGTGAGTAACCAGTGACACAGTGCTCACATGTTGTGCACTGATATTGCAGAGTTAGCACTGCAGTGGGGTTGGGAGAAGGGTGGTGGTGGTGGCGAGGTCTGGGTTAACTGAATGCTTAAAACCCAACATGCTGGTGACATACAACATATAAAGCCCAGTGCCACTGACATTGCAGGTTTACCACTGCAAAGGGGGAGAACTCAGCCAACAGAAGTCAACTTACCATGTCAGCGACGGAGCATTCCTGGCTGTGTTGGGAGACCCTGTGGTGTGCTTCGCTGATGCCAGCTTCAAACAGACACAGGTGGGCTGCTGCTTGTCACACAAAACTGAAAACCCACTTCTTCTGCGTACTGATCCATCATTTTCTTTTCATTCTGTCAACCCATCACCAGTTATGTATGTGTTTGTAGAGTGTGTGTGTGTGTGTGATGAAATGAGCGAATCCTTATTCCTTTGTAAGCGCTCTGGGGTCCTACAAGATGGGGCGCCATAAACAATCTATTCTTATTAAATACAGCGAAACCAAAATTGTAGAGGTTGAATAGATGATTTTCGGAAATAACAGGCAAAGATAATTTGACAGTGTTTTCTTACTCCAGGAGAGTGAAGTCCCCTGAATGGAGGCGGCAGCTGAGAAGCTGATCTGCGACAGTTTTAGATCTTCAGGCATGGACCTATTATAATGTATACTATACTACCAGCTGGGGGAACCTACTATCTGATCTGCATGTTCCCCACAAACAGTGAGTGCTTGATCGGCGTTTCTGATGCCTTTTCTGCCTTTGTTTACGGGTATCCGTCATCTTGCCCATGTGCTTACTGTACCCCCAACAAAAGTGCGCCTACTCTGCGCTACACCCGCAGGCCTGGACCCATATATATACAGGCTATGCCTGTAGGCACTTACTGAGTGCAGTGCCCTGGATTTCCGAAGATCGTCTATTTAAATCCATTGCCTGTGTAAATTCCCCCCATCCCTAATAAGCCTTAAGGTTTCTGTGGATGTTAAGCATCATGTTTACATAAATTCCTGCCTTGTAATCAGTGATAGAATATGCAGTTTGAACCGACTTTGCAGGGCAAACTGTGCAGTTCTGTTGTTTCTATTCTGTTTTCTCAGAGAGTGTACCTGAGTTGCAGCAGCAGTCTCGTGTTATTAGACTGGGTGACAGCAGGAAGAATGGCCCTCAAGGAACTCTGGCAGTTTAAAAGGTGAGAGAACATTGCAGGCTGGTTTGTAAGCATAATAATAATGTCCATTTATCATGCGCTCATCAACGCCCTGAGCGCTCACATGATACATATTAACGTAAATACAATAATCTATGCACACGTAGAGCACCTGCCAAAACAATTTACATAAGGTATTATATGGAAACAATCACGCGATCTTGCTGGCGTTATAAGGATGCCAACTTTGTCACTGAAGACCACACACACCTTTGCTGTGCAATTGGCTGCAGTCTCCATCTCTTTCTCTGGCACCTTGAACACTCGCAGATTCCACCTCCTGGAGTACTCCTGTAGGTCGTTCAGCTCTCTCTCGTTCTGCATGGTTCTCCAGGCTTGCTGTTCCGTGATGCCTGTAGCAGTTTCATTAACTTTTTTTCCCTGAGACTTCACTGCTGACCCAGGTTTATCTGCCTTCACCTCAGTCAGTGTCAAACAACAGCCCCTCCAGCTTCCCAGCTTCTCAATGAAATTCTCTTGGTCAGGCACTTTACTTCGGCTCTCATCTGCTTTGGTTGCCAAGGTGTCCATAAATTGCGCTGCTTTTCTTCTGGGGGTACTGGTTGACTGGGCGTAAAACACCAGTTTACTTACTTCCTTCCTCTGGTGATTACCCTGATACAACTGTCGTGGTTGACTGGGCGTAAAACACCAATTTACATCCTTACACCTTTTAGTGGTTACCCTGATACAACTGTTGTGGTTGACTGGGCGTAAAACACCAGTTTACTTCCTTCCTTCCTCTAGTGATTACCCTGATACAACTGTCATGGTTGACTGGGCATAAAACACCAGTTTACTTCCTTCCTTCCTCTAGTGATTACCCTGATACAACTGTCATGGTTGACTGGGCGTAAAACACCAGTTTACTTCCTTCCTTCCTCTAGTGATTACCCTGATACAACTGTCATGGTTGACTGGGCGTAAAACACCAGTTTACTTCCTTCCACCCTTTAGTGATTACCCTGATACAACTGTCATGGTTGACTGGGCGTAAAACACCAGTTTACTTCCTTCCTCTATTGGTTACCCTGATACATCTGTCGTGGTTGACTGGGTGTAAAACACCAATTTACTTTCTTACTTCCTCTAGTGATTACCCTGATAGAACTGTCATGGTTGACTGGGCATAAAACACCAGTTTACTTCCTTCCTTCCTCTAGTGGTTACCCTGATACAACTGTCGTGGTTGTCTGGGTGTAAAACACCAATTTACTTCCTTACTTCCTCTAGTGATTACCCTGATACAACTGTTGTGGTTGACTGGGCATAAAACACCAATTTACTTCCTTACTTCCTCTAGTGATTACCCTGATACAACTGTCATGGTTGACTGGGTGTAAAACACCAGTTTACTTCCTTCCTTCCTCTAGTGATTACCCTGATACAACTGTTGTGGTTGACTGGGGGTAAAACACCAATTTACTTCCTTATGCCCTTTAGTGATTACCCTGATACAACTGTTGTGGTTGACTGGGTGTAAAACACCAATTTACATCCTTACACACTTTAGTGATTACCCTAATACAACTGTCGTGGTTGACTGGGCGTAAAACACCAATTTACATCCTTACGCCCTTTAGTGATTACCCTGATACAACTGTCGTGGTTGACTGGGTGTAAAACACCAATTTACATCCTTACACACTTTAATGATTACCCTGATACAACTGTCGTGGTTGACTGGACATAAAACACCAATTCCTTACTTCCTCTAGTGATTACCCTGATACAACTGTCGTTGACTGGGCGTAAAACACCAGTTTACCTCCTTACACCCTTTAGTGATTACCCTGATACAACTGTCGTGGTTGACTGGGCGTTGAAAACAAATGACTTGTCTGTCTCCAATGTTCAGCTACCAGAACCTGATTGAGGTGTATGTGGAGGGAGAGCTGGTGTTCAGAGACAACCAGCTGCTGTCCAACACCCCCTTTCACTCATTGCAGCAAGCCATGAAAGGCTATCAGGTCAGACACTGACGATACCGTTCTGTGTGAGCCCCAAACTCTGTGTTTCTCGCTCTGTCTCTCGCTCTGTCTCTCGCTCTGTCCGTCTGTTTCTTTGCCTCCCTGAGTCTGTCCACCTCTGTCTCTTGCACACACATGCGTGTATGTGTGCATGTGTGTACACACACATACACACACACACACACACACACACACACACACACACACACACACACACACACCATTTTCCAGCACCTTCCTCTCCATACACATACACTCATTCACTCGCTCACTCACTCACCCTCTCTCTCTCTCTCTCTCTCTTTCTCTCACACACACACATACTCTTTGCCTAAAGTGAGTGTTGTATGTATACATGTATGCCCATGAATGACATTTGATTCCATTGTTTCTGCATATCTGTAAGAACTCTGTGTAGCTGCATTAATCAGTTATTGGTTATTCATGCTTATAGTGTGTTTGCAGCCTAGCAGAATTCATTTGTGTTGGTAGTATAGCCAAGACTAGATATAGTTAGATAGCTATAGTTAGATAGGTCCAAAATAGACCTAGTGCTACTAATACTATCCTTAAGAATTAAAGTTTCCGAGTTCAGTTTCGAGTTCTCGGCCTCTGTGTGTGTCTCTTTCTCCTCTCTCTCTCTCTCTCTCTCTATCTCTCTCCCCCCTCTCTTCCCCCTCTCTCTCTCCCCCTTCTCTCCCTCTCTAGCTCTCCCACCTCTCCCCATCCCCTCTCTCTCCCCCCTTCCCCATCTCCCCCCCTCCCTCCCCCCCCCCCCCCCCCCCCCCACCTTTTGTGTTCCAGCCTGTCAGTTACGCACACCTCGTGCATATTTGTCAGATGAAATTGTATTCCCTAGATCCTGTTTTTCAATGCATGTATTTCTTAGCGACATATTATGAGTCTGATATGTGAAGCTGTACTGTGCTTGGAGCTCGTTTTTGTAGAACTGGGACAGGCGCATTACAAATAAAATTTATTATTATTATTATTACTAGCTCTTCTGTCTGTACACCATGCAATCACTCAGTTTCTATCAGTCACAATACTAACATGTCCCTGCCTTTGCCTTTTGTGCAGGTTTTGGGGACATGCATTGTACTGGGTAAAGATGCTGAATACCTGGTTACACACCTGAAGCAGCTGTACAGCCATCAGTATACTATAGGTATGTCTTCTTGTTAGTTTGGGTGGAAAAAAGAAACTGCCGTCCTGCCTTTGAAATCACCTGATCTGTCTGAATTCAAAACCCAGCTCAAGACTCTCCCATTTAGACTGGCCTGTTTACAAACCTAGGTTGACCGTTCCTGTGAGTATATTGTGTACATCTATATATAGTGCGTGAATGGTGTGTGCTAGCAAATTTAGTGTTTGTTCAGCTAGGTCAGTAAAAAAATGTTTTAACAAATTGGGTGGTGGTGGTTGGTATCAGTAAAGATTTTGTTAGATCAGTTGGTGTCAGTAAAAAATTGTTAGTTCAGCTGGTTTCAGTAAAGTTTTGTTAGTTCAGTTGATGTCAGTAAAGTTTGGTTAGTTCAGTTGGTGACAGTAAAGTTTTTGTTAGTTCAGCTAGTGTCAGTAAAGATTTATTTGGTCCAGTTGGTGCCAGTAAAGTTTGGTTAGTTCAGTTGGTGGCAGTAAAGATTTTGTTAGTTCAGCTAGTTTCAATAAAGTTTTGTTAGTTCAGTTGGTGGTGGCCATAAAGATTTTGTTAGTTCAGCTGGCTTCAGTAAAGTTTGGTAGTTCAGTTGGTGGCTGCAAAAATTAGTTAGTTCAGCTGGTGTCAGTGAAGATTTTGTTAGTTTGTTGGTGTCAGTTTTGTTAGTTCAGCTGGTGGCAGTAAAGATTTTGTTAGCTCAGCTGGTGTCAGTAAAGATTTGTTTGGTTCAGTTGGTGTCAGTAAAGATTTTGTTAGTTCAGCTGGTGTCAGTAAAGATTTGTTAGTTCAGCTGGTGTCAGTAAAGATTTTGTTAGTTCAGTTAGGTGTCAGTAAAGTTTTGTTAGTTCAGTTGGTGTCAGTAAAGATTCTGTTAGCTCAGCTGGTGTCAGTAAAGTTTTGTTAGTTCAGTTGGTGTCAGTAAAGATTTTGTTAGTTCAGCTGGTGTCAGTAAAGATTCTGTTAGCTCAGCTGGTGTCAGTAAAGATTTGTTTGGTTCAGTTGGTGTCAGTAAAGATTTTGTTAGTTCCACTGGTTTCAGTTGGTGTCAGGTTCAGTTTGGTTCAGATGGTGTTAGTAACGTTTTATTCAGTTGGTGGCAGGAAAGATCTTGATAGTTGGCTAGTTTCAGTAAAGTTTTGTTAGTTCAGCTGGTGGCAGTAAAGATTCTGTTAGTTCAGTTGGTGGCAGTAAAGATTTTGTTAGTTCAGTTGGTGGCAGTAAAGATTTGTTTGGTTCAGTTGGTGTCAGTAAAGATTTTGTTAGTTCCACTGGTTTCAGCTGGTGTCAGTAAAGTTTTATTAGTTCAGTTGGTGGCAGGAAAGATTTTGATAGTTTGGCTAGTTTCAGTAAAGTTTTGTTAGTTCAGTTGGTGGCAGTAAAGATTTTGTTAGTTCAGCTGGTGTCAGTAAAGATTCTGTTAGCTCAGCTGGTCTCAGTAAAGATTTGTTTGGTTCAGTTGGTGTCAGTAAAGACTTCTATAGTTCAGTTAGTTTCAGTAAAGTTTTGTTAGTACCGCTGGTGACAGTAAAGTTGTGTTAGTTTGATTGGTGGCTGTAAAAGTTTGTTCATTTGATTGGTGGCTGTGGAGCTCACCCCCAACTCTTTCAGATTAGTGGAGCATTGCCACCCCTTTCTCTGTCAACTTTGTGGAGCATTGCCACCCCTCCCTTCTTGAAGTGTGTGGTGCTCTCCCCACCCCTTTCTCTGTCAACTTTGTGGAGCATTGCCACCCCTCCCTTCTTGAAGTGTGTGGAGCTCTCCCTACCCCTTTCTCTGTCATCTTTGTGGAGCATTGCCACCCCTCCCAGTTTGAACTTTATGGAGCTTTGCACCCCTCCATTCTTGAAGTGTGTGGAGCCCACTGCACCGTTTTCTCTGTCAACTTTGTGGAGCATTGCCACCCCTCCTGGTTTGAACTTTGTGGAGCATTGCCACCCCTCCATTCTTGAAGTGTGTGGATCCCACCCCACCTTTTTCTGTGTCAACTTTGTGGAGCATTGCCACCCCTCCCTTCTTGAACTTTGTGGAGCTCACCACCACCCCTTCCTGTTTAAACTTTGTGGAGCATTGCCACCCCTTCTTCCTGCTTGGTCTTCATGGTATGACCTGAGCAATTGGCCTGGCATTAGAAAACAATCACTGATCTGTCACAGCATTAGAAAACAATCACTGATCTGTCACAGCATTAGAAAACAATCACTGATCTGTCACGGCATTAGAAAACAATCACTGATCTGTCATGGCATTAGAAAACAATCACTGATCTGTCACAGCATTAGAAAACAATCACTGATCTGTCACAGCATTAGAAAACAATCATAGATCTGTAATGGCATTAGAAAACAGTCACTGATCTGTCACAGCATTAGAAAACAATCATAGATCTGTAATGGCATTAGAAAACAGTCATAGATCTGTCACAGCATTAGAAAACAATCACCAATCTGTCATGGCATCAGAAAACAATCACTTTATCTGTCACGCATTAGAAAACAATCACTGATCTGTCATGGCACTAGAAAACAATCACTGATCTGTCATGGCACTAGAAAACAATCACTGATCTGTCACAGCATTAGAAAACAATCACTAATCTGTCACAGCATTAGAAAACAATCACCAATCTGTCATGGCATTAGAAAACAATCACTGGTCTGTCATGGCATTAGAAAACAATCACCGATCTGTCATGGCACTAGAAAACAATCACTGATCTGTCATGGCACTAGAAAACAATCACTGATCTGTCATGGCCCTAGAAAACAATCACTGATCTGTCATGGCACTAGAAAACAATCACTGATCTGTCATGGCATTAGAAAACAGTGATCTGTCATGGCACTAGAAAACAATAACTGGTCTGTCATGGCATTAGAGAACAGTCACTGATCTGTCATGGCATTAGAGAACAATCACTGATCTGTCATGGCACTAAAAAAACAATCACTGATCTGTCATGGCATTAGAAAACAGTGATCTGTCACGACACTAGAAAACAATCACTGATCTGTCATGGCACTAGAAAACAGTGATCTGTCACGGCACTAGAAAACAATCACTGATCTGTCATGGCACTAGAAAACAGTCACGATCTGTCCTTGTTCGTGAACCCTGAAGTCATTTTGTGCGACTATTTCTTTTTAGGTCGAAGTGTAGAAAAAACAAACGAGCAAGTAGTTAGTTGTTGAGGCGTTATATTTAGATCTGGAAGACCTTAAACGGAGTAAATCTGACAGGGGAAAAAAGAAGATTATTTACTTCATCTCCTGCTGTTGTTTCGCGGTCAGGTGAACAGCTGCCCACCGACCTGATCTGCAGCTTCAGTCCTGTGGAAGCCAGGACCCGACAGACTCAAATGCAGGGCTGCTACCTGCGCTTTCTGGCTGCATCCACATCCCAGGTGAGGCGGCGGGAAGTGAAGTGGATGAATCGTTAATCAGTCAATCTATTGATCAATCACATCTCAGGTGAGGTGGCGGGAAGTGAAGTGGATGAATCGTTAATCAGTCAATCTATTGATCAATCACATCTCGGTGGAGACGGAGGGAAGTGAAGTGGATGAATCAGTAATAAGTTAATCAATGAATCAGTCACATCCCAGGTGAGACAGAGACAAGTGAAGTGGATGAATCATTAATCAGTCAATCACATCCCAGGTGAGACAGAGGGAAGTGAAGTGGATGAATCAGTAATCAGTTAATCAATGAATCAGTCACATTCCAGGTGAGACAGAGACAAGTGAAGTGGATCAGTCATTAATCAGTCAATCACATCCCAGGTGAGACAGAGGCAAGTGAAGTGGATTAATCAGTAATCATTCAATCAATCAATCAATCACATCCCAGGTGAGACGGAGACAAGTGAAGTGGATGAATCATTAATCAATCAATCAGTGAATCAGTCACATCCCAGGTGAGGCAGAGGGAAGTGTAGTGGATGAATCATTAATCAGTCAATCAATCAATCACATTCCAGGTAAGACAGGGGGAAGGGAAGTGGATGAATCATTAATCAGTCAATCAGTGAATCAGTCACATCCCAGGTGAAACGGAGGAAAGCGAAGTGGATGAATCATTAATCAGTCAATCAATCTATCAATCAATCACATCCCAGGTGAGACAGAGACAAGTGAAGTGGATGAATCATTAATCAGTCAATCTATCAATCAATCGCATCCCAGGTGAGACAGAGACAAGTGAAATGGATGAATCATTAATCAGTCAATCAATCAATCAATCAATCACATCCCAGGTGAGATGGAGGGAAGTGAAGTGGAATCATTAATTAGTCAATTAATCAGTCGCATCCCAGGTGAGACCGAGGGAAGTGAAGTGGATGACTAATTAGTCAATCAATCAATCACATCCCGGGTGAGACGGAGGGAAGAGAAGTGGATGAATCATTAATCAGTCAATAAATCTATCAATCAATCACATCCCGGGTGAGATGGAGGGAAGTGAAGTGGATGAATCATTAATCAATCAGTCAATCTATCAATCATTCACATCCCAGGTGAGACGGAAGGGAAGGGAAGTGGATGAATCATTAATCAGTCAATCAATCAATCAGTCACATCCCGGGTGAGACCGAGGGAAGGGAAGTGGATGACTAATTAGTCAATCAATCAATCACATCCTGGGTGAGGCAGAGGGAAGTGTGGTGGATGAATCATTAATCAGTCAATCAATCGATTGATCAGTCACATCCCAGGTGAGGTAGAGGGAAGTGAAGTGGATGAATCATTAATCAGTCAATCAATCAATCAATCAGTCAATCAATATATCTTTATTGCCACATGTCAAGTAAAATACATGCATATCGAACAAGGCATGGTGTAGACAGCATTCATAATCAGACACACATTCACAATAACATTAACAGGTTAACAATGTATACTGTATATATCGTATACTATAATAATATGCTTGATGAAACACAAAATACTCTAAGCCAGTTGAATGTCTTTGACTGCTAGTGTTGTTTTTCAGGCCTTCAAGGTTGTGAAGGAGATCTCGGGCACAATGACTGAACTGCTGGGAGGAGACCCATACGCCAGGAAATACTGATGCCATAATTACACTGCCAGAACTATGTATGGACTGATCTGCTAGGATAGCCTTGCGCTGTAAAAATATAGTGTCCTTATTGTGAAATATTTGTGTTTGCAGCTATGAATCAGACTTGAACTTATTGCTCTGTGTGTGCGTTGAACAAAAAATCCGAAACAAGAACAACTGCTACAATTCTGAAACAAGATCCAAGCACACAAGTGGTTAAAAGGAATGCTTATTTAATATGACAGTACAAAACATGCGTGAATTTTTGGGGTAAGCCCCTTTTTTCGAAGTGCTGATAGCATTTTACAATTCTTAACAACATTTAAAAATGACAAAATACGCAAGTGTCACAGACACACTTGAGTCACACAGATATAACCTGCTTATCACTCACACACACACACACACACACATGCACACCAATCAGTATCATGTTAGGAAAAGTGAGTTTTAAGTGCTGATTTAAAGGAAGAGGCTGACTGAGAGAATCTCATTTACAAGACAACAGTTAACGGTTAAACAGAGATTTTTAAAAAATGTACTTACCCGGTTGCGGTTAGGGTGTGTTGAATGAGGGAGTGTTTGAAAACTTACCCTGCTTGAGGGTGAGATTTGCCCCAGCCCTCAACACAGCGTTTGAATACTTCCAGGGGAATTGCAGAAGATGGCGGTGGAAGGAATGGTGTCCCAGACGTGGACAGCAAAGGGGAAGAAGGGGTGCTGGAATGTGTGCGTGCATGCGTGTGGGTGTGAGGGACCAACAGCTCCTCTGTTTGTTCTCTTGATGACCCGGTGCTGGGTTTAAGTGCCATTAGCTTAGCTGATATTTTGACAAGTGCCATTGATAATTTTGTGTACAATGTCCATGGCTTTGGCGACTGTCGGTGTCCTGAGGTGACTGAGACGGAGAGGTGGCAGACTACTGCTGAGTTGCACATAATGCTTTTGACACCGCTGAACAGTTGGTGGCGATGATGGTAGCCAGTTCGTAGAGCACTCCAAACATCCACAGCAAAGCCTGCTTGTGGTGCACACTGGCGCAGTCTGTTTCCCAAACGATAAGCAAAACGGGAGGGCAGGGAGGAGAGAGAGTTTGATTACGGTGCAGTCACTGATATAAAAATAGTCTTTGAGTTTCCCGCGACAGAAATCGCATCTGTAAATCACATTTGTTTTTAACTCTAGTCACCCCCATCTCCTCCCTGCATCCCTTCCCCCAAATCCCTTTTTCTACAGACCCCTCTCCGCATCTCTGCATCCCTTTCCCCACAGTCCCCTCTCTGCATCCCTTTCCCCACAGTCCATTATCTGCATCCCTTTCCCCACAGTCCATTATCTGCATCCCTTTCCCCACAGTCCCATTTCTGCATCCCTTTCCCCACAGTCCATTATCTGCATCCCTTTCCCCACAGTCCCTTCTCTGCATCCCTTTCCACACAGTCCCCTTTCTGCATCCCTTTCCCCACAGTCCCTTCTCTGCGTCCCTTTCCCCACAGTCCCTTCTCTGCATCCTTTTCCCCACAGTCCCCGTTCTGCATTCCTTTCCCCAGTCCCTTCTCTGCGTTCCTTTCCCCACAGTCCCCATTCTGTGTTCCTTTCCACAGTCCCCTTTCTGCGTTCCTTTCCACAGTCCTCGTTCTGCATTCCTTTCCCCACAGTCCCTTCTCTGCGTTCCTTTCCCCACAGTCCCTTCTCTGCATTCCGTTTCCCAGTCCCCTTTCTGCGTTCCTTTCCACGGTCCCCTTTCTGCATTCCTTTCTGCACAGTCCCTTCTCTGCATTCCTTTTCCCAGTCCCCTTTCTGCATTCCTTTCCCCACAGTCCCCTCTCCACATCCCTTTCCATACAGACCCCCCCCTCCTCCTCTTCCAAATCACCATTCTCCACAGTCCCCTCCCCTCATCCCTTTCCCCACAGTCCGTTTTCTGCATCCATTTCCCCCCAGTTCCCTCCTCTTGTCCATTTCCTCAGTCCCTTCGCCACACCCATTTCCCCCCAGTTCCCTCTCTGCTTCCGTCTACCCACAGTCCCCTCCTCATCCATTTCCTCACCGTCCCTTCTCTGCATCCTCACAGTTCCCCTCCACATCCATTTACCCACAGTCTCCCCCCTGCATCCCTTTCCCCCCAGTTCCCTTTCCTCACAGTCCCCTGCTCTCATTCATTTCCCCAGGGTCCTCCCCCTCTCATCCATTTCCCAGTCCCCTCCCCACATCCCTTTCCTCACAGTCCCCTCCCCACGTCCCATTCCTCACAGTCCCCTCCTCTAATTCATTTCCCATGCCCCCCCCCCCCCCCCCCCCCACCAACCCCTTCATCTTAGTGCAAACCAAACACAAGAAGCATGTGGCTGTCTACATGGAATTAAACTGCACTATACAAGAAGATATTGACCTGTATGTGTTATCCATACTTTATGTTAACCAGTATTAACAACTTTTCCACTTGGACAGTGTCGACGTATGGGCCTTGCTACGTTTCTCCATGGCTGGTTCAAGTTTGGTGGTGCTGCGCTGTTGTTTCATGATTTCGCGCTCCGCCATTTTTCCAGATGTATCATTCATAAAAGCAGAACACTCGCTCAACCCATTGTTTGAGGCAATTCTTTGCTGAGCAGCTGGGAGATGATAGTTGGCATGTGGTACGTGCAGCATGTGGCACTGGTCATTATGCATTAACTTATTCTTTTGGAGTGAGCCGGTTTGGCCAAGCAGCAACATAGTAAGGCTTTAGGCTGGAAAGCAGTAGGGCCTCCACTCAAGGCTGGAAAGCAGTAGGGCCTCCGCTCAAGGCTGGAAAGCAGTAGGGCCTCCGCTCAAGGCTGGAAAGCAGTAGGGCCTCCGCTCAGTTCTGCTTCAGCTCTCCCCTCTCAAAGGGGTTGTGGTTTGTGGACGCTGTCTTGTGACTTTGTCCCTCACAATTAATGAAACATTAAAATGCCTCTCATCGCTGCCCACCTTAATGCTGGAGCCATTCTGGTGGTGACAGTGTAGCGACAGGTACCTATAATATACCTTTAAAAAACACACCTAACAATCACAGTACCTTCTCTGCCTAGCGGCACTATCAACGGTGGCAGGGTGGGAAAGGGACATCTGGTTTTGTGTGGTTTGTTTTTCTTCTTTTCTTTTCTTGGGGTGATAGTGTATTTTTGAAACGTGGCATTAATGGAGGAAGAGGGGTGGGGGTGTCTGCATGGTTAGGTGCAGTTGCTTGCCTATGTACTAGTCTATATTGTGTGATTGTTCTGTTTTCTTTTCATGGGGTGGTAGTATATTTTTTTTAACATTTTATTGCGGGGTGTGGGGTCTTCACGATTAGGTGTGACTGCTTGCCTCTGCAGTGGTTAGTGTGATGCAACAGCAACTGAATTAAGAAAGTCTTTTCTTGCTGCAACTGCTTCAAAGCGCAAAGCATGCAGTGGTTACAGACACGCAGAGGTTCAGTTTCAGAAAGTTTTTATTTTTTTATTTTCAAAATAACAAAATACAAATCACACTGGCAATAAAATCAACATGAGAAAACAGCTCACATTCAGTTATAAAACTGTTGTTGCTGCTCTTTGTGACTGTAATCAAGAACTTGTTTGTATGAATAACTGTAAGTAATCATGGACTACTGAATAAAGAACTTGTTTGTCTTATCTGGAGTGTTTGTGGTCATGTTACTTTGCATGCAAGTAAATGGAACAATGAGAACACTGGAAGTAAAGAACATGAGAGGTAGTTCACATTTATTTTGAACATTGCGTACAAGTCAACAACGGCAGGTAACTGAAACTCAGAATTCGTCTACAACAGTATTTGTAATCCTACACGTCTATGATGGTATAATTATGTAACCCTGTCTGGAATCTCAGGGCTGTCATTTGATTCCTCTTTCATATGTCCACTCTTGTTTTTCTGCCTAGTCCTCTTGCTCTTTACCTTTTAGTCATTTTTCTGCTAATGGTCTATTCCCCTGACTTTTCCAGAAAACTCACAGCCATATGGCACTGGCATTTGCCATTACATGATGTTTTTACATTTTTTTGTTGCTTCTGTCCATTCCTTTTTCATAATTTGCTTTAATCTGGTATCAATAAAATAAGTGAACTGTTCACCGATCCCAGCATGTTGTAGCATTACTTGCTCTTTTAACAGGAATAATACTGAAGGGACCAATTCTTTTGTGTTTGATGTTTGTGTATGTCTAATTTGTTTTTGTTTGCATAGGAATTGGTTTTGTGGAGTGATTTGAGAAAAACGCTTTGTTTGAGAAGGGTTTTGAAACGTGCATTTGCTTACGACAAAAACTTATCATCCTGAGGTGACCCTGTGTGGTTGACAGGACGCTAAAATCCAATTACTAACTGAGTATCAACGGTCATACAACAGATCATACCAATGTGTAATATCAGCACAGTCAGATCATAAACAGTTTATGAGTGATCTTAAGATATTAAGATCATGAAAATAATTTGATTATCAATAGTGTCAGATAAAGATTTTGTGACTTATTAATAGCAGGTCATGAAGAAAAGTCTACGGTTGCATCTGTGCTATCAATAGCACCAGATCGTAAAATATAATCCGATTATCAACATCGCCAGATCATTGGTGCCAGCATCTAAATTTTATGTGACCTTAAGCTGGTTCTGCTGAACACACAAGCTGTAGACTTTCAGGTGAGTGTTAAAGTTGGTTCTGTTGAGTTACATGACATACACAGCATACTGTTTCCTTCTCCTACTTCCACAGATTGCCGATCATTATTAGAGTAACCAGATTCTGGTTTTGTGACCAAGGCATGCATATATATACTAAACAAACTTGTTTTCTTGTATGAGATTTAAGTTTTCTATGGTGATTTCATTTTAGTTTTTCGACTCAAACCACTAAACTTGCTGGTATGAAGATCATAATCATGCCACAGCGTTAGTGTGTATGAGACTCATTGAGAGAGAAGAGATCCTACTTTGAACAGCAAAACATTGTTCTCATCAATTTACATTTAAAACAGGCTTAGAAAGGAGGCATATTATGTTTCCCATAGCCCTAAGAGTTGTTGCACAACTTTCGCTTCATATGGGGTTGGTTGTAACAAGTTCAGTAGGCTAGATTTTGGTGTTGAAGTTTCTAATTTCAAGCAACAGTCAAAATTTGACAACTGTTGATCAATATAACTTATATGTATAAATACCTGCATCACTTATTACTGTGTATGATGTGATTTAAACCCCCAAATTCTTATTATAATTTTGAGCCATCAGAGCATCCGATGGATATTCGTGTAGGTCTCAGTGTTTGAAGATGATACACAGTGAATGTTAGTTAACACAAAGCATGAAGCAGGAGAATACAAACAAGTACCCACAGAATGGCACTAAACAGTTACACATGGGGAAAAGATCTGGATAAATGCTGAGTATATAAGATAATAATATGGACAACAAATGTCCAAGTATCAAGACCAACAATGCAATGGTGCATTCACCAAAAAACAAAAACTGGTGAACAACACCCACAATATGAAAGTGGAGAAAAATAAACTGTGCGTCATTTTGTCACCACAAAGTGCATGCTGACTTAGCGTTTTAGCTGTCACAGTGCAACAAAAACCCTCGCATAACCAACTCCCTTAAACCTCATGATGGCACTAACTTTTCTAACTCCTAAAATTCTTATTACAGATGTCTTTCAGACAAAATTCTACTCCAGACAATGTAAATTTTATAATTTAACTATTTCCCTGCCAAACAGTTTGTACTGCAGGTTGAGTCCTTCAAAGAATCGTCTTGAAAAGAGGTTTAGCCAGCCAGAAACATTTACCCGACACGAGAATGCACACAAAGTGTGATTTTAAGCTGGATGCCAATGCCATCAAATGAGAAACACTTTCCTAGGACACACAAAGTGTGATTTCAAGCAGGATGCCAATGGCATCAAATGAGAAACACTTTCCTAGGACACACAAAGTGTGATTTCAAGCAGGATGCCAATGACATCAAAAGGGAAACACTTTCCTAGGACACACAAAGTGTGATTTTAAGCTGGATGCCAATGGCATCAAATGAGAAACACACTTTCCTAGGACACACAAAGTGTGATTTCAAGCAGGATGCCAATGACATCAAAAGGGAAACACTTTCCAAGGACACACAAAGTGTGATTTTAAGCAGGAAGCCATGTGACATCAAATGGGAAACATTTCCTAGGACTCACAAAATGTGACTTCAAGCTGAGTGTCATGTGACATCAAAAGGGAAACACTTTCCTAGGACACACAGAGTGTGGTTTTAAGCAGGATGCCAATGACATCAAATGGGAAACACACTTTCCTAGTACACACAAAGTGTGATTTTAAGATGGATGCCATGTGACATCAAAAGGGAAACACTTTCCTAGGACACACAAAGTGTGATTTAAAGCTGGATGCCAATGACATCAAATGGGAAACTCACTTTCCTAGGACACACAGTGTGATTTTAAGCTGGATGCCATGTGACATCAAAAGGGAAACACTTTCCTAGGACACACAAAGTGTGATTTAAAGCTGGATGCCAATGACATCAAATGGGAAACTCACTTTCCAAGGACACACAGTGTGATTTTAAGCTGGATGCCATGTGACATCAAAAGGGAAACACTTTCCTAGGACACACAAAGTGTGATTTCAAGCAGGATACCAATGACATCAAAAGGGAAACACTTTCCTAGGATTCACAAAGTGTGATATTTCAAGCTGGATGCCAATGACATCAAAAGGGAAACACTTTCCTAGGACACACAAAGTGTGATTTCAAGCAGGATACCAATGACATCAAAAGGGAAACACTTTCCTAGGACACACAAAGTGCGATTTCAAGCAGGATGCCAATGACATCAAAAGGGAAACAATTTCCTAGGACACACAAAGTGTGATTTCAAGCAGGATGCCATGTCACATTAAGTGAGAAACGCTGTTTCCTACGACATCATTTGTCCTGAGGGCTGGAAAAGGGTTAATGTCCCCCAAGGTACATCTTCCTGGTCTTTTTAATTCCTTCACATGAATTGTCTGTTCAGACAAGGCCGTTCTGTGTGATGATGCCAGCTGCTTTGTCACAAAAGGGTTCTACAGTCCTGCGCAGCCTGTATGTTAGAGGCGCCCAAGCTGCCCATACATTTTTCACAGGACAAAGTCACTATTGGGTGATTCAGCGAAGCTGGTTTGCTAGAGTGAATGCGCTTTGTAATCCTTCGCACAAGAAGTCGAGAGAGGTCACAGCGCACTTCCGGGCTGATTTCTGAGTAGACGTTGCTTCACGCTGTGTATAACAGTGGAAGTTGAACCTAGAATTGCGAAGCAGCACAAATGCCAATACTGTTGCAGTTGCAAAAATTACCGTGGAAAGGGGATGGAGGGTGGAAAAAATGTGTCTTTGCATCTTTTTTTGCTGACCAGAAGATCACGAGTTCGTAGAAAAAAAGAGTTTTGGGGCATCCTATAGCACAAGCAACAAGTTATTACTTATTGCCAGACACATTATGACTACAGGCCTCCAAAAATGCCTTTAAAGTTGGCAGTGTAAAATTTGCAAAGTCACTGTCACCGCCTTCCGTTGTGAAGAAAGTACGCACCGGAAGTAAAAGCAGCCAAGGGACTTAAGCGATGCTGGGCAAAAGTCAAGGGAGTTAACAACCCAGCCTGAATCACCCAATAGACAAAGACAAAGTGACTATAGATATTATTCCTGTTATGGGTGATTTTTAGAAGGGTGTGGGGGACACACCTTTCTGGCTGCACTGCGACCAGAGATTGCAGTAATTCATAATGTGCAAGAGAAGGAAAGCAAAGTTTTGCATCATGTAAGGTTCCCTTTCTTCTTCTTTTTCTTCTTCTAAATATATCAAGATCGACTAGCTAGATACCATGTATACAAACAACTGTTAGTGAGCAGCTGAAGACTACTCGGAGATATTCCAACTTGAAGTGTTGTCTGTATTTACCTCTGGGAGACAACGACAATGGTGAACAAAGTTTGCATGGAAGTTTATTTTTTGGCAGACATGTCACTTTGTATACAAATCATTTTCAACATCCAGTTGAGCAATAATACTTTACGGAGACACTTCCAACAACTAAAAGAGTTAGTATCTGAATACAGTGCTGTGTGATTTTTCACCCACAAAAACTGTAGAGGTCAAACGGCAAAGTGGGGAGACTGAAAACCTGTCTGGAATTGACTAGTGACCAAGAGGAAGAGAAGCAATTGACAAAAACTGTGGAACTGACAAGAACTGTGAAATTGACAACATATTGTTCAAAAGAGGAACACAGTGGGTCCAGCAGACTTAAGCCGCTGATGCAAGCTGGGAGACTATCAGTGTTTGTTGATTGCTTTTATATAGCGCTATTCTCTGCTCTTGAGCAGACTCACTGTGCTCACATGTGATTCTACGTGAGTGACTGTGACGGACGCACAACAAAGAGCACTTAAAACGCGGTCTTCAAATTTTGAAGCTTGGCGAGCAAAAGAAGCTTGAAGCCAACACTAGAGTTTACACACAAAATGATCCCCGTTCATTTTGAGAAGGAGAAAGACAAAGTCTGGTCCACGCTGATGCAACACAACCAACCAAGGTGGCAGCACAGCAGGGTCCCCCCCCTCGGTGAAGCAGCGGCAAAGCTGGAATCGAACCCCTTCCCCTCTGTGATCCAGAGTTTTGGCAAGGGGTTGTCATGACAACACGTTGGAAAGAACCCTTCACTGGCCAGCTGGGTTGATGATGTTGTCGTGGCATCAAAGATCGGTAAATACCGGCACCTGGGGAAAAAAGGAGACAAATTCAGTTACTTTAATTTCTAGCACATGGTCAGACACAATGGTCACCACTGCAATTCACCATATAGCAAGTAACAGTTCAACTCGCCGCTGTGACAAGCCACTTTATGACTGAAAAAATGAGTCAACTGAGAAGGCAGAAATGTGCGTGTGTGTGTCTGCACACATGATGTGTGTACATGTGGTGTATGCATGAGTTTCGTGTGTGTGTGTGTGTGTGTGTGTGTGTGTGATGTATGCATGTTGTGAATGTATGTGTGTGTGTGTGTGTGCATATGTGTGTATGTCACTGTGCTGGGGGGGGGGGGGGGGGGGGGGGGGCACACGTGTATGTGTGTGAACGTGATAAATGCATGCATCTGTAGGACCACAAGATGGGGCACCATGAACAATCTGTTATCATTATTAATTAAATTTACTACGACCAATACCACCAACCTTATTCCTTTTTGGGCATCTCGCACACATCTCCATCACAGGCGGAAGAGGCCCCAGCAGAGGCTCCCTCCGGTGCAGACTTCGGTGCCGGCGCATCGATGCCCAAAGCCTTCAGGACTTCTGCTGGGTCCACATGGTCTGACGGCCTTTCCTGCTTGAAACTCAGCAACGTCTTGCCACCTGGTGTAAACCAAACATTGTATCAAAAATCTGAAACAGGACGAGGCCCGGAGCGTTCGCGCTGAATCAAAACACAAAGGCTGTGGATCTGAGGATGTACCTCTGGTGGAGTTTATGTACCTTGTATTTACACGCATGCCAGGTGAGAGTTTCCCAGGCGACTCGGGTCTTTGTTGTTGTACTTGTGTTATGTATTTTGAGAGCTAATTAATTCCCTTGTGTGTTGATTCAAACACTGTTATCATTAGGCCCCCAAAACCAGTCAAACAGTGGACTGTTGATTTGTTGAAGGATAGGACAGGATGGGGGAAAAGGTAGCATTGGTTAGTTCCCTGATGTTTACCTCCCATCCCTCTTGGGCATGGGATTAAGCCCCCCCCCCCGCCCCCCCCCAAAAAAAAACCCCACAAAAAAACCCCACAAAACCTGAAGATTTTCACTGTCCTGTAGCAGTAGGGGGTCATTTGAGAAACGTACAGCAGCAATTATTTATACACAACTACTTTTTCTCTCTCTTTCGTTTCAGAACAGCATTCAGCAGAATTTATTTCTCCTGAATTGTTTCATTTCTGTGTTGGGGGGGGGGGGGGGGGGGGGGGGGGGGGGGGGGGCAGGGGGAAAAGCAGAAGACGTATTTCCCCAGCGGTGTCTGAAGCAAACTATTCTGGAAGAAGAAGCCGATGAAAAGACAGCCAGAGGTAACAGCGAGATGGACACAGAAGAGAGTGACATCTCACCCTTTTCCACCACAAGTGTTCCTCCATTCTGCATGCCGTCCCCCTTGAGGTCTCCCCCCACCTGCACCTCTTTCGCCTGTCACACAGACGCAAAGAGAACACATGGGATGTAATTGCCGTGAAGACAAACGAGCCCTAAGGCCATAAGTATTATACATACGTTATAATTGCGATAATGGTAATTTAAGCTACAATAATTAAGGTTTTGTTTGCTGAAATGTATGTTAATGTGGTTTTTGTGATAAGATGTTTGTACAGCACAGTGAGTTTAACTCTGGTTAAAGAACAGCGCTTTATAAGAATGATTTATTATTATCATTATAATCGTAAACGGTCCATGGAAGTAGCAGGTTAGTAGTAAGGAACAACAAATAAGCCACAGCCAGAGGTTCCTGATTTTATTTCTTCTTTTCTTTTTGATGGCACATGCCAGAGGCTGCTGTTATTCCCTCTCCCACTTTCTCACGCTGTCTCACTCAGTCTTATAGTGACATCTAAATCACAGCACGTAACACTTATATATATGTATATATATGTAAAAGATCGAAGGACATACACACACGAAAGAACACTGACAGAGCGACACACAGACTACTACGACACAAACACGATGTGCAGATGCACTGGGTTACGTAATTTATATAAAATAACCACAAAGAGCCGCAGGGGTTGATGCTCAGAAGCCAGACGCCAGTCAGCACTGATCTTTGTTGCAAGCGGATTAATACATTACGTATTTACAGATTCATATGTTTGGGGTTCACAGACCCAGATTTTTGTTATGGAGAAAAATGATGACAGTGGGAAACCCCCCAAAAGGGGATGGGGGTTAGGGTGAGGGTGTGGGGGCAGCTAGAGGGACCAGAGAGAAACAGACAGACAGACAGACATAGTAGTCGTAGTAGTAATTGGACTTTAATGTCCTGTCAACCACACAGGGTCACCTCAGGACAGTCAAACGCAGGTCATAAGCAAATACACATTTCTAAACTCTTCCCACATACGTATCAACCCTCTGTGTCAAGTCAATCTACAAAATCAATCACTTTGCAAACACGAAACATACATGAATACACAAACATCAGACACATTTTTCGAAGAGTTAGTCCCTTCAATATTACCCCTGTTAAAAGAGCACATAAGGCTAGGACATGCTGGTATCGTCAACCATTCTGTCTAATTTCTCGATACCAGGTTACAGAAAAATGCTGGCATCGTCAACCATTCTGTCTAATTTCTCGATACCAGGTTACAGAAAAATAAAAAAATGGAATGGACAGACACAATATAAAATTAAAAAATGTTATATAAATGCATAATGGCAAATACCAGTGCCATATGACAGCAAGTTGCACATACCACCTACCAACTATCATCTCCTAGCTGCTCAACAAGAGCCATACAAAAAAGCCTACCCTTAATGAAAAATATTTGAGAGTCTTTTTGAAAAAAGTCAGGAGGCTGGACCATTAGCAGAAAAATGACAAGACAGAAAGAGCAAGAGGACTAGGCAGAAAAAACAAGAGAGGAGATAGGAAAGGGGACTCAAATGACAGCCCTGAGATTCCAGGTGGGGGACATCAGACATCCCCAGCCTCCCTTCGGGGGCAGAGAGACAGAGAGAAGCACATTCTACTGATACTGTTGATAAACACATGGGTGCTCTGAATATTCAGTTCTTTTCATAAATGAACGTATGCTCTAAATATTCAATTTCTTCCAGTGAACAAATGGACAATTCAAATATTTATTTTTCAGAACAGATGAATCATCAGTGAATGATCCAAATTTGTATTCATTGTATTCTTTTTCAGAAACAGATGAATCATCAATGACTGATCCAAATTTGTATTCATTGTATCTTAATTCTTATAAAAGCTCAATCATGTCAATGGTCTAAATATTCTGTTCAGTAAACAAATGGATGGCCTTTGTTAATTTCCCTCGATAAAGTGATAGACGTTCCAGATTTTTTATTGATTAAAAAAAATAAAATAAACACAAACATGTAGACAACTGAAAATCCACAAGTTCTTGTCAAGGCCAGTTTTATCGAGCCCCGAAAGATAACTTGCAGTGCCAGTACCTTTGAGTAAGCTGCCCTGGATGCCCTCGAGAAAATGGCTGGGAACAAGGTGAAGAAATTGAGTCTGCAACAATGAACAATGCCATCGGAAATAGCAGGGCATAAAACGGTAACACCGTAAACAGTAATAAAATTTAGACAACCAAAAAACAAATAAGTAAAAGAAACATGCCCCACTGAGGAGTGGGTGGTGGGTGGTGGGAATGAAAAAATGGGAGCACAAGTCAAACAATGTCCCTCTCTAAAAGGCAGCCACAAAACTAGTCAGCAGTTCTGGAATGACAGATCTGCACACACATTTTTTTTAAATTATTTTTTTTACAAACATTAATTCGTTCAACTTTTAAGGCTTGCCGATAGCTCCGACTGGTCTATGACGCAAATGACCCAAGGGAAACAACTACATGGCAAACTTCCATCAATTGCCCATACGTAGTTGCTCCCCTTATAGTGTAAATTGGGGGGGGGGGGGTATTCCAGCATTTATCTATCATAATTATGTCTTGACATTGACAGTGAGGTCATATGTCATGTCACCATAAGTTCCGATAATAAATTTTTTCACTTTACATCAATAATAAGTATTTTTCCATCATTCCTGTTATTGACATAACAAATACACAAACTTGTGAATTTCTCCAAAGAACTTGACCCATTTCAAAAAGGTTTTGCTGTGTGACACACAATGATAAACATTACATTTGGGGGGCTATGGATTGGATAATTTATTACTGTGGTGCCAGAGTAAGGCAGGTGATGCCAGGTTTTGTTTGTTATCAGGCTATAGTAAAAAACACATTGGTTTATAACATTTAATCTATTTTATGCTTCTTCTTTTTTTCCAAGTCCTAAAACTGTGTGCCACAACTGAGTTAGGTGGAGGGAATTATGCTGTCTTTCGAAAAATGTCATTCAAAAATCCATAGGGGGTATTGGCATTCTCCTTTTTTTCTTTCTTTTTTTAAATATATTTTTGTTTATATTATATTATATATAGTTTTTTTTCTTTTTTTTCCTTCTCATTTGTCCCTTGCAGGAAATTGGGGTCATCAGCTACAGCAGCCACAAGAGCAGCGCTATCCATTCCTATCAGTGTGTGCAGTATTTTTGTGTATCCAGACAATAATATGACTGCCAGTGCTTCAAATTTTGAACATGCATGCAAATGCTGATGCAGGTGATTGCACATAGACTGTACAAACTCTGTCCAAGAGTCTGCACCAAAACTCGAAAAAATTCCCTTGCTACACTGGGGATTCAAACTCACATCAGTATTGCCCCTGGCTTTAAGGTCCGACACTCTGCTAACAGCTACATCCCCACAACAGAGTTACGTTCCCACATCCTGGCTGAATTTCTGCACCTCACACATTTTCACGTGCAGCAACATTCTTAAAGTGAACACTTCTTGCAGGCTTAGCCTGACTTTAAGAATATTCTTGAAAGGAAATGCAGCAAAGGTACAAAGGCTTCGGCAGCAAAAAGGTTAAATGATGTTCTAAGGCCTAAACTTAAAGTCACATACCTGCGAAATCCCATGAGTTTGTAGGTCTCCTTCTTTGTGTCAATGTACAATTCTGCAACCAGAACAAGTTACATATTACGTACATCATATAACATCATGCACCTTCTTCACTCAGATGAAGCCTTTGCATTCTTCTGCATGCTTCATTCAAGCTCACATGCTTCTCAGGATAATCAAACTCTGTCAAAGTGTCATAAGCAAAGACACATTTTAAAACTATTCTCACATGGATATGACATATATTATAGTATGTAAACCCTAACTCTTGAAGTCAAATCTTCAAAATCAGCCCAAACACTTTTATATTAATCATACAGTATACATGTATGTATAGATCTATATAATACAAAATCAATATCATTTTTTTAGTTAGTTTTTTTTTGTAATCTGAGTTAGTCCCTTCAATTATTCAATAATACCCTTGTTAAAAACCAAAAGCAACACACAAACACACACACACACACATAAACACACACACACACACACTCACACACACACACACACACACACTCACAGCCCTTAAAGCCAGACCAGGCTGGTATCATGAACTCTTGCATTATCTTTTTTACTGATACCAGGTTAAGAAAAATACAAAGAAGGAATGGACAGAAATGACAACAAAATATAATAACTTTTATAAATCTACAATGACAAATACCACTATTATCAGTGCCACAAAGGCACGTGACAGAAGTATGCTGCACCTACCACCCACCAATCATCGTCTCCTAGCCCACAGTCTTAATTAAAAAAATATTGGAGAGTTATTTGGAAAAAAAAGAATAAGACAGAAAGAGCCACTGGATGAGGTTGAGGATGTAAACAAGAGAGGAGACAGAAAAATGGAATCAAATCATCGTCCTGGGATTTCAGACAGGGTGACAGGATGATGGTGGGGGGTGGGGGGGGGGGGGGGGGGGGTGACATCAGACATCCCTAGCCTCCCTTCAGGGCCCCCAGCGTCCATGACCTCAGCCAACAGGGCCACAACACCGGGGCACAGACCTTGGATTTGGATGTCAGATCAAAATCTTACCCCCTGCAAAAAACTGCCCCCGCTGGAAGTCCTCTAAGCCGAGCTCCTCCAAGCCAATGCCGATGAGACGAATCCCACTGGCATCTAGCTGAGGTTTCAGCTCCGAGATCTCCTTGGCGCCAAAGCGACAGAAGGATCATCCAAAACGACGCAGGAATGTGATGACACATGTGTGGTTTTGGTAGAGGGACTCAACAGCGACACTCTGTGGACCGAACAATGCAATGTTTTTGTTAGCAAACGCCAAACTCGAGCATGGAGTTCTCTCTCCAAAATATAGCTGAAACAATCTAAATCAAAATGCAGGGAAGAGTGTAGGGGGGATGGGGGGGATGGGGGGGGCGGGGGGGGGGGTTCTGCTGATTTTCTGTCACCATAAAAATATAAAAAGGCATATATATATATATATATAGAGATAGAGAGAGAGAGAGAGAGAGAGAGAGAGAGGAGAGAGAGAGAGAGAGAGAGAGAGAGAGACAGACAGACAGACAGACAGACAGACAGACAGAGAGAGAGATAAGAACACTCACCTATTTCTCACTTTCAGTGGCTTTTTAACCACCATCCTTTGAATCTCATCCCCCCCCTCCCCTCCATGCAATGGGCACACTGCAAACACAGACATTAACGGCCCTTCTGCTGCGAAACCAGAGCTGACAAATGTTCTCTCTTTAGAGCCTACAGTAAGCCAGAATAATGGGCGGTTCAGTGAAACTGGTTTGCACGAGTGAATGCCCTTTGTAATCTTTCAAGCGAGAAGTTGCGAGAGGTCGCAGCGTCACTTCCGGACCGATTTCTGTGTAGGTGTTGCTTCACGAACAATGGAAGTCGAACCTGGAATTGCAAAGCAGTACAAATGCCACCACTGTTGCAGTTGCAAAAATTACCGGGAAAGGGGGATGGAGGGTGGAAAAAAATGTCTTTGCGTCATTTTTTGGCTGACCAGTAGATCATGAGTTTGTGGAAAAAATGCATTTGGGGGCATCCTATAGCACGAGCAATAAGTTATAGCTTGTTGCCAGACACATTCTGACTACGGGCCTCCAAAAATGCCTCCGGAAGTAAAAGCAACCAAGGGACTAAAGGGATGCCGGGCAAAAGTCGAGGGAGTTAACAACCCCACCTGAATCGCTCAAAAGCCATGCATGCTTTGTCTATGGGTGCCAGGGATTTCTTCCTTGTTCTCTTTTCTGTCTCCTCAATCCACTCACCTTTTTTTTCAGATCCTTTTTCTACCTTTTAACCATTGCCCTGGTGTAACTGTCCTGGTTGATTGGGGGTTTAAAAAGAAGTTACGTACTTTTTTAACCAATAACTGTGCTAGTTTGGGCTAATTATGCAGTCTCCTATGTCAACCCACATAATTACTTTATTAATTAGGTGACCCTGCTCAGCGTTACTACTGAATGATGTGAATTGTAACTGTGAGCAAGTGCTCTTTGTACACGTTTTTACAATAATCCCGCCCCGGTTATCAGATCCACGCA
>JABMCL010002934.1:725000-745000 GCA_018857735.1 Alviniconcha marisindica
AAAAAGAGTGCACAATGCATTTATGAAATCTCATGAAACAAGTGTTATAGATGGTGTCCAAAAAGTCACCTTAAAAATTCAGTATAAATTCAAGGACACATTCAATCATAAAATGTTTACTTTTGTTGTTGTTGTTGATTGTAGAGCGAGTTCGTCGGTGACCGGGCTACAACATCATGAATAAAGAAAAAAAATCATGGACGTAAAAGTTGTTGTTTTTCTTTCTATTTCGTCTTGTGGTAAAAAGATGCTCTGTGCCGGAAAGTAACCCGGATCCCACGCATGCGTACTTGCACACTTCGTTCGGCAACCATCCGCCATTACAGCGAAAAATGGACTCTGCAGCAAGTGCGCCAGAGGATCAAGCATCCCAGGTAAATGGCCAAGCAGCCGATGGCCAGCGAACCCCTATCGAGGTGATTCCTGGAACGAACCTGTACGTAAAAAATCTGAGCGATAGCCTCGACGATGACAGTCTAAAAAAACTCTTCGAACGGTTCGGCACGATCACCAGCGCAAAAGTAATGACTGGAGAGGGTGGCCGCTCCAAAGGGTTCGGATTCGTCTGTTTCTCAACAGTCGAAGAAGCTACTGAAGCAATGCGTTTCATGAACGGCCAAATTATAGCTTCAAAGCCGCTGTACGTCGCTGTAGCTCAGAAAAAGGAAGAAAGAAGAGCGTTCTTGACAAAACAGTACAGCAATCGGTTCGCGGCTGGTGGTGGCTCCCAAACCGGTAGTCAACCACCCAGCCAGGTCCCCACACCCCCTGGTGCCTCACCCCAAGCCCAGACCTCGCCTCAGCTTCCTGTGACCACTGTAGTTCCTGGGAGCTCCTCCCATACACCTCAACCCCAGCCACCTGTGGTTGCCACCCCCCCGCTTCCAGTGGCACAACAATTTGGAGGAATGAATAATTTCATGCTGATGACTCCACAACTGGGACAAGCTGCTGCAGCCCAAGGTGGCTACATCTTTGCACCTTCTCATTTGACGCCAACTACCATGCCGCAGATCTACGCCCCAGCAGCGACACGCTGGCCAGCACAGGTCTATCCAGCAATGCAAGCACACCAAGGGCAGGGCATCGCCGGGGTACGCTACCCGCATGTACACACCACTCACACCAACCCACCAACGGCTTCCATTGCTCTGAGTCCTGCAGCTGTGCGACAGGTCCATTTAGGTCAGCATGGCTACAATGCTCCTCTCATCACTCACCCGCCTTTCACGCTTCCCCTTGGCGTCGCACATTCTGCCAGTGTGAACTCTTTCCAGGGTGTTCCTATGCACCCGATGTCTAATGCCCATGTTGCCCCACTTCCTCATGCACAGACTCGCTGGGGATTGCACAGTAATCAAGGTGATCCTTAAGATTATTCACTGTTTTTAGGGTTACCGTCTGTACAGTTTACAAGTCCCTGTGAATGTGATGAAGCTCCTGAGAATTGTGGTGGGACAAAGACATAATAAACAACATTTTAGTGCTACCTTCCCGGGTGCTTACTGAGTTACCAACTCTACCCGACTGTGAACTTTTGAACTCAAAGTCAAAATCATGCAAATCAGTGGGTGCAATCTATAATTTGTTTCCATGTTCGCACCCTGACAACAGCTTAAAATTGACACCTTTTCTGAGAGAACCTGCAAGCTGCCTAGTCGTGATTTTGTTGAACAAAAATGGAATGCTGTGTGCCCCTTTCATTTGTGTTTAATATGTTGCAAACCAGACAGATCTTCAGTGTGTTTGACATGGTTGTGTGTGTGAGTTGGAAAACATTTGTTTGCCTTACTTTGTATGCAGGCATCACTAATGTCTTGGTTGAATTTTGATATTACTCGCAATCTGTGGAACTTGGAACTGGTGGAAGACAAAGTTCTGCAAACTAACTGAAGCCAGCCCTTCTTTTTCTGTTTACTTCCAACTTCCTATCGGAAATTAAAAAGTACACACACTGCCAGCTCCAAACATTGACACCGTTTACCATTTCTGTTCCATGCCGTAGTTAGTAATCTGTCATTTTTTTAGGCTGTGGTGTAACTGACCATGTCAGAGACAGGAGGGATGGTACTCGGTAGGCCAGAAGCCAGTGCTTTGAGGGTGAAAGTGAAACACACATTTTATAGAAATTATACACATGCAGGTCTATCTTCAACGAAGATTTGATATAAATTTCTCTGATGAGTATAAGGGAAAATAACTGACACTTTACACTTACACTTACAGTACACATCATCTGAAGGTAGTAACTTGCTACTGAAGGTACTGTTATTGTTACTAGTGCTAGATTAGGTTTGAACTGTGAATAGGCTTTAACAGTAACTGTTGATGTTTATTATGCTAAACATTCACAGTTTTTGTTGTATTCTATTCTGACAGTCCATATTACTTCACTGATTCAGATTGGTATAATGAAAGGAAGTTATTTTGCTACTGCTAACCAAACATTTTCATTCTTCCTTCTCCATCTTTTGTCCTGAGCCTAACCCTCCTTACAAGTTTGCTTGGCTTTCGTTAGTTTGTACTTTGTGGCTTAGTGCAAGTGAATGCTTGTTTGATTTGTGTTAATACCTTCCATTAGCCTATAATAACAAGAGAGAGTGTGTATGTCATTGGGGGAGGGGGGGATATTGGAATCGCCATGTCTGTGACTGTTTAGATTTTTGTTTGGTAATTATTAATGATTATAGATAACTTGTGGTAATTATTAATGATTATAAATACCTTTTGCAACCAAACCTCGTGTTCCAGCACACCATTATGAGCTGCAGTGGCAAACAAAGTGACTGACCACCTCAAGGCCACTGCAGGAGCTAAAATTCTCAAAGATTAGCTATTTGTACCATTCTCTTACTGACTCGATGAGTTGCTTAACCTGCTACAGTGACTATCACATGGTGATTCATGATTGAATCAATGATGAATCAGTAGATGAGCTGGATTGTCATCATACCATTTAAGTGGAAAAAAGGTGGAATGCTATAAGGTTGCAGAGGGCAAGGGTTGAGAATGGGATCCTTGGTGAATGTTTGTCCTGCATTCTTCTCAACTGCTAAACCCTTTGACTTTGTGACCCAAACTTGAGCTTGTAATTTTGATGTGTTAACTGTTATCACAAGACTGTGTCATGCAAAATGTTCAGTAGTTGTTTGGTCAGTCATCTTTATGTCATGCAGTGTTTGGATTCTGAAGAAAAGAAAAAAAATACAATGTGTTTTTAATCAAGGCAGTGAAATTAATCTCATGAGGTTTGATTTGACTCAAAGTCAAACTCAGAGTAAAACATTTTATTATTATTTATTTTTTAAATCTGCTGAAATCTGCATCAAACTTCGTATGATACTATTGCTAGTTCAATATTATCAATAATCAGTTTCATAAAGAGCTCTGCCCCATGGTCAAGATCTTAGGGTTTCTTCTTTCTTTTATTCAGATGTGTTATCAAGACTCAGACACTTTAAGTGTCTTGGTTATTTTGGTGTTTTCAGTTCCATAATCCACCGAACTCTAACATGGACTACAGGATCTTTTGTGATCTTTTTGCATGCGTATAAACACTGGGGACCTCGGTTTATAGTCTCATCTGAAGGACTTTCGTAGAGTCTGCACAGAATTTGACTCTGGAGAAATCTCAGGGCGGGCACAAAGACTAGCACATAACGGTCACCCATCCATTAGGTGACCATGATCGTGCTTAACTTTGGCTTGCGAGAGAGTACTCTTGCTCTGTGCCACTGACTCTGTACTTTGTCTTTGAATCCTTGAAAGCATGTATTTGTGCAGTGTATAATTATCTTCTGAGCCACTTACTCTTTCCGTGAGTGCCTCATTAGCAGACATAATGTGTGAAAAGCTTGCCCTCCTGTTTTTTTAAATTCAAATGTCAGAGTTACTCACCAATGGGGGACATTAATCCCTTACACAAGTTACAGTTACATTTTACAGAATGTTGCTGGATCTGGCACACTGTGATCATGAAGTACTGAACTTTGCGCTCACACTCACAGACAGAAAAATGTGTTTGTACTCTGTGCACTGACAGTATAACTTTGCGCGCAGTGGGGGGTATCTTGCCACACAGGGCGACAAACCTTGTTACAGATGGACTTGGAGTACATAATGTCATCAACAGAGTGGTGCTGTCTGAAAGCGAAAATATGAGCGAGTGGATAAAACTGACTAACTATGTTATGTATGTGCGGTTGCCATCTTCATGTTAAATTATTTTTGAAAAAAGTGGAGAGAAAAAAAAAGGAACGAAAAATGTTGTACACCAATAATCTCATGCTTCCGACATCTTTGTATTGATCACTATCAGTGTTTGTAATTACCTGTTTCAAAATTCCATTGATGTCTTGTTTGAAATGTTTCTCCTTTTTTTTCTTTTTTTTTACCGCCGTGTTGTTAAGAAACATTTCTGTGTGATGTGATTGTTGTCTGAAGTTGAACAAGCTTCAGATAGAGTGGACAGTGTCTTTGAATGAGTCATTGATCTGTGAATAATTTTTTTTACACAGATGATAGGTAAGCTGAGGTTTTCAAGTAATTGAGTAGGACTAGGAGTGGTCATTTGCAATATTTGTAAATGTCATCAGTCACTGCTGTGTATTTTCATAATACGTATATATGTACAATCTCACTTGTCAATATTGCTAAGGTGTGTTCAGAATGAAGCACCTTGGTACATTATGAATTTATGTGTAATTAACTTTGTTTTTGACCGAGTGCATTGTCCTACATCAGTACAGGTCAGCATGACTACCTGGCACAGCAGTGTTTTAGAAGTGTGTACAACTACAAGTTTACATAACATACATTATATATATATATAATACATGTGAAGTGGGGATGTTGCGTGTTTCTAGGGAGCAGGTGAAAATTCTCTGCGGTGTCAGGTACTCAACAGTTTACAGTTTTGATGAATAACAACATAATTCAGTTACAATGACTAAATGCTGAAATAAAACTTATCATTATTATTACGTTTCAAAAAAGAAAAAGAAAACTCTGTGTCTGTGCAGTATTTGTTTGCTGTAACTATCACAGTTATGTACATGTATTACAGTTTCATTTTTGACACACTTCAGTCTGCGTTTTACCACGCATCCTGATCACTCCACAAGAAGTTGAGTATTGCTGTGCAAAACCTGGTTTTTGATCAGGGAGCATGGTGAGTTCATGTTAAGGCATTATATGTGGACTATTGAGTTCAGAAACAGTGACTACAAAAGATGTGAACAGGCAAATTGGAAGACGCCCTTATTCATCAAGCTTCTTCGCCCAGTGAATTAGTGTTGTATATTTACCATATGATACCAGTTACAGAGCATAGCTGTAAATTTAGTATAAATTATAATACAGAGTGGATTGTACTGTTCCTTATTTTAGGCTTCTGCCATGACTTTCATGAGAGAGAGAGTGAGTGTGTGTGTGTGTGTGTGTGTGTGTGTGTTGGTTCCTACATGCCTGTTAAAAATATTGACAGACAATTTTTATGTCTTACGATTATATGTTTTAAGCTCATATCTTGGAATGTGTTTTAAACACTATCTCATTGTGTGTGTTCTTCCTTACTAGAGCTTTGGTTTGTTAAGCTTTTTTTTCTGCAGCTTTTTATTTATTAATTATTACACATGAGAACAAGACAGTTTGTGGGGGGTCGTTATCGTACTGCATGTTTTGTGTGTGATCTGCATTGATTGTTGCGGAAAAATTTGAATATGTCAAAACCAAGTGAGAATGCTGCTTGTGATTATGTTGATAATGTGTACATGTGTGTTTCAATTATTACGGGTATTCAGTTTCATAGTTCACTTGTTCATTCTCGTCTCTCATACTTAGATGCGATACTGTTGCTAACAGCTGCCGTGAATTTCTCTTCTTTTGTTGTTGTTTTGTTTATCTTTTTTTATTTTATGATATAAATTAGAATTCTTTTTTTCTGTCAATTTCAGGTGGATTTTTTTTTTCTCCAATTTTTATTTCATACCTGTTTGGCAGGTCTAGTTTTTAGAGCACTTCAAAATGACTGATGAAGCTGTTTTAAAATCCTGTTTTCTCTTATTTTTAATCTTTATTGGGTTTCTTATTGCTGTAACAGTGGAAGACAGTTTCAGATGTGTAGTATTCCATTGTCTGTTTACCATTTAGTTTGCCAGTCTGTATTTTTTTCAGTATGGTTCAGTATGCTTCTTCATATAAATATATTTACGTCTGCTTTCTTTTCAGTATTATTTGATGTAATCCCAGCTTTTACCTGGGTTTGATTTTTCTGAAGACACTGAATCAGGTTTCCATAAAGGACAAAAGTAATGAACCAAAGAGCTATAATAATAATAGTAATAAAATTTTAAAAAGGCACAAAACGTCAAAAGTTAAAAAATAAAAACTTTCAAAGTTAATGATGTAAATCCTTAATCTTCATTGTAAACCATGCACTTATTGGTTTGCATATCCTCCCCCCACCCCCACCCCCCCTCCCCCCAACTCCCTGCCCACCACAGCTGATAGATAAAGAAAAGAGACTAGAACTAAGTAGTTATGTAGCTTCTCGTAGCAGTAGTGGTATTACTTTTGGGGTTATTTCTCTTGTTGTGTTTCATGCATTTATGCAGGTTTGAACTAATGACTTTATTGGTCATAACTCAGATGCACAATTCACAGCCTTTCTCTGCTTTCTGGGACTAGTGGGAGGTACAAACAAATCATTTATGTTTAGGTTGTTCCTTTTTCCCTGCACGAAGTGTTTGTATTGTTTGTGATACATGCCTTCTGGGTTGGTGAGAGTGGCACGGGCTGTTCAGTGTTTACATGGATCATATGGTGACAGGATACTGTGTCTTGTGTGTCCACACTTACGGGGGTACAAGGAGCAAACTGTGAATGTTGAATTTGGACTGCCATGATGGCAGAATGTAGTGCTTTTTGTTGCTTTTTGTTTGTTTAATTTTTTTACTGCGCTGTACATTATTTCTTAATAACAAACAGCACTTTGGAAAATAGTTAAGGGCATTACAGTTACTTTTTACATCTGAACCAGAATACAGCTGCTTGTATGAGGGTGATCAGCAAATGGCATTGCATACTGTAGATATGCTGTGGTAACTTTGTTTTTGCCATCTACAAGGTGGGTGTCACTGTCACACCTTCTGCACAATACAAGGGAGGGTGTTACTGCTCTGACCAATGTTGACTGTTGTGGAAATAATCAGGCCTGCCAGAGTTGAACATTTTGTGCTGGCCCATTGGATAGTGAATACGAGAATCCACTTGGCCAAAGAAATTATTGCTGGCTTGAGATTTTATGAAAAATGTACTCCCCATGGCCTCGTTTTTGTAGTTTTAACCCTGTTAGAATGGTGACGATGTTGCATTGCCAGTGGCATTGCTCTGATTCCTTCTCTGATGATCAAAAAGTTTGACAAATTCAGGGACATCTACATGCAGAAGTCAAAATTACGGCTTACCTAATAGGTTAGTGGCTTTTGCTGGTAATTAGCCTGGAATGAGAGCTTTTCTACCTGTCTGGAGCAACAGATCAGGAGTATTTCTGTCTGACGCCCAGAAAAAGGCCAATTTGATTTGGCTTGCTCTTGCAGGACAGTATTTCCCATTACTCCGCCAGTGCTTCAACTAAGTTCAAGTAGGGCTGGGTGTTTTCTGTTGTTTTGTTTTAAAGAATTCTCTTGGCAGTTTGAGTATGACTGGGTGTAAAATTGTTTTTGACAGGTCATGTTTTGGTTCAGAATTTGTGGCATGATTAAAAGTCGAAAATGCTCACCAGTCTAAATCAAAGTGCTAATAATTATGTCATCGTCAGTGGGTCTTTCATGATCATGGACCATGGGTGGCATTTTCAACATGGAACATGAAACATACACTACAGGTAAAATAATGGAAACATGGATGCGGCTTTGCTTTATTGAACATACCTTGTCGCAAGGTTCGCACTCATCACAGGTTGTGTATGAGGACTACTTCACATGGCAAAGAGCTTGGGTTTGTAAATTGATACACCACAGTCTTTGCCAGCTTTTTGTGTCAGAACTTGGACTTGATTTGAAATGTCGTTTGCCTGATGCCCAGTTACTTGTCATAATGTTAATTTATTATCCAGATTGACTGGTTTTTACCAAGCACCTCTGCTGTAAACTGCGGGAGGGGGAACTTGAGCTTCTGCTGTTGCGCTATTTATCCATGGCTACTGGCGCAGTCTGCGTGACTGTGTTTGTGTAGATTCCACTGCGGTGGAGAACACCTAGATGTTTTTTTGTTTGTTTTTTACAGTTGTGTAAGAACTGAAATACACAAATCCATCAAGACAGGGAGAAGGGGTTCTGTGAAAGAAGGGGTTGTTTGTCCTCATTCTACCTTGAAAAAGCCTGCATTTTTGACAGGTGCAGTATGCTTGGTTTCTGTTATGACTACTAGAATTTTTGTTTCGTTTAAGAGCCAGTTCATTTTCCTCAGTTATCACCCCCACCCCCTCCACTTTTATTTTTTCAATAACTCAGTATTTCAACATCCACTGTCAGGAAATTTGACTTTTGTGACCCAGTTAACCTCATTTGTATTTTGTTAATTGTTTGCTCTACTTCATTATTAATATTTTTTCTTATTTTTTTCACCTATCCATCTTTCTTTTCTTTTTTCCCCTTGCTATTTAAATAGAACATTGCATCAACACATTTTGACTTTAGGTTGTGTGATCTGAATTAGTTAATAAATTGCATAACAACATTTTTTCATTTGCTTGACTTCTGTTGTAGTTTTAAACATTTGGTTGTTCTGCAATTCATTTATCGTTATTGCCATTACATATAATTCCAACTGATGCAACATTATACTGAATATTAAGATTTTATGCTTACATTGGTCATTTGAGCAAAGTGAAACTATTCCTGGGCTGAGCCTTTCCCATGCAGAAACCTGGGGCGTTGGGACTAACACACACCTGCTAGCTTAACTTCTGGTCTAGGTGAATAAAGAGGTTTGATACTAAAGTTTACTGTGGAACAAATACCTGAAATGGAGATGCAGAAAATTGACCCCATATTTAAGGGTAAAACCAAACGTCTCCCACAGAAGGAAAGCGTAATGGATGAGTCCATTTAAGTTGAATTTTTTTCCTTTTCCAACACACGGAAATTGCAGATACAATTCCAGAAACAAAAACCTCACTCTTACTACACCCCTCTCACTCCCCACCTTGTGCTTGAAGTGTTTATTTTGTTTTTTGGGGTGTTTGGGGGAGTGATAGTTGCATAAACTTGATCAAGCAATACTCATGAGTTGGGCAATACATATTCTCTTCAGCACATAATTATCTGGAGTACAGAGTTAATACTCTGGCTTGCGTTTGGAATCCTCAGTTTGCTGCTGTTTGTTGGCTGGTGGGTTTGTGCAGATGGAACTGGTCTGCAGTGGGTGGTCAGTTAAAAATGTCAGTTGTCTCCATGTGTTTTGTCCTGGGATTTGTCACTGGAGAGGAATGGTTCACGAAACATTTGTAACTGGAAACTGGTTTAAGTGTGTAACTGTAATAGCTGACAGAGGTGTGAATTTCAAAAAAAAAATGTTTTGCACAAATCCTTTCTTTTTTGGGGGGTGGGGGAGGGGAGTACAACGTGGCCATTTCCTTTCTGTGCGTGCATGTTTATGTGATTGATAATTGCTCGGTGTTTGCCAGTCTGACTTCACCACTGATGTTGAAGAGTTAAGAGCCTTGCAGCTTGATAATTGATGTTGGCCAGTCTCCACCCACAGACATTGTGGAGGAGCAGCGGCAGTGTGTGTGAGAAAACTTTCCTCCTGTCTTGCACCTGCTATTGTGATACACACTTTTCAGCCCTCTTTGATGGATGTCTGCCTTTGCGTTGGGTACGTGTGTTGCTGTACAGGCATGCAGCGAAGAAGCCTGAATGAAGTCTGAGGTTTCGTTGGCTGTGTGTGATGTTTGAGTGTCCAGCTATGTCTGTATACTGTTCACCTGGGGGAAGTGGAAAGGGTTGGTTACCACTGATTCTCTGTCAGGTTGTGTTGCATGCAACATGCGAGGAATAGAACATGTGTGACTATGTTTTTTCATGTGGGCAAATTAACTGCATCTGTAAGAGTCCAAAATCTCTGTGGAAGGCTTATGCTGTAAGTTTGTGTGAGGCAGGTTTTTGGGGAGATTTCAGTTGCTGTATGTTGAAACTGATGGTGTGCTGTCCTGTAGACATTTTTGTTTATTTAAAGTGTTTGTTTGTGTACATCTCCACATAATTATGTGAGCTGGCCCTGCTTCTTAAAGAAACGCCTCACATGTTTGCCATGAAATTTTGTGGTACTTTTTTTAGACTGAGTCTCAGACAATCTCAGTTGAATTCATTTGTACAAATGGAAGTCATTGACTGCACATGATGTGCAGCATGAGTTTTATTGCCTCATCACTGTATGATTTTTCCTTTTTTTTCCTTTTATTCTTTCATCAGTTGTCATTTACATCTGCTGTGATGTGGGTTTCTGCCCCAGTTAGTTGATATGGAGAAGAAAACGCAAAAAAGAAGATTAAAAAACTACCTGGGTCATGACCTTAATTATGAAAGCTACCACACAGTTGAACTGCATTTAAAAAAGAAAAGAAGAAAAAAAAGGAGCTCTGTTTTAAATATTTGAGTAAGGTCGCCCTTTTTCCATTTCACCGGATAGGTCATCTTTATCCATTATCACAGAAATGGGCTCACTGTTACTGGAAATAGAATGATGCATTTTGTGAGTTTTAAACATATTTTAAATCAGCAAGGTCATCTTTATCCATTACCACAGAAATGGGCTCACCGTTACTGGAAATTGTCAGAATGATGTATTTTTGAGTTTCAGACGTGTTTTAAATCAGCAAGGTCATCTTTATCCATTACCACAAAATGGGCTCACCGTTACTGAAAATTGTCAGAATGCTGTATTTTGTGAGTTTCAAACATATTTTAAATCAGCAGCATGTCTAGAGCAGTAAATGTTTGCAGAAGTGTTGTAAAACACACTGCTGATGAAAATCTATTTCTAGGTTTGTGAAATACAGAAGGGAATTTTCAGTGCACCTGTTTGAAGAATGTCCAGATAACCCTTTTCTGAATTTTCAGTTTACCTGTTGAAATATATGTGCAGATAACTTTTTTTGCTTGTTGAACTGCGTAGACTAAATTGCGTCTTTTGGTGTGTGTGATCTTTCTCTGTTTGGCTGTGTAAAGATTGTGTCTGTCGAGATGTTACATTTTTCTTAATTTTTCTCAGCCTATTGTTTTGTTTGAATTTTTGTTACACAAACATTGTAATGTTTTTGCAGGCAACATTGAACTTTTTGAAGAGTCACCTGTTTCCCAAATGTTTTCGTGTTTGTGTGATCTGGCAAGTGATTGATTGTGCCAAAGACTGTTGGGACTGAAAATGGGGGGTGGGGGGTCCCCAGCAGTGTCGGTAAGTCTGCGAAAACAAATCCTTCAACTATGTTGGGTGGAAAACAAGCAAAGAGCCTAATTTTTTTGCTGGTTTTAACTTCTACTCATAATTGTATGTTATCTTTGTGTATTTATTCATGGAGTCTGGACCTTCCTTGCCAGTTTGTGGAAACCATCGCAGGTTCTGTTGAAACCAGTGCTGGATTATTCAGATTAACAAAATGTGGAACGGTAGATCTGTGTGGGGGGGGGGGGGGGGGGGGGGAGGGGCAGTGAAACGAAAGAACATCTGATGAGGCTGAGCAGACATGGTGCAAAGCGCTGGTTACAGCCTTCAAAAACCCTCTGCAAAAAAAATAATAATGTGGACGCTGCTTTCTGTTTCACCCAGACTTGCAAGGAGAGTGGAAGACAGTGCTGGTGTGCTTTTGTGAGTGTCGGACAATGTGCAAGGCAGTGCATACACCTGTGAACTATGCTGAAGTTGTGAAATTGAGCCAGTAACCTGTGTAAAAGTGATGAGAAAGCCCCAGAGACTGGAGAAATGGACATGTCAAAGTTGGAGTAGCGCCCCGAGTGACAGCGCTGTGTGGGTTGACGTACAGTTCATTTCGATTTGTGATGGAGGTTAATCATCAGTGACTAGTAATAATCATTTCCCAGAATTGGGTGTGTGTGTGCGTATGCAGAGGAGTGCAGTTGCCCCCCGTCCCTCATCCCAAAAGAAAAAAGAATTTGGTTGTTTTACCATGACATGGATTGGTTGTGTGGTTGAAGGAGTGGGTGCAAATGGACTGGTCAGTGCATTTATTGACAATGTGGATGTCGTTTCTTTTAAATTTGTTTTGTTGTTGTTGAAAGGAACATTTATGAAGGTCTCATTTTGAGCTGTATGATTTTTTTCTTCTGTTAATGGGGGTTGGGGGGTTGTCGTGACTGAAACTCCAAATAGGCTAGTGCAAAAACACCATAAACATGATGTTTGCTTTAGATTTGGTGTGTTTGCATGGCCAAGTGATGTGGGCATTGCTTATAGGATTTTACCTGTGTTTTATGTGTAAATGCAGGGGTGTGGAAACTTGCGGGGGAAATAATTGTAATATGTCCACAATCTCGTCCTTAATTGCATTTGTTTTTCTCTTCTCCAATTCCAACCAACAATGTCAACTTGATTATCTGATGACTGGAGTTTCTGATGTATTGAGAAATACCTGCAGTTGAAACATGTTCACATAATATTGATCAGTGCTGAATGCTTTGCTCTGTTTTGTTTTTTTAATTGTTGATGCTGTGTTATGAACAGTATGAACGTGTTGACTTACCACATGATGTTGAAGCTGCACTACCCCTTTCTTTCTCCGGCCCCATCGCTCTGCCTCCCTCGAAAACATGGATGAAAAAGTCATTTGGGGCTTTAACAGTAATGCTGCAAACTCAAACTTTACGCAAATAAACTGAAGTTTGTAGCTTCTGTATTCTTTGTTGTATTCATCCATGTGTGTATTCTCGTGTGTGTGTGTGTGTTGAAGTGCCAGTGACATGCAATTAAAATGTTGATTGTAGAACACTTTAATTTTTGTGAAAGTTGCAAGTCTATGTAATGTTAAGTGTTCACCTAGCCTGTTCATTGGTTGAGTTTCTGGGCATGTCGAAAACTTTAATATTGCATTTCTTGGGTAGGGTAAATGTTGAAATTGTCAGACTTTGCATGATGGTACTGTAGATTAAGCTGAGAACCTGTTTTCCGGTATTTTCAAGGGGTTTAACTGACACATTTCCCTGGTTTGACAGAAACTTTAATGTTGGATTGTTCTTGGACAGTGTTTAAAAATGAGGTCTTTCAAACTTTGCATGATAATACTGTTGCTTGGGGTCTGCAGATTTCATACCAGGTTTAATCACTGTGACTTTGTTTCAAGCACAGAGGTGTTCATTTAGCAGATCCATCCAGGAAAACTGGGTCTGCCAGCATTTGTCATACTACAGCAGGACTTCATTAGGTTTGTAGGGAGAATCCAGCTAGTTTCAGTGTCAATTGTTCAATGCTGCTTTGTCTTTCAAATAAAGAAGAGTTTGATGGTTTTAAAGTGATATGCGTAGGTACAAGTACTGTATTTTGACATCTTCCAAAGTTTATAGTGTCCCAGGAAACTCCATCAAGGTTGAAGAGGTTACACACATACATAGCCTTCCACAATACCTATTCAGTGGTAGACCTGGCCTGGTGAGAACTTTGACACTATACATTTGTCAGTAAAATTATGTGCGCTTATCTCCTCCCCAGCTAATAAAAAAGCTGAAGCTGCTGCTATTGGCAGCAGGTGTTGTGATAAATGCAACACACAGACATCAGTCTTTTAAATGGGCTATCCACCCTTTTTTCTTTCTTTTCTTTTTAAAGGTGATACCGTGTAATTACTGTAAATGAACCTGTACATTTTTTTTTAAAAGGTTATACCGTGTAATTACTTTAAATTAACCTGTAATCAAGGACCATCCCTCTTTAAAGAATTTTGTTTTCTTTGTTCTTCCTCAAACCTTACCCTTTATTTTTCATTTAAGTGAATGCCTGACCAATACCACCCTTCTTTTAAGGCTATGAAACCTTTCACATTGTATTATTTTCCTTATCATCACACACACACACACACACACACACTACAGTTACATGCATCGTGTAGAAAGGATGGGTTGGTAGAATGAAAAGAAAGAAAACAATCAGTATGCAGAAGAAGAAAAAAGATGGGTTTTCAGTTCTGACTAAAGAGAGTGAAGAAGAATGCAGCATTGTTAACCCTATCTCCCCCAAGCACGTTCCTCGGGAACAGACACCACGACGGATAATATATAAAAGGTCACGGGAAGAGTGGAGCTCAACAGCAGTCAAATTCGTATCAACTGATGAAATAAATCTTTTATTTTTCGTTACATGTGCATAAAAATACTTCTTACACACAGTCGTCAGCTCAAACATTTAAAGCAAAATTGGCATGTTCACACCTAAAATCATCACTGTTTCTTTCCCCTGCCCCAACACACATTCCCAAACCGTTGCTTCCACAACACCAGCAATCTTGATTAATATTTTGGGCCTGTCTCGGTGTGATTAAGAACTGGCCATCCTGTTTTTCCAGTCATTCTGTTTGATATAATTTGGATGAGACTAATGCACATGCAAAAAGATCACATATGCACATCAAAAAGCACATCAAAGATCCCATAGTCCATGTCAGAGTTTGGTGGATGACGTAAAAAGTAACTCAGCACTGTAAGTTGGTGCACTGTTGTATGGTGTGCACAGATCGTACGCCGAGATGGCAAGAGTTTTGTGTGGCATCACTAGACACGCAACAACCAAATGGTGCAGTTAAGGACACAAATTCGGTGGATATTCAAAATGAGCAACGGGCAGATACACTCACTCATTCAGAGGCACCTGCGACTAGAGTGCAGTGTTTCCTCAGAAGCAGAGAATGGTGCAATACCAAAAAACTAAAAATGAATCTCAAACGTGTGTACTTGCACACATACACAGAAACAGCAATGCTGATGGCATCAATGCCAGTGGATCTCACGCATGTGTGTGTACTAACTACCTGCACATACACAGAAACAGCAATGCTGGTGGCATCAATGAATCTCATGCATGTGTGTGTATTTGCACCCATACACAGAAACAGCAATGCTGATGGCATAAATGAAACTCACACGTGTGTGTGTACTTGCACACATGCAGAGAAACAGCAATGCTGATGGCACCAATGAATCTCACACATGTGTGTGTACTTGCACACATACACAGAAACAGCAATGCTGATGGCATAAATGAATCTCACACGTGTGTGTACTTGCACACATACACAGAAACAGCAATGCATGCAAACTCCCACTATCCCCACATCCAAGGCCTTGGAGGAGACAAGTGCTCTAAACAGCTGTGTGCACACAACACAGAAAGCACAATAAAAATGGTCACCTGATAAGTATTGACTGACATTTAATACCCAGTCAACACTGCCAAACATGTATTAAGGCAAAATCCAAATAAACAATTGTGTAAATAGAGGTATGATTTACAGTTCAAAAATGCACAATACTGTATAACAATTCAACAGCAACATAAATCAGTGCAAAGTCAAACCACAGTCCATCAGTTTTACAATCAAAAGTCAAATTCACTGTCATGTTGCACGCTTTCTATAGGCAGTTTCATCTACCAACATCTTTCACCACTTGTAAACAATTTTGTTTTTAATTTCAATGTAAACAAATAACGGTAGAGCTATAGTTTTGATTGCAGTTTCGTTTTCTTTCACACACATATATATATATATACACATATGCACATACACTCACAATGCAGCATGTGTTCTGCAAAACGTTAACTGGTGAATTTGGCACTTGAAGCAAGCATCAGGGGTGGAGTACTTTGAGTAGGGAAGGTGTATGCAGAGAATGTGTTGAGATTATGCAAGTAAATCAGGAGGGAAGAAAACGGAAATGGCCAACCACAGTGTCAATGACCTCGGTGGTTAACCTAAAACACAAACTAACAACTGGCACAAAACCCTGAGCACAAAAGGATTTGCTGAGCAGCCTGCCCATCCCAACCACATCCCCCCAAAGATTTCATTAAAGTAAGTTGATAATGAAGATTAAATCCTGATCATATTGACTGCACAAACTGACATTGGTATTATACACAAGTTGATATAACAAAATGTAAACAACCGAGTTACACTTAGGTGTAAATAAATTTCATCCTGGTTGTGTGGAAAAACAGACAAACAACAACAAACAACAAACAAAAAATACCCCCCCCCCCCCCCCCCCCCCCACACCACACACACAAGTACAAGGCAATGGAATGACTCATCCTGACAAACAAGCAAGTACATGTAACTGGTTTTTAACATCCTGTCAACTGTACACTGTCATCTCAGGCCCATCAAAGTGGCATTATTAAACACACATTTTTATCCTGACAATCACAAGACTGTAGAATGATTCATCCTAACACAGTAACAGTTAATGACAGCGGAATGACATACTGAATCATCGCCCATCAGAGTGACTGGTCCGGACAATCATGGAACAGCAGAATGCCTCTCCCTGACAATCATAGGATAGCAAAATGACTGGTCCTGACAATCGTAAGGCAGCAGAATGATGCCCTGACAACCATGGGGCAGCAGAATGACTGACCCTGACAATCATAGGGCAGCAGAATGACTGGCCCTGACAACCTCAGGACAGCAGAATGACTGGCCCTGACAATTATGGGAAAGGACAATGACTAGACCTGACAACCATGGAGCAGCAGAATTACTGGTCCTGGCAATCATAGGGCAGCAGAATGATTGGCCCTGACAACCATAGGACAGCAGAATGACTGGCCCTGACAACCATAGGAAAGCAGAATGACTGGTTCTGGCAACCATAGGACAGCAGAATGACTGGCCCTGACAATCATAGGGCAGCAGAATGACTGGTCCTGGCAACCATAGGAAAGCAGAATGACTGGTCCTGGCAACCATAGGAAAGCAGAATGACTGGCCCTTACAATCATAGGGCAGCAGAATGACTGGCCCTGACAACCTCAGGACAGCAGAATGACTGGCCCTGACAATTATGGGAAAGGACAATGACTAGACCTGACAACCATGGAACAGCAGAATGACTTCTGACAAATATAGGGCAGCAGAATTTGTTTTGACAATCATAGGGCAAGAAAATGACATGCCCAAACAATCAAGGGGCAGCAGAATGACTGGCCCTGACAATCATGAGCCAGCAGAATGACTGGTCCTGTCAATCATGGAGCAGCAGAATGACTCTCCCTGACAATCACAGGACAGCAGACTGACTGGCCCTGACAATCATGGAGCAGCAGAATGACTGGTCCTGACAGTCATAAGGCAGCAGAATGACTGGTCCTGGCAATCAAGGGGCAGCAGAATGACTGGTCCTGGTGATCATGGGGCAGCAGAATGACGCCCTGACAACCACAGGACAGCAGAATGACTTGTCCTGCAATCATGGGGCAGCACAATGACTGGCCCTGACTATCATGGAGCAGCAGAATTATTTGTCCTGACAATCACGAGCCAACAGAATGATGTCCTGACAATCACGAGCCAACAGAATGATGTCCTGACAACCATGGGCCAACAGAATGATGTCCTGACAACCATGGGCCAACAGAATGATGTTCTGACAACCATGGGCCAACAGAATGACTGATCCTGACAACCATGGGCCAGCAGTATGACGTCCTGACAATGATGGGCCAGCAGTATGACGTCCTGACAACCATGAACCAACAGAGTGACTGGTCCTGACAACCACGGAACAGCAGAATGACTTCTGACAAATATAGGGCAGCAGAATTTGTTCTGACAGTCATGGGGCAAGAAAATGGCATGCCCAAACAATCAAGGGGCAGCAGAAATTGTCCTGACGATCATGGGCCAACGGAATGACCTCTCCAACAATCACAGGACAGCAGAATTTGTCCTGACAATCATAGGACAACAGAATGACTTGTCAGGACATTCATAAGGCAACCGAAAGACTTAATCATGGGACAAACAGAATAACTTATCCTGAAAACCATGGGGCAAACAGAATAACTCATCCCGACAACTATGGGGAAAACAGAATAACTTATCCTGACAACCATGGGGCAAACAGAATAACTCATCCTGACAACCATGGGGCAAACAGAATAACTTATCTTGACAACCATGGGGCAAACAGAATAACTTATCCTGACAACCATGGGGCAAACAGAATAACTTATCCTGACAACCATGGGGCAAACAGAATAACTTATCCTGACAAGACAACCATGGGGCAAACAGAATGACTCATCCTGACAACCATGAGGCAAACAGAATAACTCATCCTGACAACCATGGGGCAAACAGAATAACTTATCCTGACAACCATGGGGCAATCAGAATAACTTATCCTGACAACCATGGGGCAAACAGAATAACTTATCCTGACAACCATGGGGCAAACAGAATAACTCATCCTGACAACCATGGGGCAAACAGAATAACTTATCTTGACAACCATGGGGCAAACAGAATAACTTATCCTGACAACCATGGGGCAAATAGAATAACTCAGCCTGACAACCATGGGGCAAACAGAATGACTCATCTACACAATTATGGGGCAGTTGAATGACTTAATTGCCCAAATAATGACTGGGCAGCAGAATGACTAGGTCAGAAAGTCATGGGGCAGCAGACTGACATCCTCACAATCACGGAACAACAGAATGACTGGTTCTGACAACTATAGGCAACAGAATGACTTGCCCTGACAACAAAGCGGTAGCAGAAAGACATCCTGAAGATCACGGAATAACAGAATGGCCTGTCCTGACAATCATAGGGCAGCAGAATGACATCCTCATGATCATGGGATAACAGAATGACCCGTCCTGACAATCATAGGGCAGCAGAATGACATCCTCATGTTCATGGGACAACAGAATGACCTGTCCTGACAATCATGAGGCAGCAGAATGACATCCTCATGGTCATGGGACAACAGAATAACCTGTCCTGACAATCATGAGGCAGAAGAATGACATCCTCATGATCATGGGATAACAGAATGACCTGTCCTGACAATCATGAGGCAGAAGAATGACATCCTCATGATCATGGGATAACAGAATGACCCGTCCTGACAATCATGAGGCAGAAGAATGACATCCTCATGATCATGGGATAACAGAATGACCCGTCCTGACAATCATGAGGCAGAAGAATGACATCCTCATGATCATGGGATAACAGAATGACCCGTCCTGACAATCATGAGGCAGAAGAATGACATCCTCATGATCATGGGATAACAGAATGACCCGTCCTGACAATCATGAGGCAGCAGAATGACATCCTCATGGTCATGGGACAACAGAATGACCTGTCCTGACAATCATGAGGCAGAAGAATGACCTCATTTATCATGGGATAACAGAATGACCTGTCCTGACAATCATGAGGCAGAAGAATGACACCCTCATGATCATGGGAATCATGAGGCAGAAGAATGACATCCTCATGATCATGGGATAACAGAATGACCCGTCCTGACAATCATGAGGCAGAAGAATGACATCCTCATGATCATGGGATAACAGAATGACCCGTCCTGACAATCATGAGGCAGCAGAATGACATCCTCATGGTCATGGGACAACAGAATGACCTGTCCTGACAATCATGAGGCAGAAGAATGACATCCTCATTTATCATGGGATAACAGAATGACCTGTCCTGACAATCATGAGGCAGAAGAATGACATCCTCATGATCATGGGATAACAGAATGACCTGTCCTGACAATCATGAGGCAGAAGAATGACATCCTCATTTATCATGGGATAACAGAATGACCTGTCCTGACAATAATGAGGCAGAAGAATGACATCCTCATGGTCATGGGACAACAGAATGACCTGTCCTGACAAACATGGGGCAGCGACATGAGTTGTTATAACAATCATGGGGAAGCAGAACGACTTGTCCGGACAATCAT
>JABMCL010002934.1:750000-772500 GCA_018857735.1 Alviniconcha marisindica
CTCAACCAGACTCCCTGTGCTGGCATGTGATTCTACATGAGTGAACAGCTTTTTATAGCGCATTTTTTAAATATCCATCTAAGTATTATCATCAAACCAGAAACCTGGTGGTTCACCATCAACCTACCTGCAGTAGCCATTGACGATCCTGCCCGCCACAACGCGCTGAAACGCTGACCAGGATTTGGGGTTGCTGGTCACTGGAGATCCAAGCATGATGACATCCTCCACAATGCCCTCTGAACCTGGAGACAGACACAGCACCCTCGTCAACTGACTGGGACCAGAAACAGGCATGGCAAATTAAGCCTACGTTAGATATCACCCACCACACTATGGCAAATTAAGTCTACATTAGATATAACCCACCACAATATATGGCAAATTAAGTCTACGTTAAATATAATCCACCACACTATGGCAAATTAAGCCTACATTAGATATAATCCACCACACTTTGGCAAATTAAGCCTACATTAGATATAACCCCCCACACTATGGCAAATTAAGCCTACGTAAGATATAATCCACCACACTATGTGCAAAAGTCCAATCAAACTGTTTTTCTACTGCATTTAGTCCGTACTTTAAACATCAGATTTTTCCATCAATAGATGAAATTCCACCAACTGAGGAATGGCAAGGGTGATTTTTGAGAAGACAAGAGAGAACTGTACAAAACTGTATTAAACATTTTGAGTACTCTCTGGAACATTTTTTTGGGGGGTGGGGTAGTGGGTGGGGTTTGGTCAACACATAATTGTGAATTTCTGTCAAATGTAACATTTCAGAATCTGATGTCTGATACTTCACCATACCTTTGCGCTTGGCCATTTCCTCCAGACAGTAGAAGATGACCCTGCCACCCAGACTGTAGCCAATCAGTGTCACTGGCCGCTTGCCCTGGAAACCAAAGTTTGGCTCACTTCACATCACGATGCCTGTACAAAGTGCTCTGCAACCTTGTCTCTCAGAACTTTCGATGAATTCCACTTGTCCATAGAGACCATTCTAAGCATGTACATGCACGCATATGCACACACGCATGTATGCATGCATGCACATACACACACACACTCACTCACTCATGCATGCATGCATGCACACACACACACACACACACACACACTCACGCATGCATGCATGCATGCATGCATGCACGCATGCATGCACACACACACACACACACACACACACACATACACACACACACTCACATTCACACACACACACGCACACACACCACACACACACAGTTTTCATTATTTGTCCAATGGGCAAATATCTTATCTTTCCAAGGCAGATCATCGACCATGGCCTTTGTCAGCGACAGCTATGTTTCTTTTCATTCTTGCTTTTTATTTACTGGTTTTATTAAGCATTTGTTAAAGGCAGACGACAGAAGTTCCTTTCTAAGGATTAGTAAGGTATTGTTCTATTGGACTGTTGTATTGTAGGCAAGTGAATCTGCAAGTACCTTTGTCCTGAGGTGACACTGCGCAGTAGACAGGACGTTAAGTAAGTAACTTGGTCTTTTATACCCAGTCAACCATTATGGTTATATTAGGGTGAGACATATTCTGTTAACACACAGTAAACGTTAAAATGTGTACACTCTAAAACTGGTATATATACAGATTTTAAAAAGAGACTGAAAAAGTGGTTAAAACAGACGTAACAAAACAAAAACAAAATGAACATTTAAATTCTTCCAAAATTATTTAACGTTGTCAAATAGTTAACAATCTTTTCCGCTGAAATGTCTTCAAATAAAACACGTAGTGACAGCTGTACGATGGCTCTCTCTCGTTTCAGTAAAATCTGAATAAGTAGGATGTGTTCTACAGTTAACATTCATCACATCGGCGGTTCTTCACCCTTCAGTGACGTTAAGATAAAATGACTATAACTAACTGCAACTACCTGCTCTCGGCCCAGGAGAACCTCAGCTAACTGTCGCCCTGCTGCAACTGCTCGCTGAAGCGCGACACTCCAAGGGTTGTCAATCACCTGCGACACGGACAGCAGCGCCGCTGGCCAAGTCACTGCTGCCATGATCGCTGTGCAACACATACAGAATTGTCAAATTTACCGCGCGTTGTTGTCAAAGCGGAGCAGCACGGCAGACACGTTTCAAAACACAGACCTGTTTAGCCAGCTTTACTCCAAGTTGCTGTGCAATGTCATGGATCTGTGTTGCCTATATGAACCGTCAGATGTGCACATGTACACACACACACACACACACACAAACACACACCATATATATTGCGTGCACACACACACACACACACACACACCATACATATTGTGTGCGCGCGCACACACACACACACACTACACACACACACCACACACACACACACATTAACAAACTACACATACACACACACACACTACACTCACACACATTACACACACACATACACACACACACACATACACACATTACACACAACACACACACACACACACACACACACACACACACACACACACACACACACACACACACACACAAACACAAACCTACCCACACCATACATTACCAACACAAACCCACACCAGCCTACTCACCGGACAACACTGTGTACTTCAGCGCCTCGTGGGTGGCCATGCTGACGGCAGAGTTGAAGATGTAGTCCAGGGCCTGACCCAGGTCCTTCAGGTACTCCGTCTCCCAGCGAAGAGCGTACTGTTCCTGGGATTCGGCCAGGTTCTGCCAAGGCTGCTTGAAATCTTAACAAACATCAAACAGAGCTCTTCTTTAGACTGTCACCTCCCCTTTGTCACCTCCCCAGCCAGTAAGTGGTGGGGGGGGGGGGGGGGGGAGAGCAGTAGAGGGACGGGGGGGAGAGAGAGAAAGAGAGGGGGGGAAGGGAGAGACAGAGAGAGACAGAGAGAGATACAGACAGAGAGAAAAAGTGCAGGGGGCAGGAGAGATGGAGGCTGGAAGAGGAGAGAGAGAGAGGGGCATAGAGAGAGAGAAAGAAAGGGAGATACATATATGTATGTGTGTGTGTTAGGGTTAGTGTGTGTGTGTGTGTTTTAAAATAAGCTGTTATTTGATTCTAGCTTTTTTTACTTTATTTTACATATATATATATGTAATGGTGTGGAGTGGTAGAAGGACAGGACACAGGCAGTGGAGTCAGTCAAAATGGAGACCACAGCAGGCGGCGACGGCAAACAGGCTTTATTCTACAGCAGCAGACAACTTTCTCAGCACACACAAAATCCTCACGCGCACGCATAGATAAGAGAACTGCGCGGGCCGCAAGGAACACACGCTATCGTTACAATGAAATTGGCCCTCTGGACCACAAAATGGCTGACTATTGTGTTTCCTTGGCCCGCACAAATACAGTTTCCTCAACAATATCTAAACTAATTAAAACATGAAATACATCAAAAAAACTACAGTTACAACCTTTTAAACCGTATAAACAAAATGTACACACATGACTTATTTAATTTACAACAAGAATGGGAAGCGTGGCTTGCACCTGTCTCTAAGCAGATTCGTACAACTAAATCACAACTAACACAATGTACAAAATATAACTATCAATAAAACTTACATCAGAATAAAGAACACACTCCCACGGTTAAAATGGTACATAACAATTACAATACAACGCTCTATAAGAGAAGCAAGACACACTCAAAGACTAGTACTAAAACAATCGGTGCGAACTTTCGCCTGGGGTGCGTTATTTTAGTCGCAGCAGCGCTGATAGTGATACCAAGTAGTCTATGAATATAACTTAGCTTCTACAGTACACAATACTCAATAAGTTAATTTCAACCCAAAATAAACACTAAACATGAAGTCAGCTAAGCAAAATACTATATGACAAAGCATTGATCGACACAGAATTACTTCAATCGAGTCAAAACAACGATTCACTACTATTCACTAGTACTAAACAGAGAACGCGCCATGCAGACGACAGCTATAAAAAGAATGGACCTAGAGAGGCATTGGCTACTGATTAAGCTCAATCCTATGTCTAAATAAACGTTGGATAAACATTCTAAGATACCAAATTATATTACACATGGCTTAGTGCATAAAAAGGACTAGGTAAACAAAGAGTAGGTAAACAAACAAGCGGTCAAAATATTAAGGGAGTAAACAGATTTGAAAATGGCGCGCACCGGCGGCTATTGCCGGTCGGCTGTGAGAAGGCCATGTGGCGTTACGCAACACGCAGCGCTTCAAAACAAAAGCATCGTCTGCTCCGGTTCCCGGGTTACTAACAGTACAGTAATGAAATTGCATGGATCTGATAACCGGGGCGGGATTATTGTAAAAACGTACAAAGAGCACTTGCTCACATATAGATCTCCTGTCTTGTTCTCCTGCCCAGTCCTGTTGCTTTTCCTGTCTCCTCATTTTTCTGGTCGTGGCCCATTCTGCTGTTTTTTGTTCTGTTTTTCTTTTCAGTGACAGATGATGATGGTGATGATGGTATGTAATTGGGCGATTCAGGCGGGGTTGCCCGGCATCGCTTAAGTCCCTTGGCTGCTTTTACTTCCGGTGCATACTTTCTTCACAATGGAAGGCGGTGACAGTGAATTTGCGAATTTTACACTGCCAACTTTAAAGGCATTTTTGGAGGCCCGTAGTCATAATGTGTCTGGCAATAAGCAATAACTTGTTGCTCATGCTATAGGATGCCCCAAAACACATTTTTTCTACAAACTCATGATCTTCTGGTCAGCCAAAAAACATTGCAAAGACACTTTTTTTCCATCCTCCATCCCCTTTCCACAGTAATTTTTGCAACTGCAACAGTATTGGCATTTGTACTGCTTCATGATTCGAGGTTCAACTTCCACTGTTATACTCAGAAATCGGCCTGGAAGTGCGCTGCGACCTCTCGCGACTTCTTGCGCGAAAGATTACAAAGCGCATTCACTCTAGCAAACCAGCTTCGCTGAATCGCCCAATAGGTACTGCTGTCGTCAATTGAAAAATACCTGCCAAGCATTTTGCTGTCAGTGCAGCTAATGATAATGATGGTGATGTGTACCCACCTGCCATTTTGCTGTCAATCCAGCCAGTAAGGATGATGGAGGTGTTCACCCACCTGGTCAGTCCAGCCACAACAGCAATGCTGACATTCACCCACTGGCATTCTGCTTTCTATCCAACCAGTGATAGCAATGATGATGTTCACACAGCATTTTGCTGTCAGTGCAGTTGGCATTTTGCTTCAAACCAGTGGGCCAAAACAGCAATGTTACTATTTACCCACCTAGCATTTCACTGTCAATCCAGCCAGCAAGAGTGATGGTGATGTTCACCCACCTGGCATTTTGCAATGGTCATGTTGACCCACCTGGCATTTTCTTTTGCAACAGTGATGTTCACCCACCTGGCATTTTGCAATGGTGGTGTTCACCCACCTGGCATTTTGCAATGGTCAAGTTCACCCACCTGGCATTTTGCAATAGTGATGTTCACCCACCAGGCATTTTGCAATGGTGATGTTCACCCACCTGGCATTTTGCAATAGTGATGTTCACCCACCTGGCATTTTTCAATGGTCATGTTCACCCACCCGGCATTTTGCAACGGTGATGTTCACCCACCCGGCAATTTGCAATAGTGATGTTCACCCACCAGGCATTTTGCAATGGTGATGTTCACCCACCTGGCATTTTGCAATAGTGATGTTCACCCACCTGGCATTTTTCAATGGTCATGTTCACCCACCCGGCATTTTGCAACAGTGATGTTCACCCACCTGGCATTTTGCTGTCGATCCAGCCAGTGATGGCGATAGTGATGTGTAGTTGGGGCCGAATGGTCTGCAGCCGGAGGGGACCCCCAGATAACAGGGGCTCAAACTCAAACTCTTCAATCGCACCCACACGCTTCTTCATCTTGTAACCTAAAATGAGCATGCGAAAGCAATGCGACTAGGCTGATTTCCACACCCCATGTTTCTCTTGCAGATTCAAGCAAATAAAGCGTACCTTCCAATAACATAATTTTCTAATTACATTAGATATAACCCACCACACTATGTGCAAAGGTCCGATCAAACTGTTTTTCTGCTGCATTTATTCTGTACTTTAAACATCAGATCTTTCCTCCAATAGACGAAATTCCATCAACTGGCTTAACAAAAGCAACATGATATCCTGATAATGCTTTTTCGTTTGTTTGCTCAGTTATAATGATTGAATCCTGAGGTATTTTTCATATCAGTCAAAGCAACGTTAACAGAGCCAGACCTCTCAAAACAAGTCTTGTCAAAAACTGGCACAGGAATATATATATATATATATATATATTATATATATATATATATATATATATATATATATATATATATATTGCACTTTATTCACTGCTGAAATGCACACAATTTGACAAAATCATACATATAAATTATGTTGCTAATAATATAAACAGAATATAAACACTGATAGACATTTCTTTTAACAATATGTAACTGAATTACATCACACACAACACTACATGATTATACTTAACATACTTCAAAAAAGAGCACTTCAGTGAAAATGCCTGCTTATCATAAAATTAATTAATTAATTACAGACACGAGCATGCACACACACACACACACACCCTTTGTGAGATGAATAAAGTGCAACTGAATCGAACTCATTCTATCTGCATAAAAAAAATTGTTTATAAAAGAAACAGCTAGATTTTATATCAAATTTAGACACCAAGTGTCATGAGTTACGATCAGCAGGGCTTGATCTGCAACAACAGCTATCACCCCTACGATTCAGCCTTCACATATCTCCACTACACAGCCCATGAAGTTACTTCCCTTCATGTGCTCTTTTTTTCTTTTTCTTTTCCACACTGCTCCCTAGACAGTGCCGTTCACCAACCTGTCAGTCCTGCCCCAGCCACACCAAACAGCGATCCAATGATCGCCACACCCGCCACGGACCCCAGAGCAGCTGCTCCCGCTCCACCAATTATTGCCCCTGCCCCTGCTGCCACCAGGGGTGCTGCTAGACCGCCTGTCAGTCCTGTGCAAATATGACAGAATGCAGAAAACACCATGAACAAAAACTGTTCATTTGTTGGCTGTAAGGGCAAAACTGATGAAACGTAACGGAAGAGTAACTCATTCAAGCAACATATCAATCAACCAATCAAAAACAGTCAGTCAGTAAACCAATGAACAATTAAAATAAATCCTTGAATAGATGATAAATGAGATGGGATAGTTAAAAGAAAACGGCACGCGTGCACTGTGCAACTGTACGTCCAACGCCTTGCAGAAGTTCTCAACCCTGAAATGCAACATTCATCAGTTCCAAAATGCAGATTTTCAGTACAAACACTGAACAATGTTCACCCATGATCTAGACAAGTGAGATGAGATAGTTAACAGAAAATGGCACACACGCACTGTCCACCGGTAAGTCCAATAGCTTGCAGAAATTCTCAAACCAGAAATGCGATGTTCATCAGTTCCAAAGTGCAGACTTTCAGCACAAACACTGAACAACGTTCACCCATGAACCACACACACACCAATGACAATGGCCAGTCCAATCAGCCACACACACACACACACACACATCTGACTCTGAGCCTCACACACCTATAAGAGTGCCTCCAGTGACGGTGAGCCACATGCACACCTGAGCCTCACACACCTATAAGAGTGCCGCCAGTGACGGTTAGCCACATGCACACCTGAGCCTCACCCACCTATAAGAGTGCTCCAGTGACGGTGAGCCACATGCACACCTGAGCCTCACCCACCTATAAGAGTGCCTCCAGTGACGGTGAGCCACATGCACACCTGAGCCTCACCCACCTATAAGAGTGCCGCCAGTGACGGTGAGCCACATGCACACCTGAGCCTCACCCACCTATACGAGTGCCGCCAGTGACGGTGAGCCACATGCACACCTGAGCCTCACCCACCTATAAGAGTGCCGCCAGTGACGGTTAGCCACATGCACACCTGAGCCTCACCCACCTATAAGAGTGCCGCCAGTGACGGTGAGCCACATGCACACCTGAGCCTCACCCACCTATAAGAGTGCCGCCAGTGACGGTGGCCAGTCCGATGAGTGCTGCACGCTTATACTTCCTGTGCTTGGCCTTTTTCAGCTGCTCCACCTTCTCCTCCCTGGAGAATGGAAAAGATGAACATGATGACAAACAGTGATCCCAGGACCTAGGAAACAGGGTAATACACTGAGTTAATGTAACGAAGGATGTTCCTGCTGGGTGGGAGGTGGGGGAAAAGGGTGTGTGGAGTGGGGTGGGTGGTGAGGGGGCTGGATGTCATGTTTTACTTTCAGGTTGTACCCTTGATCATGTACCGAGGAAGAGGTGGGGTGGGGAGACAGACAAAAAGACAGACAGAGAGAGGGAGAGAAACAGACAGAGAGAAACAGGCTCAGAGACAGAGACAGAGGAAGACGGAAACAGAGACCGGCAGAAAAATGTACAGAAAAAGACATGATTATACAACTGTTAATGAAACGGCAGAGAGACGGAGAGAGAGAACAGCGGGGGGATGGTGAGTTGGGGAGCAGAATAAAAGAGCTGTGGTTGGTCTAATGGACTCTCTTCTGCATACTCCCTCTCCTATTAACACATGGAACAGCCAAAACATCAAGTTTTTTCTTGAACCACCCTAATAACAATATGCTACAACTAGTAACCAGAGTATTAATTGTGTATGTTTCTGCACACAGATTTCTCAAATCAGAAAATAAAAGCAGCAACACAGTCTTGGTTGACAATTACGAACTGCCCACTTCTGATCACTGATTGTCGGCACTGTGATGATGATGTAGAGCTTCATGTCCTTGGATACTGGTTGGCATATTAGGGACAAACCATGACCAGTGCCTAAGCATGGTTCAATGTTGCTTTACATCCACAAAAACCGTAAGGCTCATTAGGACAGAAAGCCCAGGATGGCCACCTCGACTTTCACACAACTCCTGAACTCTGACAGCACTGTGATTTCATTATAGGTTTTTGTGCAAACAGGAATGGCAAGAGGTGGAAAGTTGCAAGGGGTTTATGATCACATTCATCCTCAGTAAGTTAATTATCTCGCTCTTGAAATCACATTGCCAGCAGACTTCCACACCAATACCTTTCAAAAAGGCCAGCATTGACGACATGCATTTTAAAAATCGGGAGTCCAATTTCAAATACATCCATACCAAAAAAGAAAACAAAAACAAAACAAAACACTGTGTGAAAAAACAAACATGGAATGCTAATGACAAGAATGAAACAGTTCCAGCAGAGGAATCTACCCTTTTCTTTGCTATACAGAAAAAATTATGATGACAAAAGGTTTGCAAAACATTTGTACAAAGAATGCTCTTATTAAAACTAGTGAGGATATTAAAAGTTAAATTTAACAACACAGTATCAATGTTCAAAACACAAGAATAGCAGTGAGCACTAAACAGAGTGTAAATACTAAGTGAGTCTACAAATCAAGCTTTGCTGAGATAGATTAGATAGATAATTTTAAAAAATAAATTAAAAAAATAGCAGGATGTACATGTTTGTTGGTGAGGTAAGGGTGGGGTGGAGGAGGTATGCGTGTTTGTTGGTAGGGAAAACGGAGCATGAAGAGAGACAGACAGACAGACTGACAGACAGACAGACACACAGACAGACACACAGAGACAGAAAATGAACACATGCAGCAATCCTGCTCTTTTGTTGGGGGGTGGGGGGGGGGGTGGGGGAGAGCATGAGCATGGGGATTGGGTAAGGGGGGGGGGGGGAAGAAGAAAGAAAGAAAATGAACACACACATCTATCCAACTCTCTTTTTTTAAGCAGAGGTGCAGGGGGGGGGGGGGGGTATTCCTGCAGAGTATAAACAAATCTGTGCTCTGCTTGTCCACAGGTGCCTGAAACTGTACTTGTGTGCATTTTGGACAACTTCATATCAGTCTAGCTAAAAACAAACTACACACTCCAAAGCATGCTATCAAAATGAACAAGATCACACATAAACTCACATTTGATAAAAATGACAAAGCTTTACTTTTGATTACTGGATACATGAGCTGCAAAAAACGATAAATGAACTTTACAACAGTGAACTGATGCGAAAACTCAGCTGTACAACCGTGCACTCATTTCATACAAACCTTTCCAATCTGATGCACAAAATAGAGAAGGACAATTAATAAACTGCTTCAAACAGAGAAAAAAGAAGAGAAGAATAAAGAAAGACATACCATGCTGTTATACGTATTGTATTCTTTGTTTGAGAGAGCTATGCAATTCACCTAGTTTTGTGTATTTGTTGTAATTTTTTTCTGGATATTTGGACTTTAACCTTGCCCACCCCCTTCCCCCGGCCTGTTTGTTCATACTGGTGTTTCTTTCAGTTCCACATGTATACTTTGAGCCTCATACACATTAAAAGGGATTCAGGGTACTAGAAATGTATTTTGAGTTATCATATTAAGACTGGCCTTATAGTTATAGTAAGATAAAGTTTGTTTGTTTTCAAATCCCACAATGACTGTCACAAAATGTGCCAGGCAAGACTCTTGCCGTTCACATGAGCTGCAATTATATATATATATATATATATATATATATATATATATATATATATATATATTATATATTATCTAAATATATTCAGTGACAAAGTATATTTATATATATATATGATAGTATATATGATAATAGTTACTATTATATAACAAGGCCCTCCTTCCGTACACAATTTTCTACTCATTTCAATGCATAGTCTTAAACAGTCTTAATTAACAGGTTACACTACTCCATCAATCTCCCCCCCCCCCTTCTCCCCCCCCCCCCCCCCCCCCCCCCACCATCCCCCCTCCCGAACAACATATGCAAGCACTCGAGGTGTCAGACACAAGAAGATGCAATGATGGACTCACTCAGACATCTCGTATTTCTGTGAGGTGATGGCCTCAGCCTGCTCGCACTCAATCTCCTCCATGTGGTCGGGATTCACGTGTAGTTGCCAGGCAACGTATTTGATCAGCACTCGCATCCTCGCATCATAGGTGCCTGCGCAAAGAGAGTCGAGCATTACAATTTCTTTTTAAATAATAATATAATATTTTAAAATTTATTATTAAAGTGGTCAGTAAGTAAGTAACTTGGTGTTTTACTCCCAGTCAACCAGTGCACTTATATCAGGGTGATTATTAAAGTGGTACTGATCTGAAAATGTAAGTGTGCCTGAAAAGCTAGAAGTAAGTAAACATGGTGCTTAACGTCCACATAAACCGTAAGGCTTCTTAGGGATGGGGAGAGGGAGGGGGGGGGGGAAGAGGGGATGAGGTGGGGGGAGAGAGAGATTATATACCTACCAGTACAGATTATATACCTACTGGTACAATGTCACCACCAGAATGACTCCTGCATTAAGGTGGGCAGCAATGAGAGTCATTTTAATGTTTCATTAACTGTGAGGGACAAAGTCACAAGAGAGTGTCCACAGACCACAACTTCTGAAGAGAAAGGAGAGCCAAAGTGGAATCAAACCAAAGTCCCTCTGCTTACCCAGCCTAACTGCTAGGCCAAACCGGCTCACCAAAAGCTAGAAAGCTAGAAAGTGTGCAAGCAGTTTTAAATGTCTGCAGGACTTTATTTGGCTGTTCCATCAACAGTGAAACAAAAGAAGCACCTTTTTTATTTTATTTTTTATATTTAACTTTCCAAGGCCTTCGAGCTAAGAGCCAATAGTATCGTATCAGCAACGCGGTCCTAGCTTGATCGGTTATTGTGAGTCACATGCTTTTGTATTATTGTTCTTTTTTCCCTTTTTCCCCCCTTCTCATTTGTTGTGCTTGTAAACGCGCTTGCGTGTGTATGTGTTATTTGTGTGCGCGCCCGCGAGTATGTGGGTGTGCGTGCGTGTGTGAGCGAGGTTGAACTTGCGTGAGTGCGTGCGTAGGTACGTGCCTGTGAGTGTGCGGTTGTGTGTGCGTGTAGGGAGAGAATCTTTGCTGGAATGTCCTGATGTCCTGATTGTTTATGCATATAAAATGACTCCAATCCCCCACCCACCTGTTTGACATGGGCAGACGGCCTAATTCAATAAACACGTTCGTTCGTTCGTTCGTACTTTGCGCTCCTCATGGTACAGCTATAGTGATTCCATCTTTGTCAATGGAGATCAGAAAAAAGCTGGCTTGTGACACATTTATACTTTTACACACGCATGCCCCCTTTATGGCATCACTGACACAAACTGATGGGCTCAAAATGGCAGCATGCAGGGTTGGTTTTTTTCGTGACTTTCAAATGTTCGATTCTTCACGAACAGACTGAAACAGTAACTGCAAAAGTACTGTGTGATTTAAAAAAATGTTTTAGACCATCATATCAATGGGGTCTGTGATGCATTTTTAGTTCATACCTCTGATCAATGTGGCCTGTGATGCATTTTTAGTTCATACCTCTGATCAATGGGGTCTGTGATGCATTTTTAGTTCAGTACCTCTTTGATCAATGGGGTCTGTGATCAATGGGGTCTGTGGTGCATTTTTAGTTCAGTACCAGTTTGATCAATGGGGTCTGTGATGCATTTTTAGTTCATACCTCTCCGATCAATGGGGTCTGTGATGCATTTTGTTAGTCCAGTTTGATCTATTGTTTTGTCATTTTTCTTTCCCCCCTTCTCATTTTGTTGTGCTTGATAAGCGCGCTTGCGTGTGTATGTGTTATTTGTGTGCGAACCCGAGTATGTGGGTGTGCGTGCGTGTGTGAGCGAAGGTTGAACTGCGTGAGTGCGTGCGTAGTTACGTCCTGTGAGTATGGCGGTTGTGTGATGCGTGTAGTGAGAGATCTTTGCTGGAATGTCCACTGCTGTATGATTGTTTATGCATATAAATGGGTCGTCAATTCCCCCACCACCTGTTTGATCATGGGGCAGACGGCCTAATTCATAAACCATTCGTTCGTTCGTTCGTTCTACTTTGCGCTCCTCATTTGTACCAGCTATAGTGATGTCCATCTTTGTCAATGGAGATCAGAAAAAAGCTGGCTTGTGACACATTTATACTTTTACACACGCATGCCCCCTTTATGGCATCACTGACACAAACTGATGGGCTCAAAATGGCAGCATGCAGGGTTGGTTTTTTTCGTGACTTTCAAATGTTCGATTCTTCACGAACAGACTGAAACAGTAACTGCAAAAGTACTGTGTGATTTAAAAAAATGTTTTAGACCATCATATCAATGGGGTCTGTGATGCATTTTTAGTTCATACCTCTGATCAATGGGGTCTGTGATGCATTTTTAGTTCATACCTCTGATCAATGGGGTCTGTGATGCATTTTTAGTTCATACCTCTCCGATCAATGGGGTCTGTGATGCATTTTTAGTTCATACCTCTGATCAATGTGGTCTGTGGTTTTTTTGCAATGTGGTCTGTGTGCATTTTTAGTTCATACCTCTGATCAATGTGGTCTGTGATGCATTTTTAGTTCATACCTCTGATCAATGTGGTCTGTGATGCATTTTTAGTTCAGTACCTCTGATCAATGTGGCCTGTGATGCATTTTTAGTTCAGTACCTCTCTGACTGATGAGGTGCTCAAGAAAGATAAAATCCTGCAGTACTATTACTGTACACATACCACATTATATATATATATATATATATATATATATATATATATATATATATATATATATATATATATATATAGATATAAATCTTCTTCTTTTTTCTTTTTTTCTTTCTTCTTCTTCAGTGTTCCCTTTTCACAATTCCAATTCCAAATTTTCAATACACAAAAGATTTGTTGTTTTTGTTGTTGCTTTTAACCAGCTGGGAAAATCCATGAAAAAATATTGCAAACTTCTGAGAGTAGGTGAAAACTTGGACAGAAAACTGAGAGTTGCCTCCCTTTACATGCTGAGGATGGTCAGACTGGGAAGACCGAAAATAAGTCTGAAATCCTCTACAAAAAATCCCCCTAGTAATTAACACACCACAACAGTTGGACCTCACAGATGGACCTCCTTCCAAAGCTTCATCCTTCTTAATCTTAGTAACTTTTAGATACTCACAGCTGGTACTGATGAGGACCCACTGTTGAGCCCACTGATGATGAGAGAGGTACATCCTTCCAAAGCCTCATCCTTCTTAATCTTAGTAACTTTTGGTTATTCATTGTTGGTACTGATGAGGACCCATTTTGTGACACAGCAAAGCTGATGATCGAGCTCCCTGACAATGAGAGAAGCACCTGCTGTCAAAGCCTTGTCCTTCTCAATTTTAGGATCTTTTAGTTATTGAAAGGGTACTGGTACTCACTTTGTGAGACACCATGGCGGATGAGCTCCATGACAATGAGAGAAGCACCTGCTGTCAAAGCATGTCCTTCTTAATCTTAGTATTGTTTAGTTATTCACCGTCAGCACCGAATGGGTACTGGTACTCACCTTGTGAGACACCAAGGCAGATGAGCTCCATAACGAAGACAGAAGCAACTCCTGTCAAAGAATGTCCTTCTTAATCTTACAGTTCTTAGTATCTTTTAGTTACACATTGTCAGCAATGACTGGGTACAGCTACGCACATTGTGAAATGGCACGGTGGATGAGCTCACTAACGATGGGAGAAGCACCTGCTTCCCAAAACCCTTTTCCATTTTTAATCTTAGGGATTTTTTAGTTACTTTACCGTCAGCCCCCGAATGGGCATTCACCATTTTGAGAACCGGCAAACTCCCCAAAGCCCCTTTGTCCTTCTTAATCTTGGTATCTTTTAGGGTTTCACACTTTTCAGCCCAAAGACTGGGCACTCCCCATTGTGAAACGGCAAAGCCGATGAGCTCACTTTATGATGGGAGAAGCACTCCCTTCCAAAGCCTTTCCATTAGAATCCTCCACAAAAGGGGGCAAGTCATCCTGCCCTCCTTGGTATGGACCGACAGAGTCCTGCACCTGCCAACGGCAACATCCAAAACCATTTTCCCTGCAACACATAGGTATGCACCTGGTTACTCAACCCGGCCCCCTGGGGAAAATATACCTAGACCGGCAACACAATGCCAGCCATTAGACCTGTATGGCAACATATATACCTAGCACCTGGCCCTTATATCTAGACCTGGCAACATATACCTAAGTACCTGGCTACACTTGGTACTGGACCGACACAGAGTCCTGCACCTGGCAACATAACCCAGCCATGAGCACTGGCAACATATAGACTCTAGCACCTGGCAACATGACATACCTGGCACCTGGCACATATACCAGCACCTGGCAACCATTACCTAGCACCTGGCAACACATGTGCATTAGCACACTGGCACATATACCCACACCTGGTAACATGTACCTAGCACCTGGCAACATATATGCCTAGCACATGGCAACACATACCTAGCACCACCTGGCAACATACCTAGCGCCTATATAACTAGCATCCGGCAACATATACCTAGCATCTGGCAACATATATACCTAGCATCTGGCAACATATACCTAGCACCTGGCAACATATACCTAGCACCTGGCAACATATATATACCTAGCACCTGGCAATATACCAAGCAGCTGGCAACATATACCCAGCACCTGGCAACACAATGTTCAGCCATGTCAGCAGGAATCAATGTGGCCCCAGCTCTTAAACTCAGTTTTACTTTAAGTACTACTACTAGTCTTAATATACCTAGTGTCCATTTTCTAGGGGACACAGGTTCAAATCCTGGATGTTTTGTACTGCTTTGTATACATGTACATGTGTGTGAACTGGACTGTTAATTTCTTCAATAGGTAGGGCACTGTAAAAATTGCCATTTTTATTATTATGATTATTATGATTATTATTATTATTATTATTATTATTATATCACTACTGAGCCATCTGAAAATAGTTGAAAACTAAATGATAAATACACAGCTATCCAGACATTCGAAGAGAATAATATCCATAGTCCTATTAACAGTATTATAAAAGAAATCTCTCCTTCATGAGTCTTTCTTTCTTTCCTTTCCTTTTCCCCCCATTCCAATCAAACAGTGAATAGGGAACATACAATTTTATCAGTGGTACAAAACAGCCTAACGAAGGACAAAAACCTGACTGATGCTTATGTGTTATGGTACTAGCGGAATTTCATCAGTCATTTTTGGCTGCTGAATCTTTACCTGTTTTGGCTGCTCCAAGCTGTTGAGAATCATTGACAGAGTCCGCTCATTAAACTCTCTGAAAACACACAGAGAAGCATGCATTAAACATCAGCTTGTTGCCCAGAATTGCATGCACGCATACACAGATACAAGTATGTCCTAAGGGTCAAGGGAACAGAATTTTGAGTCACCCACCAACCTCAAAGCCATCTTCTCCATGTTCTGGCTTTCCCCCTCTCCCTGCCAAAGAATTTGTGCTGCCGATATCAATTATAATACATGTATGTATAGCTGTCAGCCCCTTTTGGGAGTAAACCATAGTCCAGAGTTTGTGAACCTGTATTTCCCTTATGCAGGCAGGTGTGTGTGTTTTTCCCCGGCTGGTGGCAGCAGCATTTTGAATTCCAACCGGCAGGTTGTGCTAAATGTGCATGCGTGACTTTCTTCTTAAACCTTACTTCCGACAAGATTTCTTAGCCTATTGCACAAGGCCAGTCAGTGTATATTTGGTGATGGCGTGTGTCAGCTGCTTGTTCAACAGTTTTTCAATCATTCTGCTCAGTTTAAAACAACAACAAAATCTCATGAAAATTATGTTTTCCTGTATCCATTTTCCAATATGGCCATAGCCCCCCAAAATAATGATTTTTTAATATTATTTTATACTGATAAACTGTATGGGTTGACAGGCATGATAATAGTATACTTTCAAAAGGGAATGCTGCTGAAGGATTATGCCAACCAGAAATGCAATATTAAGACAATACCAATACCAATACCAAAGAAAAATATCAGTACATCCACAGTTCCATGAATCCTGACATGAAGAACACTTACTCCTGTCATGCTTCATAGATCTGTGTAACCCAGTGTGTGTGTGTGTGTGTGTGTGTGTGTGTGTGTGTGTGTGTGTGTGTGTGTGTGTGTATGTGTGTGAAACTAAAAGTTATCCAAGACTTCTGACAACAGGCCATTCTGATGTCTGTAAAACTAAAAATGTAATGTTTGTGTCCCTTTTCGGTAACAAGCAACACTACTAGTCCTAACTACTATTGTACCAATCCCACTCAACTGAAATAAATTCATGTTGTGTAAAACAAGATCAAAAGAACACACACAACAACAACAACAACAACAACAAGGAAAGAAAGTAAGAAAGATCAAACAGAACCTGTTCCAGTCCTCTTCAAACAACTTGCGCAGACACAGAGCACACAGCGCTCCATAGGAAAACTGTCCCGCATCTGTCATCCGCTGGTGGATCGACTCTGGAGAGAAAAACAGCTCATCTTTATTTTATTTTATTTTTTAGAAGCAATGTTTTGTGATATATTTTACTTTTTTGTTGTTGTCCATTTTATCTGTATACTCTTATCTTTGCTGTGTTGAATCGGTTCAGTTGTGTTGCTTAATGTCCTCGGATGTCGGTTGACATATTAGGGACAAGCTAAGACAAATGCTGAAGCATGGTTCAGTATTGCTTTACGTCCACGGAAACCATAAGGCTCGTTAGGACGGGCAGCCCTGGATGGCCACCTCGACTTTCACACAGCTCCTGAACTATGACTACTGTGTTGAACAGTCTACTTGTTCCTTTATAGTGTGGAATTGAAGTGACCCAAAACACTAATTTTTATTTTATGTATTTATTCTTCTTTATTGTATTGTATGTTACGAATCTCATGTCAAACTGACATGGTGTTTCAAGCAAAATCCTCAACAACATGAACAGGTTCATTATTTAAGAAGATGTGGAAAAAGGATGAAAACACTACCACCATTGAGGAGAAAATGGACTTTTCTACTGTACTGAGGGAGCATTAGTGGACATTGTAGGACCCGTCTGGTCTCTGTTAGTGTTACAAGAATAGAAATGAAAGAACTTAAGAAACTTCAGCAAACTGCTGAAGATTTGGGCATGGATAGCCAGCTGTTTTAATATCAACAACTGTTGTGACTGAAGATGTACTTGGCAAGTGGGCCTTCAACAAGTTGGCCACACTATATTCAATTATTATGTTAACAATGGCTTTTGCACAAGAACCACATGGCATTTGCAGACTCCCTGCCCGTTTGTGTAGAGAATGAAATTGACTGATTGTCTGATAAGGGTAATTTTCAATTTCATTGTCTGAAATTATTGCCATATTTGACCTCCATCTTTGTCCATTTTGGGGGCATATTTACTGTCTGGAAAGCAGTTTGACCTAATGATATGATTAAAGGAAAAGTCCAAGGTTTTTAAGTATGCAAAATGACCATCAAAATGATTGACAAATGAGTCACTAGTTTGAGATTTAATGAAATAAAAAATGATTTTTTTTGTTTGTTTATTCTGGTTTTTAATTGATTTGATTTTCTGGCTGGCCGAGACTGCTGTCTCAGGTTCTCCATCAGTCACGTGACTTTCTCAGAAGTGACGTCAGTCTGGGGAGTCAGTGCGGTTGCCATCTTAGATTGTTCACTGAATGTGTATGCATGTGAAAAGCTCTAACCATGCCAGCCTACTGTGTTGCAGCAAACTGTAACAACTCACAAGCGACCCAATGCATAACTATGCACGAGTTCCTGCGGAACCAACCCGCTGTGCGGTGAAAATGGGTCAAATTGTGCAATTCAAACAAGCTGACTGCTGCGCCTCAGTCATGTCCATTTGTGTAGTGAGCACTTCGCTGAGTGCGATCTTGTAAACTTTATGGCGAAATACCAAATGGGGTTTGCTTCAAAGCGGAATTTGTAGGGCTGTCCACAGGGTAACTGGCTTGGAAAAAATTCAAGTTCGAATCTCCAAGGGTGAAGCTGACGAGCAGCAAGCACACAGCATGATACCAAACTGAAATTGAGAGATACAATGATACCCTGAAACAAGCGCTAACAAGGCAAAGACAAAAGTCTAACACGAATGCCTACAGCAGAAAAGGCCATCAAAGAAAAGACTGTACACAAATGCCTGTGGAAAAGAAAGAAAGAACAGGCCACAAATGCATGTGGCAAACTCGGAAAGAAAGACCAAACCACAAAAGCTGGTGGCAAACAAAAAATGGCTGCACTAATCAGGCATGCAAACAGCTGACACCAAATGAAAGAAACAAAACAGCTGAAACCACTTCAAAAAACAAAATGGTTGCCTACCTGCAAGCATAAGGTGGGGGGGAAAAAAAACACAAAAAACACCACCAAATCACAACAGTCTAATAGACAACTGTCTGCAACAAAGGAGTGGACGACTACAGTCATAAGAGCACCGAGCAAAAATAACTGTGCCAACGACAAACAGATGGAAAACCAAACTAACCTTAACTAACTAACCCCTCACTAACCCGGCTTCCATCTAAAAAAAAAAAGGCTGCAGACTGATAAAGCAAAACGCTAATCAGAACTACCGATGACAAAGCATCGGGATGTAAACAAATGCAGACGACAAGAGAAAATGCAAAATGGCTGCCCTAATCAACCAAGCTAACAAGGGGTACGAAATGGCCAATAAGCCAAAGATAAAAAATGAAAGAACGCATGGTGAAAAAGAAGGGGAAAATAGAGAGAAAACAATAACAACTTTCTGAAAAGAAAGTGGAGGCAAGTAATGTCAGCGAGCAACGGACAAAGGCTGGATACACGTAATCCGTGTACACGATACAACCCACTTAGCAGTGACAACAACACGGCAGGGCAACAGACGCTCACGAACTACCCCACACAAAAAAGAATGAGCGGTCTCATTAAATATCGAGACTACCCCCCTCACTCGTACATCATAAATGAACGCTATAACTCAAGAAACAAAAGGGCAAGCCAAGAGAAAAAACACTGAATGGCAAGAACCGGTAACTAACTCAACCCCAAACCCTAACCCAGGGAGCCCACGAAATCGTTAGTCTATTGAACTAGAACGAACAAACCTTTTTCATTTTCACATATCATGAAACAAACATGGATAAATTGGGAAAATAAAACACCCAATAAAAGGCAGGCTGCCTGATGAGTCCAGCCTGTTAATTTTGTGAAAACTAGAGTAAACAGAATGAAAAAGATTGAAACGCCACGCACCTAACAAGGCTACGAGAAAGATGAAATAACAAGGAGGAAATAAACAAAGGCCCAACTACTGACAATGGCATTGGAGCTTCATCCTTGGAGATTCAAACTGGAATTTTTCCAAGTCGGTTACCCTGTGGTTATTAGCCATTTTGCAGCGACTCCCCAGAGTGATGTAGTGTGCATATGTGCACATGATTTTCAGTGTCATGGCGGCGCTTTCGGTACGACAGAAAATGCCTGTTTTGGTGCATTTATAACCCTCAGATCACAATTTCACCTACATGATTGTTCTCAGCAAACTTTAATGGAAATTGTGTCAAAAATCACCACAAACCGTGGACTTGTCCTTTAATGAATGCCATGTTTGTTTGTTTTCCAAGTCAATGACTGTATTAATCAACCATCATTCAGTACATACCTCAGTACCTCAACTGTGAAATTGTCAGTTATATGTCATGTCATACACAATTAATGGTTGTGGCTGAAGGAATGCATTGCAAGAAATGCATCTGAAAGTTCTGCAGTTGATCTAAAATTTTAAAAATAAATTACTATTATATATATATATTATTATTATTAATTAATGTTTCCTGATGCTAAATGGAATTTCATTTTCAAACTGAGACTCAAAAAATGACAAAGTTGACCGTCAAATAAAAGCAATAATTTCAGACACAATAAGTATAATGCCATGGAACATTACCCTGATCTGTCACTGTGTCAGTTATGTTATGATGCATTTATAAATTATAATAATCAGTATTACAAAAACCTGTAAAACAGATGATAGGTCAGTACTAGAAGTAGTACCAAACTTATTTAATGCCTTGAACGTCACTATAATTTAAAGCACAGTATCAATTATCATCTTCTTTCAAGTACTGAGGGAATCCAAAATAAGGCAAGTTACCAGTATCAGTAATCACAAGCAGATCAATTACAAAATGTCATGTTTCTGTCAGTTAGCTGTATAATACACTGTCAAATTTCTTTTTTCGCACACTGTCATGATTGTCACATTTTATGAAAGAAGAAATCCTCAAAATCCAAAGGAGCATGTAAAAACGATGTTTGCCGCTGAGGCAGATCAAGTGTGACTGTTGTAGTCGACACATCTGCCTCTGTTTTTTTGAGCTCACAGAAGGACACCAAGGCACACTGTTGCTTGCAAACTTCATAGACGATTTCTTACACAAACGAACTCTTATCTCCTACAAGATGCGTAGTACTGACGAATGAGAGGACATACTTATTTCTCTTTCAGCTGCTTTATTTACACTCTTCCCTCCTCCGTCTGCCATTTTGAACTGTTGTCTGCTTTACTTCCGCTTTTCTATTTCCGGTTGTCTACTTTCGCTTTCCCTGTTGGTTCTGTCTGTCTGTATGTCTGTCTGTCTGTCTGTCTCTGTCTCTGTCTCTGTCTCTCTCTCTGTAACTGAATGATGTATGGCATGTGTTCATCTGGCGCTGTGAGCACGCTATGGTTTGTGTGGCGGAAATTCTCATGTATAACGTTTGACTCACTCATTCATGCTTATATATATGTATATAAATAATGCCTGTAATTTGATATCTATATATGTATATAAATAATGCCTGTAATTTGATATCTATTCATCAGTAGCTTAGCAAGGACTAGTTGTTAGACAGGTTTTTTACTGAACCTAAACTACAATCCTTGTAAAATAAAGTTTTTGAGTTCGAGGAGGGGCAGGGGGGGGGGGGGGGGGGGGGGGTCGATGTTTGTTTTTTATTGATTGGATAACAGAATTTTTCAACTGTATCGATAATTTTAAAAATCGTTTTTTGTTTTGTTTTGTTTTTTGTTAGGGTGGGGGGGGGGGGGGGGGGGGGGGGAGGTTGGTTGGTTGGTTGGTTGTTCTTTGTTTGTTTGTTGTTTGGGGGGTGTTTTGTTTTCCGTTTGTTTTTGTTTTGTTGGCTGGTGCTGTTGTTTTCTGTATTGAACTGGCGGCGACTGACCAACTAGTGTTTGCCAAGCTTTTTCATTGAGTGGTGATGGTGGTCGCCTTTCGGCGGCGTGAAGCCAATGTAGTCAGTTTGTGTGCTTTGATAGTTCTAGTGATCGACTAATTTGATACTGAGTTTGGTCTGTCATCAATTGGCTTGATAGTTCTAGCGATATATCTTCAGTGATAGTTCGGTAATCTGTTGGCTTGACTAGTTCGGTAATGCATTAGCCAAGAAAAACGAAATAATTAACATACTCAGTAAATAAACCGATAAATAAAATGAAATAGCTCTATAATTTTATAATTATTCGCCCGACAGTAAGTCTCGGAGAACGGAGAACCGAACT
>JABMCL010002103.1:0-2500 GCA_018857735.1 Alviniconcha marisindica
GTAAAAAACCCAAACCACAAAAAAAAACCCCACACACACACCCACAACCACACACACACCCACACACACACACACAACACACACAACACGGAGGGAGGGAGGGGGGGGGGGGGTAATGCATGGTTTGGTTCTGACTACGTTTGGTGTCTCCGTTTTTCCAAATTGCCCGACATTTCACTCTAGACAGATAAAACACATGCCGAAAACTAAATAACGCAAAACGCCCACCACTATTCCTCGACTATAAACACACACACACACACACACACACACACACACACACACACACACACACACACACACACACACACACACACACACACACACACCCACACCCCCGCACGCACGCACGCCCCCACCAGCCCCCACCCCGAAAAAAACCCCCCCAACACACAAACAAAACACACACACACACCCCCCCACACACACAAAAACACAAAACCCCCCACACACACACACCCCACACACTGACACACCCCTGACACACACAACACACACACACACACACACACACACACACACACACACACACACACACACACACACACACACACACAAAAAAAAAAAATGACCCTCAGACTGTTACGAAAAAATAAAAGTTGCTTGCCTTGTGCATGTGAGTTTACAGGCCCTGGACTGATGAGCTCGAGTCTTGATATCCACCGATGTATGGATACTTTTTCACCAAGGACTCGGGGGGATAGGAGGGGGGGGGGGGGGTGGTAGGGGGGGTGGTGGGGGGGGGGGGGGGGTGGGGGGGGGGGTGGGGGTTGGGGGGGGGGTGGGGGTCGGGGGGGGGAATCTTTTCAGGTCTGACGTCAAAGAAAAATGTGTGGAGGGGGCGTTCCCCCCTCTGTCCTTTGTTTCTGTTTTTGTCTCTGTTTTCTGTCTCTTTCTGTCTCCTTGTCTCTCCTTTTTTTCTGTCTCTGTTTTCTGTCTCTCCTTCTCTCTTCTGTTTTGCTCTTTCTTTTCTGTCTCTGTCTCTTCTCTTCCCTCTCTCTCTTCTGTCTGTCTGTTTTTTCTTCTTCTGTTTTTTTTTCTTTTCTTCTTCTTTCTCTCTCTCCCCCCCACCCCCCCACCCAGGTCCCCCCCCCGATATAAAACAATGAATTTTTCTGCGGGTTTTGGGCTCAGTGTGTATGAGTCACGTCCATGCCGGAAAAACCCGTCAGCACATCTCAGTGTGACATCAGATCCTTTTTCCCGCTTGCCGTCAGCGACCATCCCCCGGTTATGGTTAGTGGACGCGCTTTGCCAGCCGCCAAAGTCAACTTGACTGGCCTACGTGCCCTCGGTTTTTTAAACCACTGAACCACGTCATTGTCCAATCATCATCACACCAGAAAATCAACGGGACGTACACGCCCCGATATGACCTTTAAAAAAAAGGGGCTGGCTGCAGGCGCCACCCCCGGCTTTTTCTGCCTCCCCTTCTTTGTCCTCTGTCTGTCTTCTGTCTCGCCCCGCCTTTTGTCTGTCCCGTCTGTCTCTTCCTTTCTCTCTGCCCCCGTCTGGGCTCTGCGTGTGTGTGTGTGTGTGTGTGTGTGTTTTCTCTCTCGCTCTCCCTTCTGTTTTTCCCCGTCCGTCTGTTTTCCCGTTTTGTCTTTCGTCTGTCTGTCTGTTTTTTTTTCTTCTTCTTCTCCCTCTCTCTCTCTTCTCTTCTCTCTCTCTCCCCCCACACTTTCCAAAATTTGGGTGTCCCCCTGTCTCAGACGATTTCTCTTTCTTCCTCTCCTCTTCTTCGACCCCCCTTCTCTTTCTTTCTTACTCCCAAAACACACACACACACAAACCCCACACACACACACACACACACACACACACACACACACACACACACAAGAAAATACCCCACACACAACACACACACACACACCCCACCCCACACACACACACACACACACACACACACACACACACACACACACACACACACACACACACACACACACACACACACACACAAAACACACACACACACACAAACACACACACACAAAAACACACACACACCCCAACACACCCCAACACACACACACACACACACACACACACACACACACACACACACACACACACCCCAACCCCAACACACACCCCCAACACACACACACACACACACACACACACACACACACACACACACACACACACACACACACACACACACACACACACACACACACACACACACACACACACACACACACAAACCCCCCCCAAACCAAAAACCCCCTTTTTCGCCTTTTAAAAAACCCCTAAAACAAAAAAAAGAAAAACCAAACCACACTTCCCCCAAAAAAACCCCAAATTTAAATAAAACAACAAACCCCAACCACAAACCTTTTCCCAAATCTTTTAAATATAAAACCCCACTTGGCCCCCTGCATCGATCATCCAAAGGGTTTAAAACCACAGCCATTTTTTGGACTACATAAAGGCTAGGGGGATCAATCTCTTGGGCCGACAACCAGGCAAATACATTTTTTTTTTTTTTTTT
>JABMCL010002103.1:22500-42500 GCA_018857735.1 Alviniconcha marisindica
TACTGAACAACGTAAGTGCGGGGTCGTGCAAAAAAGGGCCAAAAAACTTATTAGTACGGTTAGTTAGTTAGTTTTTTGGGTTTAAACAAAATGTTTTAAATATATATAACAATACTTTAACAACGTAACAGCGGGGGCCGTGCAAAAGAAAAAATACTTATTAGTCCCGGCCCAAATCTTACATAAATAATAATGACTTCACAAACTCTTTAAAAAGTAAGCAGTGTGTGTGTGTGGGGTTTTGTGGGGTGTGTGTGGTGTGTGTTTGTGTGTGTGTTGTGTGTGTGGGGAAATTTTTGTATTTCCCGTATATCTCCCCGCATCATCCCTGCGTGCTCAAATAAAGAGTTTGGTCATTTTTTGGGTTACTGAAAATTTTGGGTTTTATTTACTGAAATTGTGTATGCAAATTCTTCCCGGGGTTTTGCGGTCGTTTTGGCCCCGAAACTTTTTTTATTTTGTCCATTGTATGTGTTCATACATTTTTCTGCAGCTTTTTGTACGGCGCATTGTGCCCTAGATCTTGCTCGGGATCATGCGCCATAGAAATGTCCATTATTATTATTATTTGGGGTTAGAACGTCTAGTTAGTATTCTGGGTTTGAACGTCTAGTTAGTTAGTATTTGAGGTTTGAACGTCTAGTTAGTTGGTATTCGGGGTTTGAAGGTGTAGTTAGTATTCTGGGTTTGAACGTCTAGTTAGTTAGTATTTGGGGTTTGAACGTCGAGATAGTTAGTATTTGGGGTTTGAACGTCTAGTTAGTTAGGGTTTGAACGTCTAGTTAATTAGTATTTGGGGTTTGAACGTCTAGTTAGTTAGTATTTGGGATTTGAACGTCTAGTTAGGGTTTGAACGTAGAGTTAGTTAGTATCTGGGGTTTGAACGTCTAGTTAGTTAGTATCTGGGGTTTGAACGTCGAGTTAGTTAGTATCTGGGGTTTGAACGTAGAGTTAGTTAGTATCTGGGGTTTGAACGTCTAGTTAGTATCTGGGGTTTGAACGTCAAGTTAGTTAGTATCTGGGGTTTGAACGTCTAGTTAGTTAGTATTTGGGGTTTGAACGTCTAGTTAGTTAGTATTTGGGGTTTGAACGCCCTGTCCCATCACTGAACCTACGGCGTGGGGTCAAGTGAGGACGAGAAGGGAAGTGAGGAGAGCGGACGATGCTGTCCGGTCTAATTAGGACGAGGGCTGGCCCCGGACTGCCTAACCTCGGGCAGCTGTGATAACATAGCACCCACCGCGTTGTGTCATTTCGGGTTGGTTTTCCGGTTTACTTCGCTATGCGAGTGACTGGACTGACGAGGGTTGCGACTGAGTGGCTAAGTGTGTGGTGTGGTGTGTGGGGTGTGTGTGTGTGTGTTTGTGTGTGTGTTTTTTGTTGGTGGTGTTTTTGCGTGGGGGTAGTGCGTGGTGGGGGGTGGGGTTTTTTGTTGGTGTGTGGTGGTGGTGGTGGTGGTGTGTGCGCCCCGGGGGACCCTGTGCATGCATGCTTTGGGGGTGTGTGTGTGGGTGTGTTGTGTGTGTGTGTGTGTGTGTGTGTGTGTGGGGCATTAATGTGTGTATCTGTGTGTATTGTTTGTTTTGTTTTGTATGTGTTTGCGTGCGGGTGTGTGTGTTGCATGGGTGCGTGTTTGCTTTTGTCCCCTCTCTTCATGGTGTGTTGGGGTTTGCGTACTTTTTGTGTGGGTGTGTGGTGGGGGGGGGGAGGGGGGGGGGGGGGGGGCGGAGGGGGGTAAGAAGGCCCGGGTGGAAAATATGTGGGGCGTGGAGGAATAGGGGAGAGGGGGTCGGGGGAGGAAAACCAAAAAGAGGGAGGAGAAATAAAAGAAATGGGAAAGGGGGGGGATTGGGGCCCGCAAATCCGGGGGAGGGGGGAAAAGAGAGAGAGGGGAGAGAGAGAGAGAGAGAAAAGAGAGAGAGAGAAGAGGAGAGAGAGGAAGAAAAAGGAGAAGGAGGAAAAAAGGGGAAAGGAGGGGAAAGGGGGGAGAGAAGAAGAGAAGAGACGGGAAAGAAAGAAGAAAAAGAATGAAAGAAAAAAAGAAAGGAAAAAAAGGGGGGGAATTGGGAAAGGGGGGAGAGGGAGGGAAAGGGGGAGGGAGAGGGGGGGAGGGGAGAGAAAGAGGGAGAGAAGAAAAAAGAATGGAAAGGGGGGGAGGGATGGAGGAAATAAAGTAGAGAGAGGGGGGGAAAGAGAAGGAAAGGGGGAAAAGGGAGGGAAGAAGAGGAGAGAGAGAGGAGAGAGGGGGAAGAAAAAGAGAGAGAAAAAGAAGGGGAAAAAGGGAGAGGGGGGGAAGGGGGGAGGAAAAAGAGGGGGGGAAGGGGGGGGAGAGAGAGAGAGAGAGAGAGAAAGAAAAGAAGAAAGAGAAGAGAGAGTAAAAGAGATTTGGGAAAAAGGGAGAGGGAGGGAAAGGAGGAGAGAAGAGAGGGGGGGAGGGAGGGGGAGGGAGGGAAAAAGAGAGAGAGAGAGAAGAGAGAGGGGGGGGGGAAGGGGAGAGAGGGGGAGGGAGGGAGGGAGGGAGGGAGGGAGAGAGACAGAGCCGGAGAATAGCGGCAGATGAGGCCTTGTTTGCCGCTGCCGTGTTGCTTCGGGTCAGTTTTTGGCAAGTGCCACCGCTCTTTGGCAAACAGCGAATACTCCGCGGGCCCCACGCCGCCCCGCCCCGCACCGCTGTCACTGTCTAACGCCCCGCACCGCTGTCACTGTCTAACGCCCCGCACCGCTGTCACTGTCTAACGCGCTAGCCGCACTCCCACGCCAAGAGCCTGCCACTCGGGGCCAGTTTTCGCCGCATCACTAAATGTCAACGTGGGGCCAGTTACACCGGCTGCAAATGGTCGGGGTTGAACCAGGAAATGAGAGGGGGGGGGGGGTGGTTGTGTGTGTGTGTGGGGGGTGTGTGTGTGTGGGGTGGGGGGGGGGGGGGGGGTGTTTGGGGGGGCTGGGGGGGGGGGGGGGAATGTGATGAAATTTATGATGATGATTTATGAAAGTAAGCCATGTCCTGGAGTCTTAAAAATTTTTAAATATTAAAAAAATTGAATTAAATGGTTATTTTTTATAAGAAACCTAAGGCTCATTGGACGGGGGGCCCAGGACGGGCCCCCTCGACTTCCACAGTTTCCCGAACTCTGATGCTGCTGCTGGCATTTTAAACCCTTTGGGCTTTTTAACCTTTGCTCTTAATGGGAGGGTGCCCGGCCTTTTCCCTGGGATCCTTTTCGCCGTAACTCCCGGGGTTTTGCTGATAATTGTAATGTTATCTCTCTCTCTCTCTTCTCTCTCCTCTCTCTCTCTCTCTCTCTCTCTCTCTCCCCCTCTCTCTTTCCCCTCCCCTCTCTCTCTTCCTCTTTCTCTTCTCTCCTCTCTCTTCTTCTGTTTTTTTTCTTCTGTTCCTGTCTGTCCCCGTCTCTGTCTCTGTCCCCTTCTCTTCTTCTTCCCTTCTTCTGTCTTCTTCTTCTTCTTCTTTCTTCTTCCCTTTTCCCCCTTGTCCTCTTGTCTGTCTGTCTGGGGCTGTTTCCCGTCCTGTCTTTCCTGTCTGTCTGTCTGTCTGTCTGCTGTCTTCTCTCTCTTCTCTCCTTTTCTCTCTCTCTCTCTCTCTCTCCCTCTCTCTCTCCTCTCTCTTCTCTTCTTCTTCTTCTCTTCTCTTCTCTGTCCTCGTCCCTTCCTCTGTTTTTTGTCCTGTCTCTGTCTCTCTCTGGTCTGGCTTCTATTTTCGCTGTCTGTCTGTCTGTCTGTCGTCTGTCTGTCCTGCTGTCTGTCTGTCTGTCTGTCTTCTGTCTGTCTGTCTCTCTCTCTCTCTCTCTCTCTCTCTCTCTCTCTCCCTCTCTCTCTCTCTCTTTTTTTTTTGGGTGTGTGTGTGTGTGTGTGTGTGTGTGTGTGTTTTTTTGTGGTGTGTGTGGTGTGTGTGTGTGGTGTTTTTATGTGTGTGTGTGTGTGTGTGTTGTGTGGTGTGTGTGTGTGTGTGGTGTGGTTGTGTTTATGTGGGGTGTTTAAAACTTTTGGGGCCCTGAACCCGGCCCCAACAAACCTTTTTTTGGGGGAAAGGGGGTCTGGAAAGACAAATTTTCGGATGTTTTCCCTTTTGCCTGTTTCTGTCTGTCAAACCCCCCTTCTTTCTTTTTTTCTTTGTTTTTCTGTTTCTGTCTCTGTCTGTCCCGCTGTTTTTTCTGCCCTGTCTCCCCTCCCTTTTCCTCTGTCTGTTTTCTGTCTCTGTCTCTGTCTCTGTCTCTGTCTCCTCTCTCTCTCTCTCCTTTTCTCTTCTCTCCTCTCTCTCTTCTCCTCTCTCTCTGTTTTTTATTTTTTTTTTGGTTTTTCTTCTGTCCCGTCTTTTTTGGTCTCTGTCTGTATATCGGTCTGTCGTGTCTGTCTCTGTCTTTTCTGTGTTTCCCCTTTTGGTCTCTGTCTCTCTCTCTTTTCTCTGTCTTCTGTCTGTCCCCCGTTTCTCCCTCTGTCTCTCTCTCTTTCTCTCTGTCTCTGCCCTTGTCTGTTTTCCCTTCTTCTGTCTGTCTGTCTGTCTGCCCTCTCTGCCCTCTGCCCTGTCTGTCTCCCCTTCCCCTACCCCCCCCCCCCCCCCTTTCCCCCCCCCCTCCCCCCCCCCACACACCACACACCCCACACACACACACACCCCACACACACACCCACAAAAACACACCACACACACACCCCTATAAAAAGCTTTTTAAAATTAGGGGGCAGGGGGGGTTTTTTGGGGGGGGGGGGTCTCTGTGTTGTTTCCCGTCTTTTTTGTCTCTGTATATCTGTCTGTCGCTGTCTGTCCCCCGTTTTCCTGTTCCCCCCCTTTTGTCTCTGTCCTCCTCTGTCTTTTTTTTCTAAAATTTCTCCCTCTGTCTCTCTCTCTTTCTCTCTATCTGTCTGCCCTGTCTGTCGGGTCTGCCCGTCTGTCTGCCCTGCTGTCTGTCTGTCTGACTGTCTGTCCTGTCTCTGTTTGTCTGTCTGTCTCTCCTTCTCCCCCCCCCCCCCTCCCCCCCCCCATCCCACACACACACACCCCACACACACACACACACACACACACACACACACCACACCCCACACACACACATAAAGTCTGCATCACTTGGGGTGGCAGCGAGGGGCCTGTGTGTGGTTTGGGCGGAGCTCAGAGCCTGACCGAAAAATTAGGAAAGGAACCGGATTATTTTGGGGGAGCCCGGTAAACGAACTTGAATTTTTTCATTTTATTGAGCGGTCCCACTCCTCTCTCCTAAACCCCCCCCACCATTTTTCCACTCACTCCTCATTTCCCCAAAATTTTTTTACTCGGGAAAGGGACCCCGTCCCCCCTTTCACTGCCAGATGTCACTTGAAAAAAAAAAATGTAAAATTTTAAAAACCCTAGACCCTTTTTCTGTCTTTTTTTTTTTCGCCCCAGCCGGCCATGACCAGAATTGGATTTCCACAAAAAGGCATAGCATTCAAAATTGATGTGTTATAGCGCTGGGAAGGGGAAAACAAAACCGTTTGCAGGCGTGTCTATGCATCTTTCAGCCCGGAAATTTTACATGCTGGGGCAGTGAAGGGGTTAAATCAGCCTGCAGCTAGATCAGGCCCTAAAAAGTCTGTGGAATCTTCCGTTGCCGGAGTTCTCCAAGCGGTGCCAGAACTGACCCTCTTGACTGACCGGGCGACAGGGCTGGTAGTGTAGAGAACTGTTGGCAGTGATGCAAACTGAGAATTTGATTTTACTTACCAATTTAGAGGTCGGGAGATGTAGATCAGTCCACAATGAGCAGCAAATGTCACTCGTTGAAACGACACGGAATTAACTACTACGTCTAGTGGCACGGCTTTTGGGAAGGGGTGGGTAGGTGGGTAGGGGCTGTTTGTACTTTATTGGTATGAGTCATTGTCGTTTGGTAGTTTTTAGTTTTCAACTTACTTTGCAGCACGGGATCTGGCGCTGTGAACACGCTGGTTTTGTGTGGAAGATTGTATTCGCTACATAAAAATTTCATTCACACTTCATTCATTTTTTTCATTTAAATGACTTTGGTCATGATGACCCTTTAAAATCTGACCGCTGCCTCTCCGACACGCTCTCTCTCTCTCCATATTATTATATATATATATATATATATTATTTTAAATTTTTTTTTATATATTATATATATAAAGCCGAAAAACGGGGAAAAGAATTTTATTTTCCCTTTGGTTTACACAAAGGGACTAATATTTCCTTTTAAACTTAAAACCAAAATTCACCTAAATTTATACCCGCTGTAAAATTAATTAATTAAAAAGAGAGGGGAGAGAGAGGAGAGAAAAGGAAGGAGAGAGAGGAGAGAGAGGAGGGAACCACACACACACACACACACACACACACACACAACACCACCACACACCCCACACACACACAGGGAGGGGGAACAGACAAAAGAGAGAAAGAAAGGGGGGGGCAGGAACGGAGACGGACAGATGGGGGGGGGGGTTTGGGGGGGGGGGGGGGAAAAAAAAGTTGTAAAGGGGGGGTTAAGATTATTTAAAAGGGGGAGGGGAAGGGAAAGGGGGGGGGGGTGGGGTAGGGGGGGGCGCAGAAAGGCGGCCCCTGTTTCCCTGGCCGGGAGGGTTTTTGGTCTGGAGGAACTCTAACCCCCGGGGGTGCCCACCCCACTTTCCCAAACCCCCCACCCCCACCCCCCGTTTTTGTTTGGGGGGGGGGGGGGGGGTGGTTTGGGGGTTGTTGTGTTTTCTTTCTTGGGGGTGTTTCGTGTGTGTGTGTGGGTATGTGTTGTGTGTGTTTTGTGTGTGTGTGGTGTGTGGTGTGGTGTGTGGTGTGGTGTGTGTGGGGTGTGCGAGGGTGTGTGTGTGTGTGTGTGTGTGGGGTGTGTGTGTGTGTGTGTGTGTGTGTGTGTGGTGTGGGGCGTGTGTCCGTGCGTGTGTGTGTGTGTGGGGTGTGTGTGTGTGGTGTGTGTGTGTGTGTGTGTGTGCACGTGTGTGTGTGTGTGTGAGTAGTGTGTGTGTTTTGTGTGTTGGTGTGTGTGTGTGTGGTGTGTGTGTGTGAGTGGCGTGCGTGCGTGCGTGCGTGCGTGCGTGCGCGCGTGTGTGTGTGTGTGTGTGTGGGGTGTCGTGTGTGTGTGTGTGTGTGTGTGTGTGTGTGTGCGGGGTGTGTGTGTGTGTGCGTGTGTGTGTGTGGGGTGCGTGGGGCGTGGTGTGCGGGGCGTGTGTGTGTGTGTGTGTGTGTGTGTGTGTGTGGGGTGTGTGTGAGTGTGTGCGTCGTGCGTGCGTGCGTGCGTGCGTGCGTCGCGCGCGTGTGTGTGGTGTGTGTATGTGTCGTGTGTGTGTGTGGGGTGCGTGTGTGTGTGTGTGTGCTTTGTGGTGGTGTGTGTGGGGTGTGTGTGGGGTGTGTGTGTGTGTGACTGAGAGAGAGAGAGAGAGAGAGAGAGGGGAGAGAGAGAGAGAGAGAGAGAGAGAGAGAGAGAGAGAGAGAGATCTTCCTGTAGATCCACATATGTACCAGTCCGATGTGTACCAGTTTTATCGTTATTATTACTGCAGTTTAGTATTAACGACCGGACCCTCTGCCGCTCCAATAATAATAATAATAATAATAATATAATAAAGGGTGGTACAACACGTGGTACGTATTTCAGACTGCTGTTCAACAAAGGTCGGATTCTGTCACGCACATTGTAATAATAATCAATAATAATGATTATAATCATAACAATAAGCTGTGGTACCAGGTTGAGGTTTAATTAGTTATTTCAGGTCCTTTTTTTTTTAAACGACCACATAATTATAGGATATAATAACAATAATAATCATAATAACACCAGAAGCATACAGTTATAAACTCTGCTGGCTTCTATATACACCCGTAATGTACGTAGGTCAGATCAGATTCCGATACCGTTATTTCAGTTGCCAGGCAGACTTACAGTTATAAACTCTACTGGCCGTTATATATATATATAGGTAGGTCAGATCCCATTCCGATACCGTTATTTCAGTTGCCAGGCAGACTCACAGTTATAAACTCTACTGGCCGCCATATACATAGGTAGGTCAGATCCCATTCCGATACCGTTATTTCAGTTGCCAAGCAGACTTACAGTTATAAACTCTACTGGCCGTTATATACAAAGGTAGGTCAGATCCCATTCCGATACCGTTATTTCATTTGTCAGGCAGACTTACAGTTATAAACTCTACATACACCCGTAACGTACATAGGTCACTCTACTGGCCGCTATGTTATACATAGGTAGGTCAGATCCCATTCCGATTCCGTTATTTCAGTTGTCAGGCAGACTTACAGTTATAAACTCTACATACACCCGTAACGTACGTAGGTCAAATCCGATTCCAATACCGTTATTTCAGTTGCCAGGCAGACTTACAGTTATAAACTCTACTGGCCGTTATATTACATACACTTGTAGCGTACCTCGGTGAGATCCAATTCCGATACGTTATTTCAGTTGCCAGGAGACTTACAGTTATAAACTCTACTGGCCGTTATATAAGTAATAAGTAGGGAAAATAAGTAAGAATAAGTTAATAAGTTGCATTTCTTAACTCCCGAAGCAGGTTCTTATTTCCGATTTCAGTTGCCAGGCAGACTTACAGTTATAAACTCCAGACTCCTCCCGTTGCGTACGTCGGTCAGATCCCATTCCGATACCGTTATTTCAGTTGCCAGGTAGACTTACAGTTATAAACTCTGCTGGCCGTTATATACATACGTCGGTCAGATCCCATTTCGATACAGTTATTTCAGTTGCCAGGCAGACTTACAGTTATAAACTCTGCTGGCCGTTATATACATACGTCGGTCAGATCCCATTTCGATACCGTTATTTCAGTTGCCAGGTAGACTTACAGTTATAAACTCTACTGGCCGTTATATACATACGTCGGTCAGATCCCATTTCGATACCGTTATTTCAGTTGCCAGGCAGACTTACAGTTATAAACTCTACTGGCCGTTATAGACATACGTCGGTCAGATCCCATTTCGATACCGTTATTTCAGTTGCCAGGCAGACTTACAGTTATAAACTCTACTGGCCGTTATAACATACGTCGGTCAGATCCCATTTCGATACAGTTATTTCAGTTGCCAGGCACTCTTACAGTTATAAACTCTACTGGCCGTTATATACATACGTCGGTCAGATCCCATTTCGATACAGTTATTTCAGTTGCCAGGCAGACTTACAGTTATAAGCTCTACTGGCCGTTATACACATACGTCGGTCAGATCCCATTTCGATACAGTTATTTCAGTTGCCAGGCAGACTTACAGTTATAAACTCTCCTGGCCGTTATATATACAGGTAGGTCAGATCCTATTCCGATACCGTTATTTCAGTTGTCAGGCAGACTTACAGTTATAAAGTCTACATACACCCGTAAAGTAACTAGGTCAGATCGGATTCCAGTACAGTTATTTCAGTCGCCAGGCAGACTTACAGTTATAAACTCTACTGGCCGCTATATATACACCCGTAACATACGTCGGTGGGATCCGATTCCGATACCGTTATTTCAGTTGCCAGTAAGTAAGTAAGTAAACATTTTGCTTAACCCCTTCTCTGCCCCAGCCTGTAAAATATCCGGGCTCAAAGTGCACGGACATTCCTGCAAACAGTCTTATTTTCTGGCTCTATATCACATCTATTTTCAACGCTATGCGATTTGGTGAAAACCCTTTCATATGCAGGTGCGGAAAAATAGAAGACAAAAAGGCTAAAGGGTTTCAAATTTCGCACTTTTAACGGTCTTTTTCAAGTGGCATCACGGCAGTGAAGGGGTTATCGTCCACAGAAGCAAGGTTGCTTATTAGGGACGGGACTTCAGTGGCCAAGCAGACTCACAGCTATAAACTCTAGGCTACTCCCTTAGCGTACGTCGGTCAGATCCCATTCCGATACAGTTATTTCAGCTGCCCGGCAGAGTTACAGTGTGTAGCCCTATACTGATACATACTGGGTGGACATCACAGAGGGACCTCGGTTCCAACCCCCTTCGGCTCTCCTTTCTCTTCGAAAATTGTGGTCTGTGGACACTGTCTTGTGACTTGGTCCCTCACAATTAATGAAACATTAAAATAGCTCTCATCACTGCCCATCGTAATGTAGGAGTCATTCTGGTGGTGACGGTGTCAGTAGCGATAGGTATAATAGTTTCCCTCTTCCCCCACCTCCATAACCCCTCCCCCCCCCCCCCTTCTCCCCCTCCCCAATAAGTTTACGGTTTCTGTGGACGTTAAGCACCATGTTTACTTACTTCGCACCGGGTCAGTTTGTGGCGCACCTCCAGCCTCGCTTTTGACCTTTCCCCCAAAACCCGCCAGATTTAGTTACGCCCTGAAGGGGGCCCCTTTATCTCCGAGTTCCACCGACGCGGTCAGCGCCTCCCAAAGGTTCGGGGACAAAATACTGGAAAAAAAGCGCCCAACACCACGTAAACACGAGGGGCATCCACCCCGGGTAAAAAAAAAGAAAGGTGTTCCTCTCGATTAAACGTTTGGTTTTATTTTAGCTGACGTAAGCGACATGGTCATTAAAAAACAAACGTCTGATTAAACTGAGTTGTTTGTTACGAAATTCATGTTTTAGCACCAACAAAAAAAATGCTCGTTAGCTGACATTTTTTTTGGACCCTATGGCGTAACTAAATACGGCAGTGGGTTTAAGGAAGGGTGTCAAAAGGTTGGGTTTTGTGGGGGGTGTCGAGTCTAGGTAAGTGCAGAGGTCAGTCATTTTGCCGCCAGGTGGAGCCACCAGCACTGCGCTGGTCAGAGCATAGCTCTATGGTTAGAGGCTGAGGACGTTTGCGTGTCAGTGAAGGTCGGCAGGCGAGTTGACATGGATTCCTGTTCCTAGTGTGCCCCAAGAGGTCGTGTGTAACAGTGTTTGTTGCGGTCGGGAATCCGAGCACGGGTCATCATCAGTGTATGCTTTTGACTTCGTGGATCGGCGAGCTGAATCTTTCTGGTCCTAGCGTGTCAGTCAGACACCGTAATGGCTGAGACTGACGGATTTTCCCCCCCGGCCAGGTATGATATTGAATAGCGGCGGGTGGTTTGGTTAATGATTCCTGGTATAAACTTACTACATACACAAGCACGCACGCCCCACGCACGCACCACGCCGCGCGCCGGCACAAAAAAAACACACAACAAAAACACAACACAACACACCCACACAAAAACATTGAAAACACACACACACACAAAAACACACACACAACACACACACACACACACACACACACACAGTCACACACACACACTCAATCAGTGACACACACTGATACACACACTTACTCACACACACGCACGCCGGCACGCACGCACGCCGCACACACTGACACACACACATACACACTCTCTCTCTCGTACTCTCTGCCTGAGTGTGTCTCGCGAGAGAATTATGTGTGTGTTACACAATTGCGCAGTTTGGAGAGCGGTACGGAAGGGGCTATACTCTAGCTAGCTTTCTGTAGTCTAAGAGGTTAGTTCCCTTGCCACACATTTCACGGTTCTTCTCTTAGGTCTCGGCAAATTTTGTCTTATTCAAAACTAATAAATCGTTTTCGGTAGTTCAGGTTTGTGTGTGTGTGTGTTTTTTTTTTTTTTTGGTTTTTTTGGAATAACGTTGCGGAGCGTACCTGTGGTGTGTGTGTGTGTGGGGTTTTTTTTTTGTGGGTTTTTTTGGGTTTTAAGAGAGACAAGATGTAAATTTTCCCCTTTTTTTGTTGTTTTTGGTTTTTTGTGTTTTTTTTTAAAAAGAGAGAGAGAGAGAGAGAGAGAGAGAGAGAGAGAGAGAGAGATAGATATTATAAAAGTGGAAAAGACAACAACAACAAAAAAAATTACTTTTTGAGTTCCCTTTTCGTAGTGGTGGTGACGTGTGTGTGTGTGTGTGTGTGTGTGTGTGTGTGTGTGTGTGTGTGTGTGTGTGTGTGTGTGGTTTTTTTGTGAGTGTGTGTGTGTGTGTGTGTGTGTGTGTGTGTGGTGGTGTGGGGTGTGTGTGTGTGTGTGTGTGTGTGGTGTGTGTGTGGTGTGTGTGGGGGGTGTGTGTGTGTGTGTGTGTGTGTGTGTGTGTTGTGTGTGTGTGTTGTGTGTGTGTGGTGTGTGTGTGTGTGTGTGTGTGTGTGTGTGTGTTGTGTGTGTGTGGGGGGTTTTGGGGGTAACTTAATTTTTGTTGGTGTTACTGTGATAGGTACTTTTTTAAAACTTAGGTGTTTATTGCCCCCGTTTGGGCCCCATTTTGGGTTTGGTGGAAAAAATAATGGATAGATTTTGCCAATCAGTTGGGCTGTATAAACCTGCTGTTGGAAGGGAGGGGGGGGGGGGGGATTCAAACAGTGTGTCGTTTTTGGGGGGTGGGGGGGGGAGGGAAAAAAGGGGGGGGGGGGGAGGTTTCCCATGCAAATTTTTCACTCCCCGGGAAAGAGTATTAGTTGGGGGGGTAATCTTTTACGTGTTAAGTTTTTTTTTTTTTACCCTTTATAAACCACCCTACCCATATTTTTTTCTTTCCTTAATTATAGTGGTTTTGCCCGGGGAGCTCGGGAGCTGTGTGAAAGTCGAGGTGGCCGCCCCGGGGGCCCCCCGTCCCAAATTTAAGCCTTTTTGGGGTTTTCTGTGGTTTGTAAAACAACACTAAACCCCCCCCAAACCCCCCCCCTTTTTTTTTATTTGGTTTTTTGTCAAAAAGAAAGTAAAGGGAAGTAACTAAATTTTTACCCCACAATAAAACTGTGTACTTCATGGGGGTTTTTAAGGGGCGAATTTTCCCAGAGAGGGGAGGGGGGGGGTAAAAAAAAGAGGTGGGGGGGGGCGGACAAGAGAGGCCGGGGGGGGGGGGGGGGAGAGAGAAAAGAGAGAGAGAGAGAGAGAGAGAGAGAGAGAGAGAGAGAGAAAACAAGAGAGAGAGAAATGGAGAGAGAGAAAAAGGGGAAAAGAGAAAAGAGAGAGAGAGAGAGAAAAGGGAGAGAGAAAAGGAGAGAGAGAGAGAGAGAGAGCGAGAGAGAGAGACAGAGACAGAGACAGAGAGACAGAGAGAGAGAGACAGAGACAGAGACAGAGACAGAGACACAGAGAGAGAGATTGTATTTACTTTCCGGCATTTCGTTTGCAGCATTTCTATTTCTGTCTCAATCCGGGGTTCCACTGACAACAGCCAAGACTACAATCCAGCAATGATTACAAATACTTGTAAATATTTTCCTGATTAGCTTCAGATTCTCTCCATTCTCCTCTAATTGAAAAAACCTTACGAGACAAGGAAACAAAATTCTTTTGGGTGGGTGGGTGGGTGAATGGTGGTAGTGGAGGGGAGGGGGAAGAGGGAGGAGGGGGTGGGGGCTAAATCCTTCTTCCTACACTAATCTTTGGAGCAACTGACGGAAATTTTGGTGTGAGGCTCGGTTTCAAAAGTCTGCCTTGTTGCCTATTGCGCGCGTGCGCAGTGCACTGAGCAGTCGCCCAATTAAAACGCAGGAGAGCAGAAGTCGTATCATTTCCTTGTTTTGAAAGGTCAACGGCGTGGGGGGGAAAAAAAGAAAGAAAAAAGAAATAGGAACAAAGGTGTCCAGAAACGAACAAACGCTTGTCATCAGTCATAACTGCGGAAACTTGTAAATACAGCGGGCACGTTTCGTTTCCTCGTTTCGTATGAACAGTGGGTCAGTCCGTCACTCACTTTCGGTCGCCGGGACGCCATCTTCTGGGAGCGGCGCGTGTCAGTCAGTTCTGAGTTTCAACCTCCGCACGGAGATGTCGCTTGGGTAAGTCCGAGTCAATAACTCGTTTCTGTTTCTAATTGTTCTTCCCCCCCTCCCTCCCCCCCCCCCCCCCCCCCCCCCCCCTCCCCCGTCCCCCTCCCTCCTTCCCCAACCATAACCTTGGTGTGTAATATAGGGCTTGAAGCCAGAGGAAGACAACAGATCCGGTTGTTGTGTTGTTGGTGGCGTTTCGTGACCGGAAGACGAAGAAACGAAAACGGCTGTAATTTGTATGGATTGGACTTTAACGTAGGTCCTGCATTGTTTAACGAAGCCGCTCGCCGGCACAGGGTCACCTCTAATTTGTACAGCGGCAAAAAGATGATGAATTGTCAAGGTTAAAGACTCAGGGTTTTGCGGCAGGCGAGAGAGAAGAAACACTGACTAAAGAGTGAGTGAGTAAGTAAGTTAGTAAGTAAGTTGGCGTTTTACGCCCAGTCAACCATTACGGTCAGATATCAGGGCGGGACTCTAAAGAAAAGAGAAAGAAAGTTAGAAAGACGAAATAAAAGGAAGAAGGTGAGAAAGAGTGTGTGTTTTTTAAGAAAAAAAAGAGAGACAAGAAGCCGGAAAGTTAGAAGGAAAGAAAAAAAAAGAAAAAAAATACAGAAAAGAGAAGTACAACAACAAAACAGCGATGGACAGAAAAGAGAAGTACAACAACAAAACAGCGATGGAGAAAGAAAGAAAGAACGAAGGAAAAAAGAAAAGAAAAGAAAAAAAGGAGGAAAGAAAGAAATGAACGGAAGAAAGAACCTTAGAACCTTTGAACAGAAAAGAGAAGTACAACAACAAAACAGCGATGGAGAAAGAAAGAAAGAACGAAGGAAAAAAGAAAAGAAAAGAAAAAAAGGAGGAAAGAAAGAAATGAACGGAAGAAAGAACCTTAGAACCTTAGAACAGAAAAGAGAAGTACAACAACAAAACAGCGATGGAGAAAGAAAGAAAGAACGAAGGAAAAAAGAAAAGAAAAAAAGAAAAAAAGGAGGAAAGAGAGAAATGAACGGAAGAAAGAACCTTAGAACCTTAGAACAGAAAAGAGAAGTACAACAACAAAACAGCGATGGAGAAAGAAAGAAAGAACGAAGGAAAAAAGAAGAAGAAGAAAAGGAAGAAAGAAAGAAATGAACGGAAGAAGAACCTTGGAACTAAGAGAAAAAGAAACAAACAACATAAGAAAAGCTAGGAAACTGAAATTTCGCTTCATGAATTAACTAATTGCCAGAGCAGACAACCTCTGCAACGAAAAGCATCGATGACGACGAGGACTGGCATGAAGTCATTATTGTGACAGATGTTTCAGACACTTTGTAATCCTGTCTGACGAGGACTGACATGACGTCATTATTGTGACAGATGTTTCCGACACTTTGTAATCCTGTCTGACGAGGACTGACGTGAAGTCATTATTGTGACAGATGTTTCAGACACTTTGTAATCCTGTCTGACGAGGACTGACGTGACGTCATTATTGTGATGACGACAGATGTTTCCGACACTTTGTAATCCTGTCTGACGAGGACTGACATGACGTCATTATTGTGAAGACGACAGATGTTTCCAACACTTTGTAATCCTGTCTGACGAGGACTGACGTGACGTCATTATTGTGAAGACGACAGATGTTTCCAACACTTTGTAATCCTGTCTGACGAGGACTGACGTGACGTCATTATTGTGATGACGACAGATGTTTCAGACACTTTGTAATCCTGTCTGACGAGGACTGACGTGACGTCATTATTGTGATGACGACAGATGTTTCCAACACTTTGTAATCCTGTCTGACGAGGACTGACGTGACGTCATTATTGTGATGACGACAGATGTTTCAGACACTTTGTAATCCTGTCTGACGAGGACTGACGTGACGTCATTATTGTGATGACGACAGATGTTTCAGACACTTTGTAATCCTGTCTGACGAGGACTGACGTGACGTCATTATTGTGATGACGACAGATGTTTCAGACACTTTGTAATCCTGTCTGACGAGGACTGACGTGACGTCATTATTGTGATGACGACAGATGTTTCAGACACTTTGTAATCCTGTCTGACGAGGACTGACGTGACGTCATTATTGTGATGACGACAGATGTTTCAGACACTTTGTAATCCTGTCTGACGAGGACTGACGTGACGTCATTATTGTGATGACGACAGATGTTTCAGACACTTTGTAATCCTGTCTGACGAGGACTGACGTGACGTCATTATTGTGATGACGACAGATGTTTCAGACACTTTGTAATCCTGTCTGACGAGGACTGACGTGACGTCATTATTGTGATGACGACAGATGTTTCCAACACTTTGTAATCCTGTCTGACGAGGACTGACGTGACGTCATTATTGTGATGACGACAGATGTTTCCGACACTTTGTAATCCTGTCTGACGAGGACTGACGTGACGTCATTATTGTGATGACGACAGATGTTTCCGACACTTTGTAATCCTGTCTGACGAGGACTGACGTGACGTCATTATTGTGATGACGACAGATGTTTCCGACACTTTGTAATCCTGTCTGACGAGGACTGACGTGACGTCATTATTGTGATGACGACAGATGTTTCCGACACTTTGTAATCCTGTCTGACGAGGACTGACGTGACGTCATTATTGTGAAGACGACAGATGTTTCCAACACTTTGTAATCCTGTCTGACGAGGACTGACGTGACGTCATTATTGTGATGACGACAGATGTTTCCAACACTTTGTAATCCTGCCTGACGAGGACTGACGTAACGTCATTATTGTGATGACGACAGATGTTTCCGACACTTTGTAATCCTGTCTGATCACTGACTTGTCACTCATGTCCGCACAAGCCATAACACTTTTTCATGCAGCTGGCATAAAAAATAAATCTTTTTTTTTTCCCCTTTCCCATTTTTAGGCGGACTCCACTTCAGCCCGGGGAAAAACGGGGGGGGGGGGGGGGGGGGGGGGGGGGGGGAGGGGGGGGGGGGGGGGCGGGGGGGGGTTTTAAAGGGGGGGACCTCAAGGGGGGGGGGGGGAAGGGGGGAAACCAGGGGGGGGGGGGGCGGGCCATTTTATTTGGGGGGGGGGGGGGGGGGGGGGGGGATTAACCCCTTTTTTGGAAACCCTGGGGGGGGTTCTTGGGGGGGGGGGTTTGTTTGTCCTGTTTTTTGGGGTTTGGGGGGGGGGGTCTGGGGGGGGCTTGTTCTCTCCGGGGGGGGGGTCCGGGTCTCCCTCCTCCCTCCTCTCTTTTTCCTTTCTTTGGGGGGTTTTTCTTTTTTTTCTTCCCTCCTTCCCTTCTCTCCGGGGCCTTTTTCTCTGTCCTGTTTTGTTTTGTTTTTGTCTCTGTTTTGTCTGTTTCTTCTGTCGGGTCTTCTCTCTCTCTCTCCTCTCTTCTCTCTCTCTCTCTTCTCTCTCTCTTCTCTCTCCCCTTTTTTTCCCCCTCCTTTTCCCTCCCTCTTTTTTTCCCTCCCCCTCTCCCTTTTTTCCTTTTCCCTTCCCCCTTTTTTTCCTCCCTTCTCTCTCTCTCCCCTCCTCTCCTTTTCTCCCCATCTCTCTCTCCCCTCCCTCTCTCTTCCCCTTTTTCTTTTCCCCCCTTCTCTTTTCCTCTCTGTCTTCTGTCTCTGTCTGTCTGTCTGTCTCTGTCTTCTCTTGGTCTCTGTCCTGTCTGTCTGTCTCTCTCTGTCTCTCTTTCTCCCTCTCCCCCCTTTTCCCTCTCTCTTCTGCTTCCCTCCCCCCCCCCCCCCCCCCCCCCCCCCCCCCCCCCCTCCCCTCTCCCCCTCTCTCCCCCTCCTCCCCCTCCTTTTTTTTCCCCCCCTCTCTCTCCCCCCTCTTTCTCTCTCTCTCTCCCCTCCTCTCTCTCTCCCCTTTTCTCTCTCTCCCCCCTTTTCCTCTCTCCCTCCTCTCCCCTCCTCCCCCCCTCCTCTTTTCCCCCTTTTCTTCTTCCCTCTCCGGCTCTGCAGCCTCTGCCTCAGTGTCTGGCCGCTGCTGTAGTACTGTAGTAACGGCAGATAATTATGCCAGTCGGCCTCTTCGTCGTTTTTTCTTTCTTCTTTTTTTCTTTTTTTTTTTTTAAATCCCTCTCCCCCGTCTTTTCCCCCTTTTCTCTCCCTCTCTTTTCTCTCCTTCCCCCTCCCCCCCCACTATCTCTCCTCTCTCCCTCCCCCCGCCCCGCTCTCTCTCTCTCGTTCGCTCGCTCTCACCTCAGTCTCTTTCAGTGTGTAGCTGCTTCTGTATAACGATAAAGTGTGTTCTTTCGGCAAATGCACCTGGAGATTACCGAGGTATGTGAGACACACCTACAAAATAACGTCTGTAGTAGGGGTTAAAGTGGGCGGGCCCCCCCCCCCCCCCCCCCCCCCCCCCCCCCCCCCCCCCCCCCCCCCCCCCCCCGCCCCCCCCCCCCCCCCCCCACCCCGGCCCCGCCCCCTCCCCCCCCCCAAACGCGCAGATGCCTGAAGTGCTACCCGGGCTTCCCCCAGAAAGTACGGGTTGGGTTTCACTAGGGGGGGGCGATGTTTGTTGGGTTTTCCATTTTGGTTTTTTATTTTTCCCGAAACGCACGAAACGCACCCCACGCACGCACGCACGACGCACGCACCGCACGCACGCACACACAAACACACACACACCACACACAAACCATAAAATAAAATATATATTATATATTATATATAATTTTATATTTTAATATTATATAAAATATATACACACGCACAAAACCAAGCACCCCACGCACTCCCCTCCCCACCACTCACCACACGCACGCACGCACGCACGCAGGCACCCCCACTCCCCCACAACACACACCAAACACAACCCCCACCAACACACAAACACCCCACACACACCCACACACAAAACCATACAAAAAGGGTAAAGATAGAGAGGGACAAAGAGGCCTACAGGGAGAGTGTGTGAGAGAGAGAGGGTGTGGGGGGTATTTCGTGACCTAAACTGGCCCCTTACAAGTGATGGCACAGTAGCAGGGATCTCATCGCTGCCTATCGTAATGCAGAAATCGCTCTGGTGGTGACAGTGTAGCGTTGGGTTACAGTTTCAAGTTATTACCCCCCCCCCCCCCCCACCCACCCACCCAACCCCCACCCCTGCCACTGCCCCCGCCCCCGGAATCGCTGTCCAATCCAGTATCCATCAAGAGACAGAATTCGGCGTACGAACGAAGAGAAACCTGCATCAACACACAAGGGAGTTAATTAGCGCTCGAAATACGTAACACAAGTACAACAACCAAGACCTGAGTCGCCTACGGTAACTCTCACCTGACTTGCGTGTAAATACAAGGTACATAAATAAACTCCACCACAGGTCCATCCTCCAAAGGAAAACCTGGTTGTGGACAGCTTGTTACACTTACAGCGGCCTCAGTTTCGTTCTCAGTGACACGGGTTGTCGATCTTGTCGTAAACAATCCCGTGGCCTTGACACTGACTGGCCTCTTGAGCCTGTTGACAGACAGACTTGGCATTGTCAGTTACACGGTAACCTCCTTGGCGCCGGTTGGTGCCTGCATTCCAACCCTTCTCTGACGGCCTGTAGGCCTGTTTGTCCGTTTCTCTGTCCCCTTTCCCCCTCTTTTTGTGTGTGTGTGTGTGTGGGGTGTGTGTTGTTTGTGGGTTTTGTTTTTTGTGGTGGGTGGTGTGAGAGTGCGTGCGTGCATGCATGAGTGTGGAAGTCTATGCCTTCGTGCGTGCTGTGCGGCCCTGGGGTGGTGTAAACATGTTGTGTGTAAGTGGGTGGGGGGTGGTGGGTGTGTGTCGGGGGGGTGTGGTTTACGTTGGGGTTTTGTGTGGAGTGCCGTTCCCCTGAGGTGGGTGGTGTGTGGTGTGTGTAGTGTGTGTGCGTGTGTGTGTTGGGGTGGGTGTGGGGTGTGCGGGGAGTGTGTGTGCGTGTGTTTTGGTGAGTGAGTGTGTGGGTGTGCGTTAGTGCGTGCGTGCATGCGCTGCGCCCCCGTGCGTGCGGTTTTGGGGTTTTGTGTGCCGGCCATGGTGGAGTGGCGGGGTGGGATGATGACGGTGGGGACGTGTGGCAGTGGTGACGACACACTACCCTCTATCACTCTCATCGCCACTAGGCGAGGAATGGGGTCATTGCGGGTGGCATAAATACACACACGAAATGCAGGAAGCTAGATGAAGAGACGGAGGGAGGGGAGTGTGGTGTGGGAGAGGACCCTGGGGGGCGGGGGTGGGGTGGGGGAGGAAGGGTGTGCGGGAGGGAGGGGGGT
>JABMCL010002103.1:55000-65000 GCA_018857735.1 Alviniconcha marisindica
GACCGGCCCGGCTGGCTGACTGAGAATGCGAGTGCACGTAAGTTCGCAGGCCCCGAAACCGACAGCGAATTAATGGGCGAAGGAAATTGCAACTAATTGTTTTTATGAGGAGGAAGTTGTTCGACAGAAGCTTACTTGTGGCATTAAACAGGGACAAAACGGACAGTATGCAGATTTTAACCCCCCTCTCCTCCCCCCCGCCCCCCATCCCCACCCACCGCCCCCCATCCCCACCCACCGCCCTCTGTAGAGCCGGTCCGTGGTTGCTGACCGGCTAAAAGGCTCCGGCCGTTAAAATGTCTGTAATTCGTGATGTATATAAACACAGGCGCGACGACGACATCCGAGGACATTAAGAACCAAGTAGTAGTAGTAGACGACGCACCTCAAATTTGGAAGACCTCGCCATTGTCAAAAAGGTGTCAGTACAAAGAAAACCAATCGAAACCTCGTGGAAGGCAAGCCGAGCCTACTCAGTCGACCGGACGCAGATGGTTTGGGATTGCCAGGACAGGAGGAGGCGGAAACTGACAAACGAAATGTTCGAGGTTGGTTATAAAGTGCTTGCTTTTTTTTTGCTTTTTTTTCCCTCTCTCTCTCTCTCTCTCTCTCTCTCTCTCTCTCTCTCTCTCTGTGTTCCTCTCCGTAAGTAAGACCTTTCAATAATTCATAAAATAAAATAAATGTTTCCTTTAAATGTATGCGGTGCTTTTAAGATAGTGGTTCTTTTCGTCTTCATTTTCTTCGTCTATTCTTCTCCTTCTTCCTTCCTTTCTTTTCTTTTTCTTTTTCGAGAACTCAAAACAGACTACGCCGGATGTTATACGAAGCTGTTTATTTTATTGTTATACGTACTTGGGGAAAGGCACTGGGTTAGTTAACTCGAGAATAACGTCTGCGTGATTTTTTTTGATTTTTTTTTTTTTAAAACAGTGAGTATTATACGACTGGGCATAAGCTTATGCATATTCATTATTACCTTATGTCTTACAGTGAACATGCCGGACCCGATTGGTTACGGCCAGTTATGGCCATTACGGCCAGCGTGCAGCCAGAATCGGGCCGGATCGTATATGCCGGATCCGACTTCTCGCATCCGATTCGGTTCCGTTTTTTTCCAAAGAAGGCCCTGATCGTATAAGTTGCGCAAAACCGACCCGGCTCTGACCTGGACGGCCTGGTCAGGGTTTGGCCGAACGCGTCTGGTCCGGAAGCAAGCCGGTGTGCAAGAATCATCAGGCCTGGTTCTGGCAGAACGCAACCGGCCCGGTACCAGTTTCCCACTTTCAGACTCGGTTGCGTTCTTCTGCCGACAGCCCGGATCATACTGTGCAAAACCAGCCCGGATCATATTGTGCAAAACCAGCCCGGATCATATTGTGCAAAACCAGCCCGGATCCGATTCGGTTCTGGTTGACTGTGTCAGGTTTTGGCCAAACGGATCCGATCCGGAAACCAGTCTGTGTACAACAATCATCAGGACCGCTTCTGGCCAACGGCTTCAGATTCGCGTCCGGATCGGAATCGAATCGGATCCGGTATGCTTACTTCCTTATACGCCCGGATGTATGTTTTATAGTATATAACACGAAGAGGAAATATTCTATTTTATTGTGTTTTTTAGGCTCTTGTTGTTTTGTTGTGGTTGTTTACTTGTTTGTTGCTTGTTTGTGTTTTTGTTGTTGTTGTTGTTTTAACCAGAAAAGGGTTGATTTACGTACTGATTATTTAAAATATACAGGAGTGACAAAGAAAATGTTAAAAGTGAGGAAAATGAAGTGGAATGAACCTGACAAGCGGAGTAATGAGGCGGCAGCGGGATGAAGCGTGTGACTGATTAACAATAATGATTATTCTCGCCTTTTGGAATGGGAAACCTTAACCCGTTCATACCCACCGTCCCATATTCAGGACGTATAACTGGGTTTGTTAGTCTGCTTTAGCTGTGTGCAATTTTGGCATCTTGCTCACCTGGGCTTCTGAAGAGGGACATCCAAAATTTAAAAAAAGGGCTGGTTGAGTATTCCCCACCGTTTTTTTTTTTTGGTGTTTTTTTTTTTGAAGAAGCCACCGTTTGCAATAACGGGAATACTTTTTGCATCATGGTATTCAGTGTTAAATAAAATCTCTGGGCATATATGGATTAACCGAAGTAGCAGTAACACGTCGGGCCTTGACGATAGGAATGGCGTACACACTGAACAGTTTTTCAGTCATTCGATTTGTGAAAAATCGACGTTTGAAAGTCGTAAAACACACACGCATGCGCGCGCGCGCACACTCACACACACACACACGCACGCACGCACGCACGCACGCACACGCACGCACACACACACAAACACACACACGCACACACGCACATATACATACAAACACCACCGTGAACGCTGCCATTGAGTGCTCAGCAATCTATGTCAGTGACGTCACGAACATGGCAGGCCGGGCATGTGTGGCTGAAGTATGAAAGGACGTTACGAGCCAACTGCAGCTGATGGTGATGAAGTGATGCTTAATGTCCTCAGATGTCGGCTGACATATTAGGGACAAGCTGTGACCAATGCCGAAGCATGGTTCAGTATAGCTTTACGTCCACGGAAATCAGAAGGCTCGTTAGGACGGACAGCCCAGGACGGCCACCTCGACTCTCACACAGCTCCTGAACTATGACCCAACTGCAGCACTCAATAGGCTCTTTACGAAAGGAGTAGGATGTATGTCTCTGTTTGCCATAAGGCTGGATGTGAAAAAAGTTTTGTATTGACCTATTCCATTACCCTCGTAAATAAAAAATACGTTCGTTCGTTCTCTCTGTCTATTTCCTCAGGATTTATTCAGTTTAAGGTCTTCCGGATCTAATTATAATGCCTCGACACTCAGTTAGTTGCTTTTTCTTGCTGGTGCACATCGATCTGTCTATTTAAATTCACTAATCTATCTAGTCTTTCTATATCTATATATCCATCTATCCATCAGTATGTATCAGTCTATGTATCTGTCTACCTGTGCATCTATCTATCCATATACTCATCTGTCTGTGTATCAGTCTATGTGTATTAGGCTATTGTAAGTAAGTAAGCATGGTGCTTAACGTCCACAGAAACCATAAGGCTTATTAGGGACAGGGAGAAGGGGGGGGGGGGGGGGTATGGAGGTGGGGGAAGAAGGAGATTATATACCTATCGCTACACTGTCACCACCAGAATGATTCCTGCATTAAGATGGGCAGCGACGAGAGCCAATTTAATGTTTCAGTAGGAAGTGATGGACAAAGTCACAGGCCTGTGTCCACAAACCACAACATTTTTGAAGAGAAAGGAGAGCCGAAGCGGCATCGAACCGAGGTCCTTCCGCTTACCAGCCTGACGCCTTACCGCTAGGGGCTATTGCTGATGATGATGAAGTGATGCTTAATGTCCTCAGATGTCAGATGACATATTAGGGACAAGTTGCGACCAATGCCGAAGCACGGTTCAGTAATTCTTTACGTCCACGGAAACCGGCAGAAGGCTCGTTAGGACGGACAGATCAGGACGGCCACCTCGACTCTCACACAGCTCCTGAACCTGACTATGTGGGGGGCTATTGTTATCATCTGATGTTCTTTGTCGTCCACCCTGTGCACCAGTCGACCTGAGCAGCTCACCGTGTGACCCGACGGGCGCGGCTCTGACTCCACCTGAACGCAACGCCGGACCGTCCGGAGAGTTGCTCGCTTCCACGACTGATTATTGCTTTACAACCCTTGTTACGTGTGTAACCCCCCCCCCCCACCCACACACACACACCCTCCCCCCCCCCCCCCCCCCCCAACTCCCTTCCCCCCTTCATAGTTTCTCTTGTCAAAACACAGATCGCCGCAGGGCTCTCGTGTCGGCTGCTAGGCCTGACGCACTCTCGGTGTGGGCACCGGTGGCTGGGTACAGACCTCAGGGTTGTTGGGGATTGCGAGCACTTACCTGGCCGAGTTCGTGCTTTTTGTCTGTTCCAGCCCTAGCCGGCTCGCTCGCCTCGTTGTTGTTGCCTTGAACCCTCGCTGTGTGCCGTAACCGCCTTACTTCACTACACTCACCCGGCCGCCTGCAATTCGCTTTCGTAATGGGCCGCGGCGGCTTTGCTCGTTCCGCAGGTTGGTAGGGAAACTGATGGTGCTTCACGTCCACCGAAACCGTACGGCTTACTAGGGACGAGGAGAAGGGGGGGAAGGAGGGGGGGGGGGGGGGGGGGGGGAGGGTATGGAGGTGGGGGGAGAGGGCGATTATATACCTATCGCTACACTGTCACCCCCAAAATGACCCCTGCATTAAGATGGGCAGCGATGAGAGCCATTTTAATGTTTCATTAATTGTGAGGGACAAAGTCACCAGACAGTGTCCACAGACCGCAACTTTTGAAGAGAAAGGAGAGTCGAAGCGGATTCGAACCGAGGTCCCTCTGCTTACCAGCCTAACGCCTTACCGCTAAGCCAAACCGGCTCACTGTTCCGCCGGTGTTGAGGTCGGTACATAAAAATAGCCAGAATGTCTGAAGAAGCCCCCCTCCCGCCCCCTCCTTCCACCCCGTCCCTAATAAGCCTTATGGTTTCTGTGGACATTAAGCACCATGTTTACTTACTTACTTTGGAGAAGGCCCCCGTCCCTAATAAGCCTTATTGTCTCCGTGGACGTAAAGCAACACTGAACTGGAGATACCAGAGCTCAGGAGCTGTGTGAAAGTCGAGGTGGCAGTCCTGGGCTCCCCGTCCCCAGTAGTCCTTATGTTTTCTGTAGACGTAATGCAACATTGAACTTGATATAAATATATATTATTTAATATATATATATATATATATAATATATATATTATTTAATTTTTATATATTGAGTTCCTTGGGTTGATATGATTGTGCTACATGCGTGTTTCAAAAGTAATGACCTATATATTTTTCCATCTTTCTGTTACAACATCAACTAGATGACGTCACCTCGAGGTGGCAGCAGTTTCACGTGGCGCCAGCCATGAAACAACCAAATAGGTCTGTAACCACTTCGGTGGATGTTCCAAAACGCTCTGTGTAAGGCACTCACGCAATCAAGAGTCGCACACAACTAGAACACAGTGAGTCTGCTCGGAATCTGCTTCTAAGTAAGTAAACATGGTGCTTAACGTCCACAGAAACCACAAGGCTTATTAGGGACGGGGAGAAGGGAGGGAAGGGGGTATGCAGGTGGGGGAAGAGGGAGATTATATACCTATCGCTACACTGTCACCACCAGAATGATCATTAAGATGGGCAGCGATGAGAGCCATTTTAATGTTTCAGTAGGAAGTGACGGACAAATTCACAAGACAGTGTCCACAAACCACAACCTTTTTGAAGAGAAAGGAGAGCCGAAGCGGTATCGAACCGAGGTCCTTACCGCTAGGCCAAACCGGCTCTCGTCTGCTTCTCTCTGTGAACAGCGCTATACAGTTGCCATAGTAAAGCGCTTGAGGCTTATCTGGGGATGAGGCACTCGACAAGTGTTTAAAGAATACCAAAAATATTAAATAAATTTAGTTTAAGTCAAGATAACGGAGAGCAAGCCGGCTTGGCCTAGCGGCACAAAGCGTTAGCCTGCTAAGACAAGGGCCTCAGTTCGATTCCGCTTCGGCTCTCCTCTCTCTTCAAAGGTCGTGGTCTGTTGACATTTTTGTGTGTGACTTTGTCCCTCACAATTAATGAAACATTAGAATGGCCCTCATCGCTGCCCTTCTTAATGGAGGAATCATTCTGGTGGTGACAGTGTAGCGATAGGTATATAATTCCCCCCCCCCCCCCCCCACCTTATCCCCGTCCCTAATAAGCCTTATGGTTTCTGTGGTGATGATGATGATGAAGTGATGCTTTATGTCCTCAGACGTCAGTTGACATATTAGGGACAAGTTGTGACCAATGCCGAAGCACGGTGCAATAAATCTTTACGTCCACGGAAACCAGAAGGCTCGTTAGGACGGACAGCCCAGGGCGTCCACCTCGACTCTCACACAGCTCCTGAACCATTTTTTCTGTGGTGACAGTGTAACGTTAGGTATAGTCTCCCTCTTCCCCAACCTCCTGGGATCTCGGTTCCCGCTAGTACCTCTTCGGTGACAGCTCGGCGTCATACAAGTTTAACAAAACAACAAAACGGAGACGCTAAGCGGATCCCAATCTTGGCCAGACTGCATTCGATAATTTATATTTAAAAAAAAACAACTATATTACAGAGTCTTTGCTAAGGGGCAAAGTCTCTGCTGAAGTCAAACCGGTGCATCGTTTTCGCTAAGCAGAAAAATTCAAAACATGCGGAACGTGGAAGGCCTCCGAGGGGGTTCTAGCAAGGTCGCCGCCCTTGTGATCAGTTTGTTAGTGCGAGCCGCACCCGTGAAAACGCGTGGAGCGCGTACGACCAGTAACTGGATCAGAGGTTCACGGTCAGCCAATGAAAAGCCGCGTTACAAACAGCCCGTGTGGCCATGGCACTGTAAGTGTTACCACACGCACGCGAGCCGTGGAACTTTCGAAGCGCGCGCAACAGTTTTATGTTTGTCAGTCAAGTCATATCCGGTGTTGGCTGTAGTACAACTTTGTTCAGTGAGGACGAAGGAAGGAAACCTGCAAGTGGGCACAGGCACCGAAACTGTGTCATCAGTCACATTCCTCAGAATACTGATGCGGCGCCGCATCACTCAACTCGGTTTCGGATGTCGGAAAGTCAGTTGAAGCGGCGGCCGCGGGGGCTGACTGAGCCGCATGCAGTCTGAAGTCAAGTCTGGAACCGGCCACGGAGCGAAGAGCTGAAGGTTAGTAGCTAAGCTCTTTGTTTGTTCTCCGTAACTGACGATACTACGCCAAGTCTTTGACACTGAGACGTTGAACTGATAGGAACCAGTAAACTTTAGCCGACTCTAGACTACGAGTCTGTAAACGGCCGTAGAATGTAATTAATATCCCCCCCCCCGCCTCCCCCCACCCCCCGCCACCGAGTCAGTAAACGGCCGTAGAATGTAAATAATATCCCCCCCACCCACGTTAAACGGCCGTAGAATGTAAATAATATCCCCCCCCCCCACCCACCCCACCCGATCAGTAAACGGCCGTAGAATGTAAATAATATCCCCCCCCACCCCCACCGAATCAGTAACGGCCGTAGAATGTAAATAATTCCCCCACCGAATCAGTAAACGGCCGTAGAATGTAAATAATATCCCCCCCCCTCCCCCACCGAGTCAGTAAACGGCCGTAGAATGTAAATAATATCCCCCCCCCACCCCCCCGCCCTCTCCCTTCTCCCCGTCCCCCCGTCCCCAATAAGCCTCATGGTTTCTGGTTTCTGTGGACGTTAAGCACCATGTTTACTTAGTAGAAAGTAAATGCCGCAGTTTCTCTCTCAGTACGGCAATTGTCCGACCCGGCTCCGTCCACGACTGAGGACAGAGTTGAACGCGGACCACTGACACTAAAACGCGGCACACAGTTAACATTAAGGCTTTACTTGACACAGCAGCGGCATAATAATGAAAACGATTGTGGTTGGTTTGGTTGAAGCGTTGCTTTACGTCCACGGAAACCGTAGGCTTATTAGGGACGGGAGCCCAGGACGGCCACCTCGACTTTCACATAGCTCCTGAGCTCTGGTGATTGTGGTTACTCATTGTGGAAGATAAGTGCAAAGTCATTCTCGATTTTTTTCTACCCCTGTAACCCGTTCCTGCCGCTTCCTTCTCCTACCCCCATCGCTTGTGTTTGAGCCATTTCTTGCCGTGACTGAATGAAACCGTTACTGATTTTAATGTTTGAGATTCGCTGGTTTAACAAGCGTACAGTTACTGATTATAATTGACCGATTTGCAAAAGCGGCGTGTATCTCTGTGTCTGTCTGTCTGTCTGTCTGTCTCTCTCTCTCTCTCTCTCTTTCTCTCTCTGTATGTCTGTCTGTCTGTCTCTCTCTTCAGTAGCATTAGCTGTTTCATAATACCCTACGCTGATTCATGACCCTCTGCCCCCCCCCTCCCCCTCCAATCTCCCCCCCCCCCACCCCCTTGGCCCTATCACCTCCACCCCCCTGCCCCTTCATCCTTCCCCAAAAGCCATTTCTTCCTTTCCGCCCTCCCCCTCGCCTCTCCCCCCCCTTCCCCTCCCCCGCCCCCCTCCCCCCCTCCCCCCCTCCCCCGCCCCCCCCCCCTCCACCCAGCTCCGCGTATTGAAACTATACTTGTTTGACTACGACCCTTTGTCCCTAATATATAACAGCCTGACGTCTGAGGACATATCTAATAACTTGTGTATGACTATATATAACTATATGTGACTGTATATAACTATATATAAATATATATATATATATATATATATATATATATATATATATATATATGAAAGTCGAGGAAGACGTCCTGGGCTCCCCGTCCCAAAAAAGTCTTTATGGTCTCTGTGGACGTAAAGCAACACTGTACTTGACAAAGAAAGAGTCAGTTCAGGAGCTGTGTGAGAGTCGAGGTGGACGTCCTGGACTCCCCGTCCCAAAAAAAGTCTTTATGGTCTCTGTGGACGTAAAGGAACGTTGAACTTGAACGATGGCGTTCGCACTGTTGATTCCATGGAGGGTCGAGTCGATGGAATCCGTGTCGGGTTCGGCGCTTGCTACGTTCACTTGAAATCTTACCTTACGGCAGCTTTTCGCCGAAGCGCGCTTTTCATGTCGCTTGCAAGCGAGGTTGGTTGAGTGTTGCTTTACGTCCACAGAAACCGTAGGCTTATTAGGGACGGGAGCCCGGGAGGGCCACCTCGACTTTCACACAGTTCCTGAGCTCTGAAGCGAGGTTGGTATCCTACTAATATATATATATATATATATATATATATATATATATATATATATATATATATATATATTGGTTTAAGTCACTCCAGTGTGACGATCGTCATCCTGGTTATTCGGCACTAAACGTAGTACGTACCGGGATTGGTCACTGCAGAAATGTCACTATCAGTGGACCTATTCATCTAAAAGTACATGGATAGCGGCCCGCCTATCGAGAGCGTTGATCAGAATGAGGCAAGCAGTCGGCCATGTTGAAGAGTTCAGCTGCTCTCTCACAGACTACTAGGAAGAAGGAAAAAGCGGGGTGTTTGGTTGGAATGACATTGTTGTGTGGCCGAAGTTACCCAGCAGAGAGGCAAAAGGGATTCGCCTTTCACGGAGGAGTGCTTTGTTGTCGTTATTTGAGGGTTTAATGCGCGGCTTGGTGCAGTTGTATTTTTTTATTTTTTTTTAAAGATCCAGAGCTAAACTCTTTGCGCCGTGTGTGTGTGTGTGTGTGTGTGTGTGTGTGTGTGTGTGTGTGTGTGTGTGTGTGTGCGTGCTCGCGCGTGTGTGTGTGTGTGTGTGTGTGCGCGTGTGCGCGTGCTCGCTTGTGTGTGTGTGTGTGTGTGTGTGTGTGTGTGTGTGTGTGTGTGTGTGTGTGTGTATACTTATTTAGATCTGTAGTTGAGACATGCAACATGGCGCCCCTCAGCTTCAGCGTGAGCGTCATGGCCGCTGTCCACGTATCAGTAAAGCAGTGGTATTAATACTATATATATAACAGATCCCTGCCGCTCCTTTCGCTCCTGTCCCGCTACGACTGAGTATTATACGCTACAGTAAGTCTTCCTCAACCCCCCCCCCCCCCCCCCCCCCCCCCCCAACGTGTGTGTGTGTGTGTGTGTGTGTGTGTGTGTGTGTGTGTGTGTGTGTGTGTGTGTGTGTGTGTGTGTGTGTGTGTGTGTGTGTGTGTGTGTGTGTGTGAGTGTGTGTGTGAGGTGTGTGTGTGTGTGTGTGTGTGTGTGTGTGTGTGTGTGTGTGTGTGTGTGTGTGTGTGTGTGTGTGTGTGTGTGTGTGTGAGTGTGTGTGTGTGTGTGTGTGTGTGTGTGTGTGTGTGTGTGTGTGTTGGCCTTACCGCTAGGCCAAACCGGCTGATGTTCGGCGGCGTTGCTGATGGTGATGATGTGGGGCTT
>JABMCL010002103.1:70000-72500 GCA_018857735.1 Alviniconcha marisindica
CACAATATCAGGCCGAAATAGTACACAGGCTTTTGCAGCCGGAAATGTAATATGACGAGGTTCATGTCGTCAATACCTGAGGTGACATTTTGACCCTTATTTTCTGTATTTTGTTTCTTATTAGAGTGTGAGCCGGTTTGGCCTAGCGGTAAGGCGTTAGGCTGGTAAGCGGAAGGACCTCGGTTCGATACCGCTTCGGCTCTCCTTTCTCTTCAAAAAGGTTGTGGTTTGTGGACACAGTCTTGTGACTTTGTCCATCACTTCCTACTGAAACATTAAAATGGCTCTCATCGCGCGCTGCCGATCTTAATGCAGGAATCATTCTGGTGGTGACAGTGTAGCGATATGTATATAATCTCCCTCTTCCCCCCCTTCTCCCCATCCCTAATAAGCCTTATGGTTTCTGTGGACGTTAAGCACCATGTTTACTTACTTCTAGAGTGTTCTGTTTTCGTTGCTGTGGTCTTGAACAGCTTGTTTCTCAGCAACGTGATATTGTTGTACAGACAAGTCCTCTCCGAGTGAATCATAATTTTGTAGCCCAAGGAACCCACACAGTTACAAAGACGCATGTATCAGTCTTACATGGTCTGTATAAAATATATCAGTAAAAAGATTTCCAAACAAGACATGCCCCCCCTCTCTCTCTCTCTCTCTCTCTCTCTCTCTCTCTCTCTCTCTCTATATATATATATGTATTCGTACGAAAGCTAAAAGCTATGAAAGACCGCTGCCTGCACGCCAAGACTGTCTTGGAACACCGAGACTGTCTTGGCACACAGCCTTACAAATGAAGCGGTGTAATCCGCACACACACACACAGTGAAAAAAGAAGAAGTGAGGGGTAAAAATCGTGCATCCTCTGCCCTGTTCCACCCTTCCCTCCACCCCCGATCCTTTCTTTCCTCAGCTCTCAGCCGCTGTCTTTGTCCCGTGCTACATCGCAACTTTCTTGCTGGTGCCGGTCAGTGATTTCAAGCTGTGACTTGACCGCCTCGGTTCTGACCCTTGACCTTATAAGGTCACCGTCCGGTCACGCAGCGCGTGCCAGGCAGGTCGAGTGCACCTACGCACTCCGGATTGAGTGGGAGTCTTGCGTCATCGGTGTTCGGGCAAGTTGTGACCTATTGTGACTTAGTAACAGGGATTTTTTTTTTTTTAACGCGAGACATCTCTCTTTCATCCCCGCCGCTGCCCACCTCTCCATCTTTCCATCAGCACTCTCTGTATAGTGTCAGTCTCACCCCTAACCCTGTCTGTCTCTGTCTCTCTGTCTGTCTGTCTCTCTCTCTCTCTCTCTCTCTCTCTGGCCACTCCTCTCTCTCCCTCCCCACCCCACCCTTCTCTCTGTCTGTCTCTCTCCCTCTGACTCTCCCCCCACCTCCACACACTCGCCCACACTTATCTCTCTCTCTCTCCCCCCCTAGTCACCCCTTCTCTCTCGCCCTCCCCCACATCACCCTTCTCTCTGTCTGTGTCTCTCTCCATCCCCACATCACCCTTCTCTCTGTCTGTGTCTCTCTCCCTCCCCACATCACCCTTCTCTCTGTCTTGTCTCTCTCCATCCCCACATCACCCTTCTCTCTGTCTGTGTCTCTCTCCCTCCCCACATCACCCTTCTCTCTGTGTCTCACTCCATCCCCAATCACCCTTCTTCTCTGTCTGTGTCTCTCTCCCCTCCCCACATCACCCTTCTCTCTGTGTCTCCTCCATCCCCACATCACCCTTCTCTCTGTCTGTGTCTCTCTCTCCTCCCCACATAACCCTTCTCTCTGTCTGTGTCTCTCTCCTCCCCACATCACCCTTCTCTCGTGTCTCCTCCTCCCCACATCACCCTTCTCTCTGTCTGTGCTCTCTCTCCTTCCCCACATCCTTCTCTCTGCTGTGTCTCTCTGCCCATCCCCACATCACCCTTCTCTCTGTCTGTGTCTCTCTCCCTCCCTCACATCACCCTTCTCTTCTGTCTGTCTCCCTCCCCACTCACCTTTCTCTCTGTCTGTGTCTCTCTCCATCCCCACATCACTTCCTTCTGTCTGTGTCTCTCTCCATCCCCACATCACCCTTCTCTCTGTGTGTGTCTCTCTCCTCCCCACATCACCCTTCTCTCTGTCTGTGTCTCCATACCCACATCACCCTTCTCTCTGCTGTCTCTCTCCCTCCCCACATCACCCTTCTCTCTGCTGTGTCTCCTCCTCCCCACATCACCCTTCTCTCTGTCTGTGTCTCTCTCCATCCCCACATCACCCTTCTCTGTCTGTGTCTCTCTCCATCCCCACATCACCCTTCTCTGTCTGTGTCTCTCTCCTCCCCACATCACCTCTTCTCTCTGTCGTGTCTCTCTCCTCCCCACATCACCCTTCTCTCTGTCTGTGTCTCTCTGCCATCCCCACATCACCCTTCTCTCTGCCTGTGTCTCTCTCCATCCCCACATAACCCTTCTCTCTGTCTGTGTCTCTGTCCATCCCCACATCACCCTTCTCTCTGTCTGTGTCTCTCTCCC
>JABMCL010002103.1:85000-95000 GCA_018857735.1 Alviniconcha marisindica
TCGTTTCTTTTTTTCTTTTTTTCTTTTTTTTCTTTTCTTCCGCTGTCTGAAACAGAACGAGGTCCAGAGCGCTCGGGCAGAATCAGCACACAATGGAGTTACATGAGAGTTACGTAGGCTACTCTGGCCTGTGTTGCGTTTGTTTGTGACGTCTTTCGAGCGCTAATTACCTCCCTTCTGTGTTCGTTAAAAAAAAAATTAAAAAAAAAAAAAAACTTTCTAAACTAGAAATACTGTACGGCTGCTAAAATATACTTTCTTTGGTATATATTTTAGCAGCCGTTTATAGTTGGTTCCCCCCCCCCCCCCCACCCTTTCCTAAGGTATAGATTCTTGGTTTACGCAAAGTGTATCTACGTTCATGTAGATATGGACAAATATAATCCGTACATGAACATTAAACAAGCCAAGCTTATAGTAAACGCCCCCAAACATAATTAACTCAATTCATTTCGGGGAAAAAAGGACAGGGGGGGGGGGGGGGGGGGAGCTACTTCTTCTTCGTTTTTTATCGCTTAGCTGGTGACCCTGTGAGTGTTCCAGAGCGGAGAATAGCGCTGTATAAAAGCGACCATTCATCATGTATCATTCATCATGTATCATTCATCATGTATCATGCATCATGTACCATTCATCATGTATCATTCATCATGTACCATTCATCATGTATCATTCATCATGTACCATTCATCATGTATCATTCATCATGTATCATTCATCATGTATCATTCATCAGTCCCCAGACTGATTGACACTGTTGTGGGAGAGCCAAACTGACTTGCCACGGCCGGTCACGTTCGAGATTTGCAACCCGAAATTCCGGGAATACGCTCGTAATCAGTCATGTCTGCATCCCGTGAAATGGGAGAGGGGAGCTATTCCAAGAATTCGAACTCATCTCGTCAGTCAGTAACACGTTTTGGGAGTGTTCGTGCTGTCAGTGACCGGGACGGCTCGGTTGCATGGGGACACGTGGTTGCGATCGTGATGGGTTGGATGCGGTCATGTAGGGTCTGCTTTCTTTCATGGTGCTTTACGTCCACAGAAACCATAAGGCTTGTTAGGGAAGGGGCGAATGGAGGTGGGGGAAGAGGGAGATCATATAACTATCGCTGCACTGTCACCATCTCAGAGTTCTGGAGCTGTGTGAAAGTCGAGGTGGCCGTCCTGGGCTCCCCGTCCTAATGAGCCGTACGGTTTCTGTGGACGTAAAGCAACATTGAACCATGCTTCGGCATTGGTCACAGTTTGTGCCTAATATGTCAACGGACATCCGAGGAAATGAAGCTCTGCATCATCATGTCACCATCAGAATGACTCCCGCATGAAGATGGGCAGCGATGAGAGCCATTTGAATGTATTATTAATTGTGAGGGACAAAGTCACAAGACAGTGTCCACAGACCACAACTTTGGAAGAGAAAGGAGAGCCGAAGCGGATTCGAACCGAGGTTCCTCTGCTTACCAGCCTTTGACTGCCTTACCGCTAGGCCACACCGGCTCACAGGGTCGGGTGCTGGCAGCCTTGGTTGGTTGGCTGAAGTGTTGCTTTACGTCCACAGAAACCGTACGCTTATTAGGGACGGGTTGCTTGGTTGGTTGATTTAATCGTGTTTAACGCCGAGTTGCCTCCGAAGAGGTCCTGGCGGGGACGGAGATCCCAGAAGGCGGGGGGGGGGGGGGGTGGTAAGAGGGCTAGACTATACCTAACACTACCCTTGTCACCTCGGAAATGAATCCCGCATTCAGATAGGCAGCGGTGTTAGGTTCGCCTTTTTTTATATTTTATTTTTAAATTTATTATTTAAAAAAGAAGAAGTTGTTTCTTGTCATTGTGACTTGTGCAGACCCGTCGTTGTGTGTCTCACGACTTCCGTGTACACGGCACAATATGAAAGAATCGCCACGCCCACATTCGGGGTCAGAGTTCAGGAGTGGGTGACTGTCGAGGTGGCAAAACTGACAGCTGCGTGCGTGTTTAGCTGTAACCTGCCACCCGGTTTGGCTGAGTGACTCGACCGGGATCTTTCACGTGCTCTGGGGTGGAACGGATACCGAAATAAGAGTCAGTACAGAGAGTTCACAACCGAGTGAGCCGGTTTGGCCCAGCGGTAAGGCGTTAGGCTGGTAAGCAGAGGGACCTCGGTTCGAATCTGCTTCGGCTCTCCTTTCACTTCAAAAGTTGTGGTCTGTGGACACTGTCTTGTGAGTTTTTCCCTCACAATTATGAAACATTAAAATGTCTGTCATCGCTGCCCATCTTAATGCTGGAGTCATTCTGGTGGTGACAGTGTAGCGATAGGTATATAATCTCCCTTTCCCCCCACCTCCATACCCCCCCCTCCCCCTTCTCCCCGTCCCTAATAAGCCTTATTGTTTCTGTGGACGTTAAGCACCATGTTTATTTACTTACTTGACAATAGAGTCGGAGTTCAGATTGTGTGAAAGTCGAGGTGGCCGTCCTGGGCTTTCCGTCCTAATGAACCTTACGGTTTCTGTGGACGTAAAGCAACATTGAACCGTGCTTCGGCACTGGTCACAGTTTGTCCCTAATATGTCAACCGACATCCGAGGACATGAAGCTCTACATCATCATCATTGACAATAGAGAAGAAAATTCTCCCGTCGCTCCTGCAGGGATTCGAACCCGCGACCTTTCAATCACGAGTCCGGCTCCTCTAACCGCTCAGCTATCCCCGCTGCCCATTGCTTACTGCATGTAGTATATGTGTCTGCTAGGATAGAGTTGACCATAACGGTCACAAACCGGACTTGAACGAAGCTCCCTTATCGAACCTACATAGACTGATTCGTGGAACCCACCGCATGGCAGGTAGGTAGGTAGGTAGGTAGGTAGGTAGGTAGGTGGGTAGTGTTGCTTAATGTCCTCAGATGTCAGTTGACATATTAGGGACAAGCTGAGACCAATGCCGAAGCATGGTTCAATATAGCTTTACGTCCACGGAAACCAGAAGGCTCGTTAGGACGGACAGCCCAGGACGGCCACCTCGACTCTCACACAGCTCCTGAACTATGAGCATGGCAGGAATGTGATCTCTACCCTTGAGTGGGCCTTGGCGATGACCAGTTATGCCCCCTCTCAACACCTAGACCCCCCCCCCCCCCACTCTCTATACCCCCCCTCCCCCCCATCTGCCACCTGCCCCTGCTTCCAGTCTTGGTGATAAGGTAGCGGTAAGCTGGCGGTGAGTAAAGCAATGTCCGCGGTATGTCCCGCCCACGCACAATGCGGACAGCCGCCGGACACCGGCCGGAATCGTGAAGTTTTGGGGGTTATCTGCCTCTGGTCTGTAGTGTTTGTTATTTCGTTGTTGAACTCTCTGTCTCTCTCTGTCTCTGTCTCTCACATACACACACGCACACACATACGCACGCACACACAGACTCACACACACAACAGACTCTCTCTCTCTCTCTCTTTTTCTCTCTCTCACACACACATGCTCTCACGCACGCACGCACACACACACACACACACACACACACACACACACACACACACACACACACACACACACACACACACACACGAACGCACGCACACATTCACACATACACACACACACACACCGTAACTGGCACACCGCCGCACCTTCCACAGACCGGATGACCAAGTCACAAAGAGGTTATACCGGAAGTAGGTGGGGTCGGCAGAGGCGCGATAGCTCAGCTGTATCGACAAACAGGCGCGGCATTTGGCCAGCTCTTTGGCTGACACAGTGAGTGGTAGTGATTAGTCAATCCCTCTTCAGGCCGCTTTTTCCTACATTTGATTATCCAGTCGTCTGCTCACGCTACACTATAGTTGGCAGTTGGTGCCAAATTGTGAAATTTGCAGCTGCAATAGTTTCTAGTTTGCTGCTGCATGCACAGAATTCCGACTGCAGATGTTCACTTTCATAGCAAAGACAGGATGTTTTGGGGGGCCTTTTTTATATATATTTTTAAGACCACATTTTTAGCAGGCTTGAGGCAGCATATATGTCGCCTTTGAAGCTACCAATTTGCTAAAGATATTTAGCAACCCCCCCCCCCCCCCTTAACAAACAAACAAAAACAACAACAACCACACACACACACACGTAACGCGAAACAGTTTTATCGCTCCTTCACTCCCTCGAATTCTGCAGCTACAAAATCCAAACCAAGACTCGACGTTGTCTCAACAGTCGCAAAGTGCCGGTTTGTATGTAGAGCTCTGCAAGTCTGTGCTCGTCGCCGACGCGACAGCCAGCTGGCAATCGTTCACGCACTTGGCACAGCTAGCAGCGAAAAACAACGAATTTGCAGCTCCAACTCTGGAATCGCTGTCGCGATCGCCCCAAACCGATAGTGTAGCGAGGGCAGCAGTCCGAGTGTGGCCGTGTGAGTCAGGGTGTAGTACTGACTACACTTGAAACGATAGTGTAGCGAGGGCAGTAGTCTGTAGCTGTCAGGGTGTAGTGCTGACTACAGACGATAGTGTAGCGAGGGCAGCAGTCTCAGTGTGGCTGTCAGTGTGTGTCAGGGTTTGTTAGTTAGTGCTGACTACAGACGATAGTGTAGCTGAGGGCAGCAGTCTGTGGCTGTCAGGGTCCAGGGTGTAGTGCTGACTACAGACGATAGTGTAGCGAGGGCTAGTATGTCGTGGTGTCAGGGTGTAGTGCTGACTACAGACGATAGTGTAGCGAGGGCAGTAGTCTGTGGCTGTCAGGGTGTAGTGCTGACTACAGACGAAGGGATAGTTGTGGCAGGGGAGGGCAAGTTAAAGTCTGTGGCTGTCAGGGATGTAACCTTTGACAGGGCTGTCAGGGTGTAGTGCTGACTACAGACGATAGTGTAGCGAGGGCAGTAGTCTGTGGCTGTCAGGGTGTAGTGCTGACTACAGACGATAGTGTAGCGAGGGCAGTAGTCTGTGGCTGTCAGGTGTGTCTCCAAAGGGTTGTAGTGCTGACTACAGACGATAGTGTAGCGAGGGCAGCAGTCTGTGGCTGTCAGGGTGGTGTCTCAGGGTGTTTTAGTAGTGCTGACTACAGACGATAGTGTAGCGAGGGCAGCAGTCTGTGGCTGTCAGTGTGTGTGTCAGGGTGTAGTGCTGACTACAGACGATAGTGTAGCGAGGGCAGTAGTCTGTGGCTGTCAGGGTGTAGTGCTGACTACAGACGATAGTGTAGCGAGGGCAGCAGTCTGTGGCTGTCAGGGTGTAGTGCTGACTACAGACGATAGTGTAGCGAGGGCAGTAGTCTGTGGCTGTCAGGGTGTAGTGCTGACTACAGACGATAGTGTAGCGAGGGCAGTAGTCTGTGGCTGTCAGGGTGTAGTGCTGACTACAGACGATAGTGTAGCGAGGGCAGCAGTTCTGGGTGTCTTGTGTCTAGGGTGTAGTGCTGACTACAGACGATAGTGTAGCGAGGACAGCAGTCTGTGGCTGTCAGTGTGTGTCTCAGGGTGTAGTGCTGACTACAGACGATAGTGTAGCGAGGGCAGCAGTCCGAGTGTGGCCGTGTGAGTCAGGGTGTAGTGCTGACTACACTTGAAACGATAGTGTAGCGAGGGCAGCAGTCTGTGGCTGTCAGTGTGTGAGTCAGGGTGTAGTGCTGACTACAGACGGCGTGTCGAAGGAACACAAGGGAGAAGCATTTCAGCCCTTCTACATGCAGGAAGGGGATGGGCCCCTGAAACAGCTGGTAGCAAGGCCCACTCACCCCACGTGCCCGGTCTTTTCCACACAGCAGCTTGGCTTGGCTACTACGAAGTATGTGTCATTGTGGGGTGGGGTGGTGTGTGTGTGTGTGTGTGTGTGTGTGTGATGTTGCGTGTGCGTGTGTGTGGTGGTGGCTAATACAGCACGAGCACACGCACATACACGCGCACACACACATATACCTACACACACGCACACACACACACACACACACACACACACACACACACACACACACACACACACACACACACACACACACACACACACACACTCTACTCTCTCTCTCTCACACACACACACACACACACACACACACACACACACACACACACACACACAACAGCGCGTGCGCACGACGCACGCACACACAACACCACATACTCACGCACGCAGGCATGACGACACACACACACACACAACACACACACACAAAACACACACACACACACACAAAACACACACATAACACACAATATACACACGCACGCGCACACACACTCTCACACACACACACACACACACACACGCACGCACGCACGCACGCAAACACACACACACACGCCCGCACACACACACACACACATACACAACTCCCCCCCCCCCCCCACACACACACACACACACTCTCACCCCCCACCCCCACCACCACCACCACATACACACATAGTTTTACACACGAGAAGATCAGTTTAAATGTGTATTCCCTTATAACAGAGCTTGATCGTCCTGAGGTGACCCGATGTGCGCTTGACAGCAAGTCAACCTGCAGTGACTGCCACGACTACCTTGTTATTGACTGTCTGCCTGTCGATACTGTTCCTTTTTGGGGGGGCCTTGACTCATGCTGCGGAAGGGTTTGGGCATGGACCTATATATAGGTCCAGGGTTTGGGTCCACGCACACCGACTCCGACCACGCCACACTGTAACCGTCTGACACTGAACTGAGCCTCCCATGAACATAGTAAGTAAACGTCCACAGAAACCACAAGGTTTATTAGGGACGGGGGGAAGGGGGTATGGAGGTGGGGGGGGGGGGGGGGGGGGGGGAGGTGGGGGGGGATTATATACCAATCGCTACACTGTCACCACCAGAATGATTCCTGCATTAAGACGGGCAGCGATGAGGGCCATTTTAATATTTCAGTAGGAAGTGATGGACAAAGTAGTCGCAAGACAGTGTCCACAAACCACAACCTTTTTGAAGAGAAAGGAGAGCCGAAGCGGATTCGAACCGAGGTCCTACCGCTTACCGGCCTAACGCCTTACCGCTAGGCCAAACCGGCTCAGCCAGCGGAAGGGTTTAGTAAGTAAGTAAACATGGCGTTAACGTCCACAGAAACCATAAGGCTTATTAGGGACGGGGAGAAGAGGGGGGGAAGGGGGTGCGGAAGGGTTTGGGCATGGACCTATATATATAGGTCCAGGGTTTGGGTCCACGTACGTCATAGTTCAGGAGCTGTGTGAGAGTCGAGGTGGACGTCCTGGACTGTCCGTCCTAACGAGCCTTCTGGTTTCCGTGGACGTAAAGAATTATTGAACCGTGCTTCGGCATTGGTCACAACTTGTCCCTAATACGTCAACTGACATCTGAGGACATTAAGCAACACTTCACCACTGGGTCCACGTACACCGACTCCGACTACGCAACACTGTAACTGTGTGACGGGGAACTGAGGCTCCCATAAACGTATCTCACGAACAGTCAGTTATGGTTACCAGGGACAGGCGCGCGGCGATCGCGCGCGCGCGAGACACTCGTGGGGAAAGTAGGTCACCAAGCGAGACTGTCAGTACGTGACTTGTCTGACGTGTATGTGGGTCAAACGTCACTTCAATGCAACATCTGTGCCGCCCAGTACGTGACTTGTCTGACGTGTATGTGGGTCAAACGTCACTTCAATGCAACATCTGTGCCGCCCAGTTGTTTCCAGCGCTTTTGCGGTTTCTGTTTCTGTCCTTCATTTCTTCCTTGTAACCCCCCCCCCGGCCCCCCCTCACCCTCCCCATCCCTGCCCCCCCCCCCCTTCCCCCCCCCCCCCCCCCCCCCCCCCCCCCCCCCCCGGCCCACGCGCCTTCCCTTAACCTACCAGCGTAGAGCTATCGTAAGTTATTTCTCACGCCCAAAGCCTCAAGTATACCAGAATATATTTGGTCTCCAGGCCGGAAATTCCGCAGGTTGATAATTGTCTTCTCTTTTTTCAATATTTAAATAGACAAATTATGCATCAAGTCAAAGTTGATCCTCCATATTTTTTTTAAAATTACCTCAGTTACTTTAGACGAGCTCCACATTTTTTTTTTTTTTTTTTACCTCAATTACTTCAGACGAATTGTCAACATCGGGCCACGAAGATATCACAAAGGAGAGTGAGATTTGCTAAACGAATACTTGCCATGGTCGTTGTCGCTACTGAACTAATACTTGCCAAGGGTCCAGACGACTGACTGGTTTTGTCAGAGGAAGATACGAAACTTTTATAAGCTACAGTTGCATCACCCACCCCCAGTCCCTTAAGAAAAAGAAGAATAAGAAGGAGAAGGAGGAGGAGGAGGAGAAGAAGAAGAAGAAAGAGAAGAAGAAGAAGAAGAAAGTAACTTAGTGTTTTACGCCCAGTCAACCATTACGGTTATATCACGGCGATATAAGAAGAAGAAGAAGAAGAAAGAAAGAAAGAAAGAAAGAAAGTAACAAGAAGAGATAAAGCTAGAAACTCAAGAAGAAGAAGAAGAAGAAGAAGAAGAAGAAAGAAGAGGAAGAAGAAGAAAGACAGAAAGAAAGTAACAAGAAGAGAGAAAGCTAGAAACTCAAGAAGAAGAAGAAGAAGAAGATGAAGAAAGAAAGAAAGAAGAGGAAGAAGAAGAAAGAAAGGAAGAAGAAGAAGAAAGAAAGGAAGAAGAAGAAAGAAAGAAAGAAAGAAAGGAAAGAAGAAGAAAGAAAGAAAACGAAAAAAGGGTAAAGTTGGTGTGGATCGACGACGCCGGGGCCAGACCATGCACTCATCCCTAGACCATTATTCCAGAGCAAGAAGCGGCTATTCACCATGTACCTTTCCGCCACGCTTGACCTCTGGGAGTGGGGGGGGGGGGGGGGGGGGGGGGGGGTGTCAACAGTCTACCTGAGAAGACAACGATGACCGGCCGCCACTACACATGAAACAGTGAGCGCTGGTAAACAGTTGTTTCCACTGTCTAGGAGCAGCCCCCAAACGTGGGAATCCGAAGAACATTGTTAACCCCTTCACTGCTAGAGTATGTTAAATTTCCGGGCTGAAAGATGCAAGGACACGCCTGCAAACAGTACATTTTCCGATCCTATAACGCATCTGCTTTCACTGCTACGCTTTTTGATGAAAGTCCTTTCACGAGCCAGTGCGAAAGAGAAGAAAATAAAAAGGCTTCAGGGTTTCAGATTTTGCACTTTTAGAAGTCGTTTTCAAGTGGCATCTCGCGGCAGTGAAGGGGTTAAACTCCACCACAGTGCTGCTGCCCACAAAGCAAGGGTGATAATTCAGTTTGTGGAGGAGAAAAAGAAAAGTTACCTGCCCTGCCCCACCCACCCTACGGCCCTGACGAACGTAGCACCATAGAACCTTTGGGCCGTTTTCTGCTTCGAAAACTGGTCGTGCTAGAAAGGAGTTTGTGCGTACTGAAGACCTTGGAAAGGGCGTGAGGTGAGTTGACAACTTCATGCGGTACCCCCTTTTGGAGTACGGGCACCACGCCTTCCAAAAGTGGCTAAGGGGCCGCAACTTTGTAGCTGTGTGGAGGTGCAGCGAAGAGCACTTTGAAGATCCCTGGAAATGTCATTGCTGGAAGTCGTTTTCTTTCGGGGATATAACACCACTTGTAGAACTTCTGCACTCTCAACCCCCCCACCCCCTCCTCCCCACCTCCCCCTCCCCTTCCGCCCCAAGTAGCCATATACGCTTCCACTTGCTGCCAGGAATTTGGCCGCGTTCATTTCTGTCCTCCAGGTCCATTTAACTTCTTCTTTTTCTTTCTTTCTTTCTTTCTTCTTCTTCTTCTTCTTCTTCTTCTTCTTCTTCTTCTTCTTCTTCTTCTTCTTCGGTTGACTGGGCATAAAATACCAAGTTACTTACTTACTTCTTCTTTAATTTTCGATCCTCTTAAGATGTAATGAACGTGGGTGTATCCGTGCTGTATCCGTGTCGGTGCAGATGGATTCATGCAGTATCCTTCGTTAAGTCGTAAAATGCTTTGAGTCTCTGAAACCACTCTATAAGTTCCATATTGCTATTATTATCACTCTATAAGTTCCATATTGCTATTAG
>JABMCL010002103.1:100000-122500 GCA_018857735.1 Alviniconcha marisindica
GAGCTGGGAGCGAACTATGTCAGAAAATTGTAGAGTTCGCTTCGCTTTTGAGCCTTAAGAAAGAAATGATTTCAAACGTGGTGTCTATGCTGTTCGGTCTGTGCGGTGTCGGTCCACAGCACACTGTCGCGCTCAGTTGCTGCTTCTGGCCTGGAATCTTCTTTCTACCTGGTGTCGGTTCTACCTGGTGTCAGTTCTACCTGGAATCAGTTCTACCTGATGTCGGTTCTACCTGGTGTCAGTTCTACCTGGTGTCGGTTTTCCACCGTCCGTCGTCATTAGTGCTTCCAGTGGTATAAACTCGGTTTAATTACCAATAAATTACAGTTAATTAATGCTCCATGCCTGTTGGCACACGTACGTAAGTACAGGAACTCACGGTTAGCCTATTTTACCAATGCAGGTGTGGATTAAATCAGCTGCAAAAATAGCCCGTGTTCATTTGTGTGTTTTCCTGGATTGTACGATGTTTTTCCTCGGGGCAACAAGGATGTAACGTGCGTTGGCTTAGGCATGTGCGATGAGTCTGACGTAACGTGCGTTGACTTAGGCATGTGCGATGAGTCTGACGTAACGTGCGTTGACTTAGGCATGTGCGATGAGTCTGACGTAACGTGCGTTGACTTAGGCGCGTGACGGACGATGAGGCTGATGTAACGTGCGTTGACTTAGGGACGTGACGTTCGATGACGCTGATGTAACGTGCGTTGACTTAGGCGCGTGACGGACGATGAGGCTGATGTAGCGTGCGTTGACTTAGGCACGTGCGATGAGGCTGATGTAACGTGCGTTGACTTAGGGACGTGACGTTCGATGACGCTGATGTAACGTGCGTTGACTTAGGGACGTGACGTTCGATGACGCTGATGTAACGTGCGTTGACTTAGGGACGTGACATGCGATGAGGCTGATGTAACGTGCGTTGACTTAAGCACATGCGATGAGGCTGATGTAACGCGCGTTGACTTAAGCACATGCGATGAGGCTGATGTAACGTGCGTTGACTTAGGGTCGTGTGATGACAGAGGCCCTCGCCATAATCTGCTTCGTCCTCGTGTTGAGCTGACCTCAGGATGATGTAACGATATCATTTGAGAACGCTGTCCGGGGGGTTAGAACAAACACGCTGCTTTGGACAGAGTCAAACGCACGCCGTGTAGACTGATACGCTGGAGCTACACGTTAGAAGAAGTAGCAGAAGCAACAACCCCCCGAAATATGACTGGCATATTTAACATGGCTGTTTTGTTTTTATGCCGTGTGCGCGTAGTAAACACCCGTCACGTGCATCCAGCAGAGACAGTATATGTTTCTCGTTCGATGGTTACCAACACCCCCACCCCCCACCCCCACCCACCGCTTAACCCCCCCCCCCCCTCCCCCCCCCCCCCCCCCCCCCAACCCCAACCCCATGGTGATAGTGAGTGTCGTTGCCAGGTGGGATGTTATCGAAGTCAGCGCATGACAAGCTGTGCTCTAACTTCGTAGTTGTTTGTGATTGCGAAATAGCCAACGATATTTCATCGTGGGCTGGACCCAAGCCATTCATCAGCTCCCCTCGTTGGCGATATAGGCGTGGAGACTTCGTCTACTGACAAGCAGAGTCCTGCAAAGGTCCGGACAGTGTGGGTGCCTGCTAGTTTGAAGTCGGAGCGATATTGTGTTTGGTCGCTTTAACCTGTTTGTATCGGGTTGTGAATATCCGAACGCTCTTCTTCGGCTGGGTAAATTAATTTCGGTTTTCTTTGTGGGTTATATAGACGAGGCTGAATTTGATATGGTTGTTTGTGTGTGTGTGTGTGTGTGTGTGTGTGTGTGTGTGTGTGTGTGTGTGTGTGTGAGTGTGTGTTCGTTTCAGTTTGTGTGTGTGTGTGTGCGTGCGTGTGTGTGTGTGCGTTGTGTGTGTGGTGTGTGTGTGTGTGTGTGTGTGTGTGTGTGTGTGTGTGTGTGTGTGTGTGTGTGTTGTGTGTGTGTGTGTGTGTGTGTGTGTGTGTGTGTGTGTGTGTGTGTGTTGTGTTGTGTGTGTGTGTGGTGCGTGTGTGTGTGGTGTGTGTGTGTGTGTGTGTGTGTGTGTGTGTGTGTGTGTGTGTGTGTGTGTTCGTTGTGTGTGTGTGTGTGTGTGTGTGTGTGTGTGTGTGTGTGTGTTCGTTTCAGTTTGTGTGTGTGTGTTTGTGTGTGTGTTCGTTTCAGTTTGTGTGTGCGTGCATGTTGTGGTGTGTGTGTGTGTGTGTGTGTGTGTGTGGTGTGTGTGTGTGTGTGTGTGTGTTCGTTTCAGTTTGTGTGCGTGCGTGCGTGCGCGTGCGCGCGTGTGTGTGTGTGTTCATCTACATTTTCTATCACACTGACATTGATGCAGCCACGAGTGTTATCTGAGGTGTGTACCTGTTTGACGAGAACTGCTGTGTGTGGTAACTATCAGTGCAATATCTACAGCGTTTTATTCTGGCTGCCTATCAATTCAATCAGATGACTGTATTCTGTGGGCTGATTTTGAACAGGCAGCGGTTGTGTGTGTGTTTTACAGGCGGACGGCAGCCTATTCCAATGGTCTCCGGCGAGATGATCCTTGTGTGGTTGCTATTGGCTAATGCAAGGAAAGAAGCGAAGACGGCGGACAACCGAGACCACGACATGAGGCAAGCATAATTATCTTCTCTTCGTTAGCCTGTTTCAGTGGCTCTCTTTGTTGGTCTGTTAGTGTGTAGGGGCTTGGGGTTGTCTTTGTTGCTCTGTTTCTGTGTGTGGGTTTGTGGCTGTCTTTTTTTGCTCTGTTTCTGAGTAGGGGTTTGTGGCTGTCTCTGTTGGTCCGTTTCTGTGAAGGGTTTGTGGTTGTCTTTTTTGGTCTGTTTCTGTGTTGTTGTTTTTTGTTGGTCTTTGTTGGTCTGTTTCTGTGTGTGGGTTTCTGGTTGTCTTTGTTGGTCTATTTCTGTGAAGGGTTATGTTTCTTTGTGTGGGTTTGTGGTTGTCCTTTTTGGTCTGTTTGTGTGTGTGTGTGTTTGTGGTTCTTTGTTAGTCTGTTTCTGTGTGTGGGTTTGTGGTTGTCTTTGTTGGTCTGTTTCTGTGTGGGTTTTTTGTGCTTGTCTTTACTGTGTGTTCAAATTGTTTGTCATGCCTGTCTCTGTGTACGTGGTTGTGTCTCTTTCGCTGTTTGTCTTTGCGGCTGTCTCACGGCCCTGTCTTCATGGTGCGTCGTGCCTCTGTCTGTCTTTCTCCTTTCTCTGTTGAGCTACCCGGATATATCCTCCTGTGTTTGTCTTGTGTCATGTCTCTTTACTTGTACTCACTCTCTCTCTCTCTCTCTCTCTCTCTCTCCTCTCTCTCTCTCTCTCTCTCTCTCTCTCTCTGTCGTCTGTCTGTCTGTCTGTCTGTCTGTCTTCTTCTCTCTCTCTCTCTCTCTCTCTCTCTCTCTCTCTCTCTCTCTCTCTCTCTCTCTCTCTCTCTCACACACACACACACACACACACACACACACACACACACACACGCTATTGTTTTTCTCAGTGTTTCCTTGTGTCTCTCTCCCCTCACTCCACTGCCCCCCTCCCCCTCCACCCCTGCCCCACTGCACGCACGCGCGCACAGCATCTCTCTCTTCTCTCTCTCTCTCTCTCTCTCTCTCTCTCTCTCTCTCTCTCTCTCTCTCTCTCTCTCTTTGTCTCGGTCTTCTTCTTTAACCCCCTCCACACCCTCCTTCACCCCCCCCCCTCTCTCTTTCTAATAGCAGGCTAATTGTAGGCTAGCTATACACACTAAGCTACTGCTTCACTTGTAATTGTCAAATTCGGTTTAGTACCATGTTGCGCATAATGTGTGACTGAAGGATGATTTCCTTGCCCCCCCCCCCCGCCCCCCCCCCCCCCCCCACCCACCTCCCCCCACCCCCCCCCCCCCCCCCCCCCCCCCCCCCCCCCATTCCCCGGCCTCCCGCCCACTCCCATTATGGGGCTTTTTCTAGCCGCTTTGTTCTGCGCGTTTGATACGCCTGCCACGATACTCTACACAGCAATTAAACACCATCTGTGACGTAACGCTGCGTAGGGGGGTATATAGGAGGTATTTACACCGTTTGTGTGCTGATGTATGCTGAGTGACTAACGATGTATTTACACAGATTGTGTACTGATGTATGCTGAGTGACTGACTAATATGACAAATGTATGGACCGCTGAGTGATCGACGGTAATACGACGTATTTACACCGTTTGTGTACTGATGTATGCTGAGTGACTAACGATGTATTTACACCGTTTGTGTACTGATGTATGCTGAGTGACTAACGATGTATTTACATCGATTGTGTACTGGTGTATACTGAGTGACTAACGATGTATTTACACAGATTGTGTACTGATGTATGTGACTAACGATGTATTTGCACCGATTGTGTACTGATGTATGCTGAGTGACTAACGATGTATTTAAACCGTTTGTGTACTGGTGTATACTGAGTGACTAACGATGTATTTACACCGATTGTGTACTGATGTATACTGAATGACTAACGATGTATTTACATCGATTGTGTACTGATGTATACTGAATGACTACGTATTTACACAGATTGTGTACTGATATATACTGATTGACTATAATACTAAGTATTTACATAGACTGTGTACTGATGTATAGTGAGTCACTGACTATAATTATAACACGATGTATTTACACAGACTGTGTACTGAGGTATAGTGAGTCCCTTATAATAACACAATGTGTTTACACAGATTGTATACTGATATAATATACAGAGTAACTGTGCATGACTATAACACTATGTATTCATAAAGAAAGGCATAATCTGGACTTTTGTTTTCTTGTTGTTAACCCACCCCCCTACCACCATCCACCCACCCCCCTACCTCCCACCCACCCACCCCGCCCACTCCTCACGCACCCTTTTCGATGTATTCTTTGGCGACTGACACACGATCTCGGTGTATGCATGATGTTTAACCTACCACATCGCATTGGAAGAAGACCTGGTAGCCAAATCTCGCGTGGAAATGAGTATCATGTTTGTGATAAGAGTGTATGTAGCTGATCCACAGAAATAGAAAAGCGTGGGGTTAGAACAGTGCGGTGTGCATGTGATCGCAACAGCCGCGCACCGTGCGCATATTGATCGGAAAGAAGCACGGAATTTCATTGACAAGAGCTTGACCCAGTTTCGTTTTGTCTTTCGAGCGGTGCTTGCTAGCGCTTTGGACCCCGGATAATTTGTTGTAAGCGCAACCAATCACTTAGTTGGCAGTTTGCTCGTAATTATGTGTGTGTGTGTGTGTGCGCGCGCGCGCGTGCGTTATTTTATTATGTATTTGCGTGCGTTTTCCTCTGTCTTTCTGGTCCTTGTGTACTATGTATATCCAAAAAAACATCCTCTTTATGGTCCTTATAATTAGCTTCTAAAATGTTTGAGATGCAGAAAGTGCTCTATAAATTTATTGTATTATTATTATTATTATTAGTAGTAGTAGTAGTAGTAGTAGTAGTAGTAGTAGTATTGTTGCTAGAGAATCAGCAGTAGCAGTAGTAGTAACTGTACTCTGGCTCAAAACCAAAGCTCACTTTTCACCATTCTTTTACTGTGTTGTGTTCAGAACCGAGAGACAACTTTTTGGTTGTGATTTAGTCACTTATGTTTCGAACTGGTGTCACAGAGTTTTGAATGTTCCATGCATCCTGAGGTGAGTCTGTCAGTGTGGTTAACTGGGCGTTAAAAGCCAAGAACGAACTAACTACTGCTTGGCGAAATTTGATGAACCTGTCGACTTTTCTCGAATGCTGTGTAACATGTGTTCCGCTTTTTGAATTTCTGCCTTCCGGCTTCGTGCATGCTATTTTTTGCTTTTGTTTCGTTGCTGTCCTCTTTTGACTTACACCGACTTGTACAGCAATAGAGGTACGGACTTAATACTTGTCATTTGATGAATTTGTTTTTGTTTTGTTGTTTGATTTAGACGGCACGCTGCGGCATTTTTGTTTTTGTTTTCACATAACCTTAAAATCCAGTTACTAAGTACTAACCTACACAGTTAACTGGATGTTAAGTGTCAACGTGGTCTGATGAAATCATGTTATTGTTGTGTGTGTGTGTGTGTGTGTGTGTGTGTGTGTGTGTGTGTGTGTGTGTGTGTGTGTGTGTTAAGGGATCAGAGAAAGGTCAACAGATTATTGCTTTCAACCTACAGTCAATTTCTTCTTCTTCTTCTTCTGAGAGAGAGAGAGAGAGAGAGAGAGAGAGAGAGAGAGAGAGAGAGAGATTCACCTTCGTGTCAATTCTTACGTTTAATTTGGTCCCAGAATCAGCCGCATACACGAGGAGTTCATGACTGTTTTTGACAGAATTTGTTTTGTTATGTAGAGATAACGACACCCCTTACGCGCTCAGTTAGGTAGTTTATTTAACTTTTGGAGGTAACGAATGATAACAACTTGTGTTATAGTTACATTGAATGAATGACAGACGAAAGATGATTCAGTTCTTGTGGAGAAATTAAACAGTTAAATGGTGTGCCGCTCCTTGATATAGCTAAAGGCTTTTTCACGCGCGCTTGTACACACGTATTGCACCCCCTCCCCACACACACACACGCGCACGCACGCACGCACGCACGCACGCACGCACTCAGAGTGTCATTTGTGATTTGGTAAAAAAAATTGTTTTGATTTCCTTCAGAACTAAGGTGTTCTAGAACTCGATATGCCTGAGAAAGTGGTGGACACAGAACGTAACATGTTTGATGAATTCTAACTAGGTAATGAAGAGGCGTGCATTCTGTAGGCTGGGATATTGTTTACTAGTTGCCTATTTTGGTTGTTTTTGATTGATTTGTCTTTCTCACAGATTCGGCTGTTTGTGCGTGCGCGTGTGTGCGTGTGTGTGTGTGTGTGTGTGTGTGTGTGTGTGTGTGTGTGTGTGTGTGTGTGTGTGTGTGTGTTGTTGTTGATTTATTTGCATACTGTGCTTGGCTCTGATATAAAATATACACTTCAGTCTCATAGGCTCTGGACATCTATGCATACAAGATTTCATCCTACCGCAGGCTAAGTGTTTCCATTTGTTTCATTCTTCCCCATCCCTTGCTTGTCATATAACACACTTTTTTTGAGGATGTACCTTTGGTGTAGTTTATGAATCTGTGCCCCTTGGTGTAGCTTATGCAGCTTGTCACTATTTTTTTCAGGGCTTTGTTGTATTCCTTTAACGTCTTTCGAGCGCTAATTAACTGCCTTTGTTTGTCATATATTCATCGTTCGTTTGTCCATTTGCCGCTTGAGAAAGGGGTATATCCCGGAAAGATGAGACCCAAACACATAAAAGATTAATAAGAACGCTCATTATTATGACAAAACTCAGCATGCAAATTTTCTGGGTAAGCCCTTTTTTTCCCTCAAGCTACAAAGCAACACTTACACGATGAAAAATTACTCCCTCTTCCACCACCTCCGTACACCCTTCCCCCCATTCTCCCCTTCCCTAATAAGCCTTGCGGTTTCTGTGGACGTCAAGCACCATGTTTACTTACTTACTGAAAAATGACTTATCAGCTTTTGGTTGAGCTGTTTTGTTTTTTGTTTATTATCCCGGAAACGTGCGCTGGTTTGTACTTTTCGTATTAAGTAAAGCAGTGCTGTTAACGTTTTGTGTGTTTGGGCTGGGATAGGTTACTATATACGCATTAAGTAAAGCAGTGCTGTTAACGATGTGTGTGCTTTGGTTCTAATAGGTTACTACGTATTAAGTACAACAGTGCTGTTAACATTTTGTGTGTTTTGGCACTGATAGGCTACTACGTATTAAGCTGTTAACGCTTTGCGTGCTTTAGCTGTGATAGGTTACTACGTATTAAGTACAGCAGTGCTCTTGATCTTGTGTATGCTTTGGTTCTGATTGGTTACTGCGCATTAAGTGAAGCGGTGCTATTGACGCTTTGTGTGCTTTGGTTCTGATTGGTTACTGCGTATTTAAGTAAGGCAGTGCTGTTAGCGTTTTGTTTGCTTTAGCTGTGATAGTTACTACGTATTAAGTACAGCAGTGTTCTTGACCTTGTGTATGCTTTGGTTCTGATTGGTTACTACGCATTAAGTGAAGCAGTGGTGTTGACGCTTTGTGTGCTTTGGCTCTGACTGGTTACTGCGTATTTAAGTAAGGTAGGTAGGTAGTGTTGCTTAATGTCCTCAGATGTCAGTTGACATATTAGGGACAAGCTGAGACCAATGCCGAAGCATGGTTCAATATAGCTTTACGTCCACGGAAACCAGAAGGCTCGTTAGGACGGACAGCTCAGGACGGCCACCTCGACTCTCACACAGCTCCTGAACTATGTTTTAAGTAAGGCAGTGCTGTTAACGTTTTGTTTGCTTTAGCTGTGATAGTTACTACGTATTAAGTAAGGCAGTGCTGTTAACGTTTTGTTTGCTTTAGCTGTGATAGTTACTACGTATTAAGTAAGGCAGTGCTGTTAACGTTTTGTTTGCTTTAGCTGTGATAGTTACTACGTATTAAGTAAGGCAGTGCTCTTGACATTGTGTATGCTTTGGTTCTGATTGGTTACTACGTATTAAGTACAGCAGTGCTGTTAACGTGTTGTGTGCTTTGGAACTGATAGGTTACTACGTATTAAGCTGTTAACACTTTGTGTGCTTTGTCTGTGAGAGGTTACTACGTGTTAAGCAAGGCAGTGCTGTTAACGTGCTGCCAAGTAGGATATATCGATATAAGCTGTAACCTGCCCGTCCCGTATAAACCTTACTTTTTCTGTGGACGTAAAGCATCATTGAATCAAGCTGTCACCACCGGCATGATTTCTGCATTAAAACGGGCAGATACGACAGCCAGCCTAATGTTTCATTAACGGTGAGAGTCCAAAGCCAAAAGACTCGGTCCATGAACTCCAAATTCCGAAGTAAAGAACAAGAACGATCGACATTTCGCTGCCTGCCTCCTCGGCTCCAACTCCTCTCCGTTGGTCCTCCTTCTTTCAAGGAACCAGTTGTGTGTTACTGCGCTGCGTTTGCAGGGCTGTGTCTGTGTACAGTTCCAAAATTGTCGACCGTAGCAGTTCGTTTATTCGTTCGCGATAGCCGTCTGTACCCGAGTTTCTGACGCCATGATTATTTCCCTGGCTGCTCTGGTTACCGGTTCGAATCCTCCTTCCTCCTCCAGTCTCTGTTGTATTTTGTCTTTATCCTTTTATTCTGAGAGAGAGAGAGAGAGGGGGGGGGGGGGGGATTAAAAGAAAAAGTGCTTCCGGATCCACATCATACTGCCCCCCTCCCCCGCCCCCCCTCACTCCCCGTCCCCAACCCTCACCCCCCCCCCCCCAACCCCCCTACCCAAGACCCAATCGTCACGAGGTCAGTGCAGTCCAACCAGGTTGTTTTTCTCTGCTAGTCAGTCACGCGGCCCACACGCTCACTGCGCATGCCCGCACGGGGCGCCATCTTGCGCGCCAGAACTGATCGGCGGCGGATCCAGCGAAGAAGGACAAAGGACTGGAAGGCGGGGTTCCCAACCCGAACCCTGCTTCCTGTGCGGGCTGCACCCCGCTCCTCGGTGGGGTTGCCGTTTCCTTCGAGTATTGCGTCCGCCGCTTCGGAGGACAGAGACAGAGAGAATAACAGGGGAGACGTCTTGTCATTTCCTTTGTCGGAGCTGATCGTGGAAACGAAAATCGGAAGTGCTGGGTGGGGATGTTGTTTCAGTTCAGTTTTTGGTTGGTTTATGTATGTGTTTGTGCGCGCGCGCACCTGTTACTTGCCTTTTTGTTGTTAATCATACTTAATTTGTTTAAAGATATATAATAGTCGCATAGACTAAGAAGCGGAGGCTTGGTTTTGTGTCCAAGCGATATGTAGCCTGTTCATGGTGGCCGGTTTTGAGTTGAGATTGAATGAGATAAGCGATTACTGTTATTTAAAAAAAGAAAGAATGATTGCTCGTCTATTGCTTCATAATGTATGTTCGTGTATGCCGGTTTTATGTTTTATTGTACGTTTGACGAACTTGTGTGTCATCTTTCATGCTGCTTTACGTCCACAGAAACTATAAGGCGTATCAGGGACGGGCGAAGGCGGTGGAAGAGGGATTTTATTTTATTAATTTTTTGTATGAAAATTAGTTTCAGTATACATTCATTAATATTTTGAAATTTATGGTACAATGTGAACGAAATGTTGTTACTTTCAGTTCGTTTGCCTTAGCAGTGGGATTCTCCAAGTAGGTACAAATTCAGGTTAAACAAATTCCTGCCACTTCAGTTCATGGCAATTAATTGATGAGTTTTGGTGTATTTTCTTTCTTCTTTTTTTTCTTTCTTTTTTTCTTTTTCTTTTTTTTCTTTTTCTTTAATTCTTTTTTTATTCTTGTTTAACCATCGTTCAGAAACGTTTTAACGGCCAAGCGCACTGAGACTCAGAAATAACTTCGTGGCAAAGATTGTCCATTCAGTGATGACCTTACGACCCCAGCCTCATTGATGACTTGATGACTAAAATAAATAACTGAAAGATGGTCCAGTGGCGGGTCTAGACACTCAGCTTAGTAAACGACATGATGGCGAACATGATTCGCAGCTTAATTTTTTTTTTTTTTTTTTTATAACGTCTTTTTTATTTTTGATGGTTGCATCAACTGCATGGACACCTTTACCGAACGCTGATCGCAAGTGTTCTTGTGGCAAAGCCAGTCTCATAATAATTTTGTTGTTGATATAGTTTTGTTTCTGTCATCATCATCATCTCTTTCTTGTTCTTCTTGTTCTTTCTCTTTATTATTGAATCATTTTCTTCTTCTTCTTCTTCTTCTTCTTCTTCTTCTTCTTCTTCTTGATTAAACAGCATGGACATGTAAATAGTATTGTTCCATTTGTACTGGGATAATCGAATTTTCTGGCGGTAGTTTAGAATCTGTGGTCGCTTTATCCATTGAAGAGCGCTTGTTTTACCAAAGAAACGGCTATTAACACCGCTGGCAGCAATCACTAAACGGCCAGTACAGTGTACTTGCAGAGTTTTTACGGATGGTATAAACAAAAAGACGAGAGAGAGAGAGAGAGAGAGAGAGAGAGAGAGAGAGAGAGAGAGAGAGAGAGAGAGAGACTTTAAAACGCTGGTGAAGGATTGAAAGCAAGAGGAATGGATTTTTTATATTTTTATATATAGTGTTATTAATTTTTGATAAAGATTCTATTCGGGACACACGTGTAGAAAAAGTATTGCACCGTTGCTGTTGTTTTGTTTTTCTTTCTCCACACTCTTAATTATGTAATAACCTGCAGTTATTACTGACGGGTAAGTTCGCTTGAAGCAACAGTGTGATTCACGGGTCCATGAAAGCCATGTACTAATTTACAATTTCATTTATAGACAGCTTTGATGTGCTTTTGGTTTCATTTCAAACTTCGGAAGTGTTTAAAAAAAGTCTTATTTAAATATTTATAACTCAGTTAGCTTCTTCTCGATTTTATTTTTCTTGCTCATCGCTTGTTTTCGCTTTTGCTCTCTGTCTGCCTTGATTTATATTGCTAGTGCATGCTTACAGATGGTCAAAGTGCATGCTTACAGATGGTCAAAGTGCATACTTACAGCTGGTCAAAGGACATGCTTAATATAGATGGTCAAAGTGCACGCTTACAGCTGGTCAAAGCGCACGCTTGCAGCTGGTCAAAGTGCATGCTTATAGATGGTCAAAGTGCATGCTTACAGATGGTCACAGTGCATGCTTACAGATGATCAAAGTGCATGCTTACAGATGGTCACAGTGCATGCTTATAGATGGTCAGAGTGCATGCTTATAGATGGTCAAAGCTGGGGCTTATTCAGGTTAAGCATGGTTCAGTTGACTGTGCAGTAGTTGCAGAGCAAATTCACAAATCCAACAGCTGAGTTCGAGTTTAAACATGCGACGAAGCCGAAGTGTGAAATTCAACCGTTTCGTTTCGGAAGTACCTGGTAACACAGCGACATAATCTGCACAGCCGAAGGAGTGGGTTTGAAGTTGTTGTTTTTAATTCGTACAGTTTGTACGCAAATTACCTGAATATCTTTATCAAAACTGAATAGCATAATCACAAAAATATATGTTAGAAAGTACGAATAACGGTTAAAAGATATGCCTGAAAGATTCCCGTTAAACTAAGAAGAAGAAAAAGAGAGAGAGATTTTATTTTTATTTTTTAAATTGACGAAGAGTGCGAATGTACGTCTTTGTATTTTAACGTTCCATCAACCGACCAGAAAACCGGTCACCATAGTCATGACGAAAATCGCGGGAATCAAATAAATATGTGAAGGAAATATTGAATGCAAAATGAATTTCATGCAGTTTCCTTTTTCCCTTTCTGGTGTGGTAAGCACAGACGCACATGTATATAACACTTCGAACTGACCGTACTCATTGTGGTGATTAACATTGATACGTATGTTTTATGTTTGTGAAGTGATTTGTGTTGTAGATTGACTTGACAGAGGGGTTGATATATATGTGAGAAGAGTTTAGAAATGTGTATTTGCTTATGACCTGAGTTTGACTGTCCTGAGGTGACCCTGTGTGGTTGACAGGACATTAAAATGCAATTAATACTACGATTGTGTACGTTGATTTGAATGTCCTGTCGACCGCACAGATTTAAATTGTCTCCGAAGATATACACAGAATCAACGAACACGTTGACGATACTTTTATGGCGGCGTGCATTTACAATTATATCTTTGTAATTCTGATAGTAAGTAAGTAAGTAAGTTGGGTGTTTTGCGCCCAGTCAACCAGTGTAATTCTGATAGAAAAAATATATTCGGAAAACGTTGTTTATGAATACATGAGGAGTTTTTTTTTTTTAGCACTCCTGAAGGAGACAGATGACTTTCACCTGTTATAAAAAAACATCAAATTGTATGTAATTATTTAGACTGTTTTATATATCTGAAACTGTGAGCCATTTTTCCCATTGCTTGTGATTTGATGACCTATGTTCGACTTGACTTCATTTCGAATGTGTGATTGAAAGTAATATTACCATGTTTCCATTGCATTTCTCTCCATCAAAAGCTTCAAGTTACAAAAATAAAGGCATTCTAGTTCACGCTAGCGTGGAATAATACCAGAACCCACCTTCTGCCGTATTTGCAAACATATCTAGATTACTGAAGGAGACAGATTCTGTACGTCCTGAGGTGACTCTGTACAGTTGACGGGACGTTAAAATCCAAGAACTGTCAAACTGTTTCGTGACACATTCGAGATATTTTGATACTGTTTCATGAAACATTTCAATGTCCAAGAATGTAAAGTTATTTCTTCAAAAATAGCCTAATTATATTTTCACTGTCTTTATGCTCTAGGTTTTTTCTCGCCCATTGTGTAATTTTTAAGAGATATTGTAATTGTTTGATGTATTCGTATTCTGTGGACGTTGTCATTTGTTTTCTGTCCATTGTGGTCGGATTGGAGGCCGGGAATGTCCGATGTCTCCCCTTTGTCTGGAATCTCAGGTTTGTCATGTGATTCCACTTTTTTTTAAATTTTTTTTTAAGCTCCTCTCTTGTTCTTCTACCTAATCCAGTTGCTCTTTCTGTCTTGTCCTTTTTCTGCTCATGGTCAGTTCTGCTGACTTTTTCTTGATAAAATTCTTCAATATATTCATTGAGAGGTAAGTGTTTTTTGTTTTGTATGGCTCGACCTTGTTGGGCCTGTGGGATATGACTGTTGGTCGGTGGCTGGTGTGCATGTGCAGTATGGTGGAGCTGTAACATTGGTATTTTATTTATGGGCTTTTGTAATGTGATTGTTTCTGTCCACGATAAGAACAAAATCAAAACAAAACAAAAATGGTATTGATAAATCAGATGGATGGGTCAACACTTGCAGCATGTCCGAGCCGAATGTTTTTGTTTGTTTGTTTAATACGTGACATATTGAAGGGATGTTAACTCTCCGAAAATTTGTGTTTGATGTTTGTGTGTAGCCTATGTTTCATTTCATGTCTGTGTTTGGACTGAATTGTTTTCTCCGTAGATTTGACTTGGGTCTGGTTTTGCATGTAATGACTGTGAGAGTAGTTTTGAAATGGGATTTTACTTCTGACACTGACCGTTCTTAGCTGAACCTGGGCGGTTGACAGGACGTTAAAATTTAGTCAGTTACTAGCTAACTAACATACTTGTTCCCTTTTGCACTTTATTTGTTGTTGTTGTTGTTGTTGTTATGATTGTTGCACGAACAGCAGCAGTGAACACGGTGCCCGAGAGACGCTTGGTTTATTCTTGGTTCACACAGTAGAGGGCAGATCTTTCCTTTGCTTTTGTTGTTTTGTTTTTCGCGATGCAGTGTTTGCGCGCGCCCGCACACACACACACACACACACACACACACACACACACACACACACACACACACACACACACACACACACACACACACACACACACACACACACACACACACACACACACACACACACAAAGAGAGACAGACAGACAGAGGATTTATCGTGAAAACGTACAGAAAAACTATACTGGTCTGATTTCAAACAGGCAGTAGCTTGTTTTCTTGAAGGTATTGCAAACCTTATAAGCCCCTCTACCTCCCCCCGCCCCCCTCCGTCCCCCCCCCCCCATCCCCCCCCCCCCCCCCCCCTTCCTGTGCACACGTATACAATCCACCCGGTAGGTTGACGCTGTCACCCGCCAAAGCTGAGCGTCGTGGACCTACCTGAAACGGCAAGCCCTCAACCCTTGTACTGGTCTTGCAGTTGTATATTATTGTACGCATCACGCAGTTTGATTGACAGGTCTGTCAGTGATGCGCCGACACCGGATGTTCCAGGTAAGCGCACGGCCTTCGGTGGCACTGAAACACTGCGAGTTGTAGATTCTTTGGCACAGTGCCCGGAATAAACGCTTGCCTTCGGTCTCTGACTAACCATTATGGCACTCTGCGATCCTCTCTGACCCCATCCTCCCTCCTCCCTCCTCCCTCTCCCCACCCTCCGGTCTCTGATTGCTCATCCCTAACGCATCTCCCCGGCTGCTGGCTTTGCCGTCACCCAGAACGTGGTTTTACCTCATTGTGTTTACCATTTTGGCTTCTGCATGTAACGGAGACGTGGCACTTCTTTTCGAGGGAGTTTATGTCTTTTTTAGGGTGTGTTCGTGCTGGTTGCTTTCATTGCACTGCCATCTGTAAACTCGTGCTGGGGTGTATTTTTAGTTAGCAGGCTGTAGGTCTGTGCATTGAAGATATAGCTGGGTTGAATGTTTTTGTTTTGTTTTGTTTTTTGTCTGTGTGAATAAGAGGTCTAGTGTTACCTGACGTTGTATTGAAAACCTGGTTTGGGTTCGAAGGTACATAAACTTATTCCAGCAGAGGTGCAAGAGTTTGTATACCTTGCATTTATTTGCATGTCAGGTAGGTGAGAGTTACCTTAGGCGTTGAGGTCTAAGTTGTGTTTGTGTGACCCGTTTTGTGTACTGATTAACTGATTTTGTTGGTTCGAAATTAGTTGCTGAGTTTGAACTCTACGTTATCTGTCCATGAGTTTGAACTCTACATTATCTGTCCATGAGTTTGAACTCTACGTTATCTGTCCATGAGTTTGAACTATACATTCACTTCAGTTAAAAAAACTTTAATCATCCCACAAGGGGCAATTTTGTTGTGGTCATTATCTGTCCGTGTGTCGTCTGCATGGACGCTGCTCGCATCCGAAAACTGTCCAGCTTCTGCAACCCCCTCCCCTTCCTTCCCCCTCCCACCCCTCCTCTCCTGTCCAACCAGCCATGTCCCCCCCCACCCCCCCCCCACCACCTTTTTCTTCTACTTTTTCTGTGCCCTCCACTTGATGCAGACATGGAGGGCATTCTTGTCTTCGTGCACCTATATCCCCAGTTACCTCCTTACGGTTTCTTTTTCAGGATCTGGTAAACAACCCCCCTCCCCCTTCACCCTCTCCCCTCCCCCCCTCCCCATCCCCAACTCGTCCCCCTCCCCCTCTTCTCTCCCGTTCTGTCTGTGTGTGTTTGTGTCTCTGTCTGTCTCTGGGTGATATTCCCGAGGGCTAACGCTCCCCAGTTCCCGAGAGTGGTCTTTGCATTTTTGCGGTTTTCTCCCGTCGCACCTCTCGCGCCCTCTGATTGGTCAACGCCGGTCGTTACGCTCCCGAAAGGGGGCTGCCGGGACTCGCTCACAGCTGCGCGGAGCCAATCCCAGGTCTGCTTACTGACTGGGCTGCATGTCTGAACAAAGGCCGGGGGGCATTGGGGAACGTCAGCGAGGCGCGATTGGTGTGCGCGTCTGACCTCGTTCCGGCGTCCCTCTATCGCCTTCCTGGAGACTTCAGGCAATGGATGGATGGGTCCAGGGAGCGGTTGAAACTGTTGGGCGGAAGGGCATGCACCAACCACCGTCCTCCAAGCCTCGTCAGATGCAGAAGGTGCTGTTTTGTTATTAATTTCTCTCTCTCTCTCTCTCTCTCCTCTCTCTCTCTCTCTCTCTCTCTCTCTCTCTCTCTCTCTCTCTCTCTCTCTCTCTCTGTATATTCAGTTCCTCATCCTTTCGTCATTTGTTGCAAACTGATTGCCAGTACTGCCTCCAGCTCTCCTTCAGGGTGTTTAGCAATAGTCCACAGAGGTGTGGCAATCGCCGTGTCCTTCTTTTCAGTGTCGCCGTTCTCATTCCTCTTCCTGAAGCCATGGTGGACACCTCTTGCCTGGTCGAGACAGGGCTCGAAACTCTGGTTTGTCCGAACAAACGTCTGTGAAGCGGATGTGGCCCGACCGAGGTATCGCTTTGTCATAGTGTCTACCTTGCAGTCTTGTCCCAATTTCGCGGTGCTGTGTTCACCCTGATATGACCTACGTGGTTGGTTGGACTTCAGAAACCAAATCGTAGTTGATTGGGCTTCGGAAACCAAATCGCGGTTGATTGGGCTTCAGAAACCAAATCGCGCTTGATTGGACTTCAGAAATCAAATCGCGGTTGATTGGACTTCAGAAACCAAATCGCAGGTCTGCACTCTTTGTCTCCCCCCCGCCCCCAACCCCACGCTTAAATATTACCCTGCATTACTTTATTCCATCTGCATCGAGCTCTTCCCAGCAGGCTGTTGCTGGGCTCTGCAAATCTGCACCATCATCACCATTGTCACCGACTCTTGCGTGCATTGTGCTGCCATCAACAGGACTGTGTTGTGTCTCAAGCGGTGGTCCAGATTTGTGCCTGTGGTTAGGTGACCTGTGTGCTTTGAACTGGTGTAATTCAAGAATGTGCTTCGTCCAGAGGCAGCCCAATGCAAATGGCGAAAGTGAAGGGAGGTAGGAGTTGCAGCCGGTATTGAACTGAACTCATTTTTGGCTTTAGAAAAGGTGTAGTTTTTATACAGCCTCATGACTTTGGTATGCCAGGCTTAAAGCTGTTTCAATAGCTAGCATGGCTTGGAACCCAAGAGCTAACCAACTCGTCAACATAACGTATAATGGTTGCTGAGGGTGCCAGGCTTAAAGCTGTTTCAATAGCCAACATGGCTTGGAACCCAAGAGCTAACCCACTCGTCAACATAACGTATACTGGTTGCTGAGGGTGCATGCGCTTTTTTTCTTCTGAAATGGACGGTCGCTTAAAATATTAATGCATTGTAGGACTTGTCCACGCTGAAGCCTGTTTAAACAGGTTTTATCGCGCCATCAATACTGCGCAATTGAAGGGGGAGGAGCGGGGGTAGGAGTTGCAGTATTGAACAGAACTCGCTTGTGGCTTTAGAAAAAGGTGTCGTTTTCAAACGGCCTCATGATTTTGGTATGCCAGGCTTGAGGCTGTTTCAATAGCCAACAGCGCTTGGAGTGATTTTTTTATATTTTTTTTGTCAACCTGTACAAAGCGAATTATGCCAGCACCTATTTGGGTTCTGTGGAATTCGGTAAACATAAACCCTCTCTGACAGAAATTCCGCAGATCCCGACGGATAAAATATTGATGCATGCGGGTACTTGTCTTATCACAGTGGGCAGCCAAACCAAAGATTTCCCCCCACTCCGGCCAAACAGTGTGGCCACTCCTCAACATACGTAGTACGTCGTACTTCACACCGACACCGAAGGCCAGCGATTTTTGCGGGGGTGTGGGGTCATAGCTAAGACGGTAGGTATTCCCCTCAGTCCTGACAAAGAAACTCAGCCGCCAGATGTATGTATAATATGCAAAACGAACACCCCGTTCCCCTCACCCCCCCCCCACCTCACCCCCATCGACCCCCCAATCCGTGTATAGCGGTAACACGTGCCGCTGTGTACATAAACGGTATGTATCATGATAACCGGTTATGACCGAGGCCGCGGACCTACCTTCGCCCACATACCTGCAGTACCACTGACAGGCGCGTTAATGACCAGTTACCACAGGCACGGCTTTAGTAACAGGAACGGGAGAGACTGAGACGGCTTTAGTAAAGAGTAAGAGGAAGAGAACGAAGTTAAAGGTGTGTCGCCTCTCCCATTCAGCGCAACACTACATGTATAGCCGGCGGGCGGGAGGCCGGAATAGGGTCGAGAGAGACCCCCTGGCTTCGGACAAAGGAGTGGACACTCCTGAGACTAAAGTGCGTTGCAGCAAGGTTGTCGGGATGGCGGTGTATACACCGGCAAAAAGGGCTGGACACAAAGGCCGCTGGCGAGGTGGTCAGCGCTCGCGCGTGTGTTAAGAGGTTAACCTTGAGCGGGTCTAATTTTGTACTAGTCAGGACAAAAGCGGGTCTAATTTTTGTACTAGTCAGGACAAAAGCGGGTCTAATTTTGTACTAGTCAGAACAAAAGCGGGTCTAATCTTGTACTAGTCAGGACAATAACGGGTCTAATTTTGTACTAGTCAGGATAAAAGCGGGTCTAGTTTTGTACTAGTCAGGACAAAAGCGGGTGTAATTTGAAACAGGGCAAAAACGGGCCTAATTTTGTACTAGTCAGGACAAAAGCGGGTCTAATTTTGTACTAGTCACAAGCGGGTCAATTTTGATATAGAGCAAAAGCGGGTTTAATTTTGTACTAGTCAGGACAAAAGCGGGTCTAATTTTGTACTAGACAGAACAAAAGCGGGTCTATTTTATTTTTTTACTAGTCAGGACAAAAGCGGGTCTAATTTTTTTTACTAGTCAGAACAACAGCGGGTCTAATTTTGTACCTGTCAGGACAAAGGCGGGTCTAATTTTGTACTAGTCAGAACAAAAAAGAGGTATAATTTTGTGCCAGTCAGGACAAAAGCGGATCTAATTTTGAAATCGAAAAAAAAAGCGGGTTTAATTTTGTATTAGTCAGGACAAAAGAAGATGCAAATATTCAGCACGTTTGCCTTTGTCGAGCGGCTAACAAAGACAGTAAATGCGCTGTTATTCTACATTAAAACGATAGACTGAGAAAAGAAAAGAGCAAGCAGACAAAGACCGTCAGTAAATGCACTGTTATTCTACATGAAAACGATAGACTGAGAAGGAAAGAACAAAACAAAACAAAAAAACAACAACAACATATGACTGACCAAAGAGAAGTTTGCTTAGCTTTTTAAAAATATATTTTAACCGGTAGTTTCTTTGTTGTTTTTTGTACACGGGTAATCTCTTATTATGTCTGTTGTTTGTCAAGGAGTCCTTTAAGAGTTGCCGATTTTTTACATATTGCTTTGTCTGAATTGTCCAATTTAAAAAAAAAAAAGTTACATTTTAGCGTTTTTGCGTGTCTTGAGATATTGGCGGCCAACATTTTAGATTCTTCAGTTGGGTGTTTTTGACAGTAAAGGAATATGATGCAGTCGAAACTAAAGTCCATATGGTAAGTGGCCTTTTCATATTTATCAACACATTATTTTAACCCCCTCACCCCGAGTTTTGTGTTATTGTGACGACTGTCATCTATAGTGGTTGAACTTTGCATTTCATGCATTCATACAGGGGGAAAAAATGGAAGGATGATTAGACAGAAGTATTAGGTTGCCAGAAACAGATTAGTCAAAAAACACCGAAAAACGAATAAACAAAAAACTAAAACAGCACACACACACACACACAAACAGAACACCACACACACACACACACACACACACACACACACACACACACACACACACACACACACACACACACACAAGCAGAGAAATATGTCTTTACCTCTTAAGGCACGCATCACTCGATTTTGCTGTTGTAAACGTACAGACTACACGCGGTTGATTTGCGGAAAACGTTGCATAGTCTGTCATTTCGTAATGTACCCATTTCGATACCAGTATGGAGACAATAATGACAGTGGCTGTATAATGGCGAAACAAGTGGTACAACTTGAAAGTGATCTTGTCATTTATTATTATCATCATTTTATTATACGTAATTTTTTTTTTTTATAGTAAATAAAAACAACACTGACTCCATTGTGTTAAAAGTTTTCATTTTTATGGAAACTTTTGTCAGTGAACTGTGACTGAAGAATGCAGGGCGTCACAAATAAATACGTAAACACGTGCGTAATTAAATGTGACGCAGTTCTCTGTTTTTGTAACAATAACAAACAAACAAAACAAAAACAAAAACAAAACACGAAAAAACACTAAATACAACCGAAAAACACCACATGTACATATTTGTACGTTATATAAGACCTGTTCCCGGATGGGGGAGGGGAGCGATTTTCAGTGCCAACTGTTCGACGTGACCTTCAGTTAAGATTAAGGTCACTGTAAGTGGTGGATGAACGGGTAAAGCACATTGACTGCTGACTTCCCGCATACAATTTCCCGTCCCCTCCCTCCACCCTGCCCCCATCGCCCCATCCCCACCCTACGTCAAATTTACTATGTTTAAGGTCTTCCAGATCTAAAGATAACGCCTCGACAATTAATTAATTACATGTTTTTTTCTTTCTTTTTTTCTTCTTCTTATTTTCTACGCTTTGACCTAAAAAACAAACAAACTTTTTTTCTTTCTTTAAAAAAAAAAGTGCTTTGAGGACTTTGGGCGTCTGCTAATGGAAGTGTCGTACCCGGAATCACGGTAGTGCACACTTCCGTTGCCGCAGCCAATCAAAAACGGCCACAAACCTATAATATAGAGTAAGCACGCGGCAATCTGGAAAGAAAAATAACGAAAACAACAACAACAGCAGCAGCAACAAAGGCACTGTTGTTTGGGAAGTACCACACGCTTACGGCATAAATTAATGATCTATAGTCATGGTCATGGTTAGTGTATTGATTAAAACATTATTTGAGAGAGAGAAAGAGAGAGAGGAGAGAGAGAGAGAGAGGGAGGGAGAGAGGGAGGGAGAGAGAGGAGAGAGAGAGAGGGAGAGAGAGAGGGAGAGAGAGATTTCACTTCACGTCTTTGTGAATATTAAGGTTGTCCAGTGCAGAGATGTATATCTCCCCTTCCCCGTTAATACACTGACCCGAAGCGGGTCGAGGGCAGAAGAGGGACACTCCTGTGAAAGCACACCCCACCCCAAAGTAAAAGGACTGGCTTTGGCCCTGCCGCTTTGGCGGCCTGTCCCGCTGATCCATCTATCGGTGTCCCGAGTAGCTGCTTGAGTGAATGACTGCTTGGCGAGAATTTGCCAGTTAAAAGGAAGAGGGTGGCTGTAGCAAACCATCATGGTTCAGGAGCTGTGTGAGAGTCGAGGTGGCCGTCCTGGGCTGTCCGTCCTAACGAGCCTTCTGGTTTCCGTGGACGTAAAGAATTATTGCACCGTGCTTCGGGGTAAAGGTCAGATTGAGTTAACTATACCTACCACCTGTCACCACCAGAATGCTTCTGCATGTGGGCAGCGATCTGATTGAGGCCTTTGAAGTCAGTATGGAGTGATGGAAAATCACAAGACAATGTCACCACAGATGATTCGCATTAAGGTGGCAGCGAAGGCCTTTTAGTTCTGAACGAGGCGTCACAAGTCACAAGCATGCCTACCAAACCAAGCCTTTTCGAGAAAGAGACCGAAGCGGTATCGAACCGAGGTCCTTCCGCTCACCAGCCCAACGCCTTACCGCTAGGCCAAACCGGCTCACAAACCGGCGCCAATAACTCTTCGCCCTGATATAACTGCAGTGGTTCAGTGGGCGGAAAAGACCAAGTTACTCACCCATAGCAGACATAAGTAAACATGGTGCTTAACGTCCACAGAAACCGTACGGCTTATTAGGGACGGGGAGGGGGGTGGGGGTGGGGAAGGGGGTATGGAGGTGGGGGAAGAGGGAGATTATATACCTGTCGCTACACTGTCACCACCAGAATGACTTCTGCATTAAGATGGGCAGCGATGAGAGCCATTTTAATGTTTCAGTAGGAAGTGATGGACAGTCACAAGACAGTGTCCACAAACCACAACCTTTTCGAAGAGAAAGGAGAGCCGAAGCGGTATCGAACCGAGGTCCTTCCGCTTACCAACCTAACGCCTTACCGCTAGGCCAAACCGGCTCACCCCATAGCAGACATTTGAAAATGGATCAATTTATATAACGGCTCCTTCCCACCGACCCCC
>JABMCL010002103.1:135000-145000 GCA_018857735.1 Alviniconcha marisindica
ACACACACACACACACACACACACACACCCACACACACACACACACACACACACACACACACACACACACACACACACACACACCACACACACACACACACACACAACACACACACACACACACACACACACACACACACACACACACACACACACACACACACACACACACACACAGCATCGAAACGAGGGATGGGCAGGGCTGTGAAAAACAGTTTAGAAATAATTATTAAACAGGTGCGTCTTGAGGGCGGCTTTGAAAGAGGAGGTAGAATCAGAGTGGCGGAGTGTTTGAGGCAAATTGTTCCAGACAGATGGGCCAGCATAAGAAAAAGATATTTCACCAAATGTTTTCTGTGTTACACGGGGGGGGGGGGGGGGGGGGGGGGGGGGGGGGGGGGGGGGGGACAAAGGTTCGTGTGTCAGATGCAGATCGTAACTGTCTTGCTGGAGTATTATGGTCACGTCAGATGGTCACCGGTGAGAGCCATTTTAATGTTTCGTTAATAAGACTGTGAGGGGATAGTCACGAAGACAGTGTTAATAAACCACAACCCGTTTGAAGAGGGGACAGCCGAAGCGGAATCGAACCGTGGTCCTTCTGCTTATCAGCCTAATTAACGCCTTACCGCTGGGCCAAATCGGCTCATTTTCCGGAGCTGGACTTTTAAGGCGCCGGTAGTTTATCTCCGAAGAGGCACCGACAAGAACTTACATAAGAAGAAGAAAAAAAGAAGAAGAAAAGAACACAGGACACCAGAAACATAAAGACAGAGAGTAACACAAAGGTGGAGGTGGAGGGGGGGGGGGGGGGACGGAGGGGGCAGGGGACGTCAGAAACGGAACTACAGGGAGAAAGACAGGTGGGGTAGGGCTAGGGGAGTAGACCCACCACGCCTAACAGTTAAACGTCATCATCAGAACGTCATCATCAGACCGTCACCGTCAGGCCGTCACCATCCGACGCTAGTTTATATAATATATTCATATTCAAGGCACTGATGTCACGTCGTCTTTTGTCCCTTTACTGTCAGTCTCGCAGGCTGAGTCTCACAGTGCACTTGCCCGAAAAAAATATGTTCGATGGTGTGATGTCCTCGGCTGTGTGCACGCAGATAGTGTCTCAAGCTCCTCAACACTTCAGATCTTCTGAGACGAAGGCGACACAGTGGACTTGCTCGAAAAAATATGTTCGGTGCGACCACAGGTGCGACACAAATGAGCCTGTCATCTTGCTGCAAAATGGACATTACACCATGATACATATATAATTGCTACAACCAATACGACTTTGATGATGTCGACGTCACAGTCGAGGTGAACAGCGACGAACCGCAGACACAAAAGCTGAAGCAGGAAACGTGGTCCAACAGCCGGTAATATCCAAGACGGTTGGAAATTCCTCGGACATTTTAAACGCCATCTTGGGCCACAGATGTCATCAGAATCATTCAAACTGGGTCCTGTTTAGTGAATGAAGCCAACATTTGCAACAAAAATGACTTTGATCATAGTCTGTAAATGGGTGACTCCTCAGTATACGATCGATTTTGCCGACGTTAGCACTCAGGAAGCGTGCAGAGTTTTTTTCAAAAACTAAATCAATCAATCAATCAATCAATCAATCAAATCAATCAATCAAAATGTTTATTTGTATAGGCCATTGGCCCGTTACAAAGTAGTACAAATAAATATTCACTCTCAACCGCACACACATCCATGCACACACACTGACACGCACGCATACGCACGTTTAGGTTTGGTGTGCCAAGGATAAATTGTCACCGACTGCGCTTTTTTTTTGCTGCTTTCGACCTACGTAACTGCCCTTTATGTACTACATCGACCAATGATGAGTGCCATATGTTGTTTCAATGCCCAGCATACACAGACTTGAGAACAAAATTTTCTTTTGAAACAACAGCACGAACTGGCTCACAGATCAGCAATATGTAAAAATCCTTTGTTCAGCCAACGACAACACGCTCAAAAACGAAATCAAATGTCTGAAAGGAGCATACGCACACTGAAGGGGACAGATAATATCTTACGTTAAAACTCACATACTGATGCAAATTTTGCGTTTATTCGCTGTGTATGACTCAGGATGATTCTGATCATAAAAATGTCCCAGGAATTTCCGACCGTCTCCTCGGATAATACATAGCCACTGAATGGAAAATGAAATCTCTGCAAATTCAAAGCGAAAGACGCGTTAAACGATGCCTACTGTCAGGACCCGAGATAACCGGCAACACAGAAGAGTCGGCCCCGCCTCCGACGTTACAAACGCATGGCCGGAATTTTGAACTGTTCAAAAATCAGACTGGAGTGTGCACCCAAAAACGCTGTCTCATGACATTTTTCTCCTGGTTACGCTAGTATAATGCGTTCCTTGACTTTCCGCCAAAACGCTGTTCAACCTCTGTCATACGCAGTATAACCGGCCCAGAAGAGTCGGCCCCGTCCGACGTTACAAACGCATGGCGGAATTTTGAACTGTTCAAATCAGACTGTAGTGTGCACCCAAAACGTGCTCAAATTTTTCCCCGGGTTCCTAGTAATGCGTTCCTTGACTTTCCGCCATTTCACACTAGTTCTACCATTTCTATAAGGGACATTGACAGCCTACAGTTACACTGTTCTAGTTCATAAGGGCACACTTGACAAGGCTACAAAGTTACACTGTTCTGTAAGGGCACACTTGACAAGCCTACAGTTACACTGTTCTAGTTCTATAAGGGCACACTTGACAAGGCTACAAGTTACACTGTTCTATAAGGGCACACTTGACAAGCCTACAGTTACACTGTTCTAGTTCTATAAGGGCACACTTGACAAGGCTAAAAAGTTACACTGTTCTGTAAGGGCACACTTGACAAGCCTACAGTTACACTGTTCTAGTTCTATAAGGGCACACTTGACAAGGCTACAGTTACACTGTTCTAGTTCTATAAGGGCACACTTGACAAGCCTACAGTTACACTGTTCTAGTTCTATAAGGGCACACTTGACAAGCCTACAGTTACACTGTTCTAGTTTAACTATAACCTTTCGGGCACACTTGACAAGCTACAGTTACACTGTTCTATAAGGGCACACTTGACAAGCTATTACAGTTCAGTTCTATAAGGGCACACTTGACAAGGCTACAGTTACACTGTTCTATAAGGGCACACTTGACAAGCCTACAGTTACACTGTTCTATAAGGGCACACTTGACAAGTACAGTTACACTGTTCTATAAGGGCACACTTGAAAAGGTCCTACAGTTACACTGTTCTATAAGGGCACACTTGACAAGCTACAGTTACACTGTTCTATAAGGGCACACTTGACAAGGCTACAGTTACACTGTTCTATAAGGGCACACTTGACAGTTACAGTTACACTGTTCTATAAGGGCACACTTGACAAGGCTACAGTTACACTGTTCTATAAGGGCACACTTGACAAGATTACAGTTACACTGTTCTATAAGGGCACACTTGACAAGTCTACAGTTACACTGTTCTATAAGGGCACACTTGACAAGGCTACAGTTACACTGTTCTATAAGGGCACACTTGACAAGGCTACAGTTACACTGTTCTATAAGGGCACACTTGACAAGATTACAGTTACACTGTTCTATAAGGGCACACTTGACAAGGCTACAGTTACACTGTTCTATAAGGGCACACTTGACAAGGCTACAGTTACACTGTTCTATAAGGGCACACTTGACAAGATTACAGTTACACTGTTCTATAAGGGCACACTTGACAAGACTACAGTTACACTGTTCTATAAGGGCACACTTGACAAGGCTACAGTTACACTGTTCTATAAGGGCACACTTGACAAGATTACAGTTACACTGTTCTATAAGGGCACACTTGACAAGGCTACAGTTACACTGTTCTATAAGGGCACACTTGACAAGGCTACAGTTACACTGTCTATAAGGGCACACTTGACAAGGCTACAGTTATACTTTTCTATAAGGGCACACTTGACAAGGCTACAGTTACACTGTTCTATAAGGGCACACTTGACAAGACTACAGTTACACTGTCTATAAGGGAACACTTGACAAGGCTACAAAGTTATACTGTTCTATAAGGGCACACTTGACAAGACTACAAACAGGTAGACCTTGTCATAACGGCAGCTCGTGACAAGTGACTCAGCCACCCCTGAAAACAAAACAAACAAACAAACAAAACAAAAGAAAACAAAATCTGAAAGTAGTAACTTGGTGTTTTACGCCCACTCAACCATTGCGGTTACATCAGGGCGAAAAATCTGAAAGAATATTCATTAATAATAATAGAACAATTAAGAGAGAGAAAGTTTTAGTTTGTCAATCGCACATGCCACCTAAGGACAAGACAGAGACAAAGACATAGAAACAGACACACAGAGTTCATGCGCAAACTAAAAAAACAAACGTGTAACAAGCGCTTTTAAGAAAATGAACGAGAGCATAGGCTACAGCATTATGTTCAGACATTGACAAAAACAGCTGCTGTACATAGGCTAAATCGTATACAATCATACAGCTATGCATAATCACGGCAAGGGTTGGTTATCGCTCTCCTTTGTAGGCTTAGATCGACATGCTTTCACTTGTAAACCTTGAGTGGGACGTGTTCGGAGAAGAAAGAGGTGCGGCAGTTAACATTCATTTGAAGCTTCTGAGTTCACGATCTCTTCTCTCATTATTCTCGGTTCTGTTCAGTTCAAGAAGGATTGTATGCACTCGGAAATAAAGTCCATAAATATGCGCTCCAGCCCATCCTCTCAGACGTTTCCTAAAGAATGCCTTTGAAACAGTTTCAATGTTCGTCTGACTGACGATGGCTCTCTCTCGTCCTTTCAATGAGGATCGTAGAGTGCCTCCTCCTCTCTCCACACCTCTCCCCTTCAGGCGATCGATGGTGTGATGTCCTAGGCTATGTGCCCGCAGATAGTGTTTCAAGCTCCTCAACACTTCAGATCTTCCGAGACGCAGGCCGCCTGTGATGGTTGCTTTTCCCGCCAGTCTATCAGCTCGGTCGTTTCGCTTCACCCCTGGCGTATCCAGGGCAGGAGTTTCCGAAGGTGAAAGCAGAGCATTGACACATGGCAGTCTGGGCTTACCATTCCATTTTTCACTTTTTGTAGCAAAACTTCTCCTTGTCTCTGCTCCAGTGTGAGCGCACAAACTGAACTTGGTGTTTTACGCCCAGTCAACTTGAATGCCCACAAACCGGCCGTGATTTCGTGTTTCAGTGACGCACTTGGCTATTATATTTTGCCACCGTATCTTCCATCATCACTACCTGAAAGAAACTTTAATAAAAACTTAATTAGTTTAATTATAAACTTGATTATAATAATTAACCCTCTTGAATAGTAAATGTAATTGCAAACTAAAGACAAGTGCACACGGTTTAATGATTGAAAAGAGTGGATGCTCAGTGTCCAAGGAGACCAACGAGTACATGCTGCATGCAATAGAACTGAAATGGAAAGTTCAGGTCCAGTGTTGCTCTACTTCCACAGAAACCATAAGGATTATCAGGGACGGGGAGCCCAGGACGGCCACCTGGATTTCCACACAGCTCCTGGACTCTGAATGGTACACAGCTTCTTTAAATGTAGCTTTACGTCCACAGAAACCATAAGGATTATCAGGGACGGGGAGCCCAGGAAGGCCACCTGGACTTCCACACAGCTCTTGGACTCTGAATGGTACACAGCTTCTTTAAATGTAGCTTTACGTCCACAGAAACCATAAGGATTATCAGGGACGGGGAGCCCAGGACGGCCACCTGGACTTTCACACAGCTCCTGAGCTCTTTCTGCCATTTGAACACCAGTTTTGCAATTTTGCAGTTTCACACCTGTGGCATAATCAATTATAACAGTGGTTGGGGAGAGAGAGAGAGAGAGAGAGAGAGAGAGAGAGAGAGAGAGAGAGAGAGAGAGAGAGAGAGAGAGAGAGAGAGAGAGAGAGAGAGAGACTTTGTTGCTTAACGTCCACGGAGGCGAGAGGGCCTACTAGGGACGGGGACGAGTGGGAAAAGGGGGACAGAAGAGTGAAACCTCGAGACAGGCGCCAACCCGGAAGACCAAGGCTGCCGTGGACCGCCGCCAGAAAAAGTAAACATGGTGCTTAACGTCCACAGAAACCCGTACGGCTTATTAGGGACGGGGAGAAGGGGGGGGGGGGGGGGGGGGGGGGGAGAGGGAGATTATATACCTATCGCTACACTGTCACCACCAGAATGATTCCTGCATTAAGATGGGCAGCGATGAGAGCCATTTTAATGTTTCAGTAGGAAGTGATGGACAAAGTCACAAGACAGTGTCCACAAACCACAACCTTTTTGAAGAGAAAGGAGAGCCGAAGCGGTATCGAACCGAGGTCCTTCCGCTTACCAGCCTAACGCCTTACCGCTAGGCCAAACCGGCTCACAGCCGCCAGAACAACAGAATGTTAAGGTATAGTGTCCGTCCGGCATTGCGCAGCGACAACCGCACCACGCAATTGCTGTCCCAACTGCTATGCAGAACAGTGGTTGTAGGTAGGTAGGTAGTGTTGTTTAATGTCCTCAGATGTCAGTTGACATATTAGGGACAAGCTGAGACCAATGCCGAAGCATGGTTCAATATAGCTTTACGTCCACGGAAACCAGAAGGCTCGTTAGGACGGACAGCCCAGGACGGTCACCTCGACTCTCACACAGCTCCTGAACTGTGAGAACAGTGGTTGGAGGATGTCGTGAGCTTAAATCGGTGCTTGGAGTCTGGAGTGTGTGCACCCCCTACACCCAAAGTCCGCACCACGTGACAACGGGCGCTTTGTGTCAAATGACACTCCACTGGCTCAGTGTAGCGAAACAGCAGCGCCGACAGAAAGGGAGAGGTCACGGATCGATGAAATGCGAGCCCTTTGTGGGCAAAAGCCGAAACAAAGAACGGGCACACCTGTAATGGTGGGCAACACCTCGAATAGACCTGTTGCCTGTGTGTGTGTGTGTGTTGTGTGTGTGTGTGTGTGTGTGTGTGTGTGTGTGTGTGGTTGTGCGTATGTGTGTGTGTGTGTGGTTGTGCGTGTGTGTGTGTGTGGTTGTGTGTGCGTGCGTGCGTGCGTGCGTGTGTGTGTGTGTGTGTGTGTGCGTGTGTGGTGGCGTTGGGGTGGTGTGTCGTGAGTGTCGTGTGTGTGAGTGCGTCAGAAGTGAGAGAGGAGGCGCGGTGGATTGTGTGCGTGAGTGCGTGTGTGTGTGATGTGCGTAGATGAGAGTGTGTGGGTGCATTGTGTGTTTGTGGTGTGTGCGTGCGTGGGTGTGTGTGTGTGGAGAGTTGGAGAGAGGGATGAGAGAGAGAGAGAGAGAGAGAGAGAGAGAGAGAGAGAGAGAGAGAGAGAGAGAGAGAGAAGAGCAGAGCAGACAGACAGACAGACAGACAGACAGACAGACAGACAGACAGACAGACAGACAGACAGACAGACGCTACAATAACTAGTGGTGAGTGTGTGAGTTGTGTAGTGTGGGTGTGAGAGAGAGAGAGAGAGAGGAGAGAGAGAGAGAGAGAGGAGAGAGAGAGAGAGAGAGAGAGAGAGAGAGAGAGAGAGAGAGAGAGAGAGAGAAGGTGGGGGGGAAGCCGGGTAGATACCCTGGACTGCACCCGTTAAGCCGGCGGCCAACAGCGGGTAGTGTTTTGAAGTGTAGCGAGGCAGGTGGCAGGTACTTGCAGGCCGTGGCACTCCTTGTCAGGGCTGTCCTGTCGTGACGGCTTTGTTGTGCTCGGCCTGGATCGGGGTGGGCCAAGCCCTTGCACACGCACACACACACACACACACACACACACGCACACACACACACACACACACCACACACACACACACACACGACACCACCACACACACGCACACCCACACGTTCACACGCACACACACACACACACACGCACACACACACATTCACACCCACACGTTCACACGCACACCCACACACCCACACACGTTCACATGCACTTTCAACGCACAGTCACACAGACACAAACGCACACACAGACACACACACACACCACACCACACACGTCACATGCACTTCAACGCACATTCACACAGACACAAACGCACACACAGACACACACACACAGCTCACAGACACACACGCACGCACACACACGCACGAACGCACATGCACACACACACACGCACACACACGTTCACGCACATTCACACAGACACAAACACACACACAGACACACACACACGCACACAGACACACACGCACCACACACACAGCACACACACAGCACACACATTCACACACACACAACACACACACACACACAGACACACACACACACACACACACACACACACACACACACACACACTCACACCACACACACACACACACACCACCCCCACACCACACACACTACACCACACACACAGTACACACACATCACACACACTCACACAACACACACACACACTCCCTCTCTCCCACCCCTCACTGACACAGTGACACAACAAGTCTTAAACATGAACAATCACACAAGCCACAAAACACACACCTGTCTCTTCTCCCTTCTCTCGTCTCTGCAGAAGTGAACCATACAAGTCTTGACGGATCTAGTCCGATTCTGAGGCCAGCAGTTCCCCCTTTTCGGGGAAAAGAAAGCGGGGCAGGTAAAAAAACCCCGGCATAGCCGATCCAATTTTTTCTCACCTACCACTGGGGCAACCTTCAGAACAGACCCTTAATCGTCTACCACTGGTCCGCTTCAGAACAGACAATAGCCATGCGCAATGGAAGTCTGCTTGTTTTGTTGTTGTTGTTGATGATGATGAGGATGTTGTTGTTGTTGTTGTTGTTGTTGCTGCTGCTGTTGTTGCTGTTGTTGTTGCGAGACTTTATGGTGACCTCCGGTGCAATAATTATTCCCTTCATGCAGCTTGCTTCACTGATGATTTGAAGGCTTCAGTCAGAAAAAAAGAACAGAAAGAAACAAAAGAAAACAAAGAAAGAAACAAAAGAAAAGCAAGAAACAAACGTATGGCACCAGCAGCTGATAACGACATCAGCAGTAGTAGGCAGTAGCAGTAGTAGGCAGTAGCAGCAGTAGCAGGCAGTAAGAGCAGTATACACTAGCAGCAGCATACCGTAACAGCAGTAGCAGGCAGTAACAGCAGTAGGCTGTAACAGCAGCATCGGGCAGTAACAGCAGTCGCCTGTAACAGCAGTATCAGGCAGTAACAGCAGTAGGCTGTAACAGCAGTATCGGACAGTAACAGCAGTATCAGGCAGCAACAGCAGTGGCCATAGCAGCAGTATTAGGCAGTAACAGCAGTAGGCATAACAGCAGTAGCAGGCAGTAACAGCAGTAAGCATAACAGCAGTATCAGGCAGTAACAGCAGTTGGCATAACAGCAGTAGTAGGCAGTAACAGCAGCAGTAGGCTGTAACAGCAGTAGCAGGCAGTAACAGCAGTAGGCATAACAGCGGTAGCAGGCAGTACCAGCAGTAGGCTGTAACAGCAGTAGCAGGCAGTACCAGCAGTAGGCTGTAACAGCAGTAGGCATAACAGCAGTAGCAGGCAGTACCAGCAGTAAGAAGCAGTTTTTAGCAACAGCAACAGCAGTAGGTACCAGCAACAGCAATGTAGGCGGTAACAGACGTAGGCAGCAGCACAGACAGTAGTTATTAGCAACGGCCGCAGCAGTAGGCACCAGAAACAGCATCAGTAGGCAGCAACAGTAGTACGGCGCCAGAAACAGCAGCAGTAGGCAGGCTGAGCAACGGTAGTCGGCACCAGCAACAGCAGTAAGCAGCAGCAGTAGGTACCGGCAACGGCATCACTAGGGCAGCCAGAACATCTTCATCTACCAGTAACAGCAGCAGCACAAAAGGTGTCAACAGCAGCAGAAGCAAGCTACGGCAACATGGCAGTAGTAGACAGAGCAGCAACAACAGCAGTAGCATGAAACAGTCGTAACAGGTATACCAGCAACAAC
>JABMCL010002103.1:152500-160000 GCA_018857735.1 Alviniconcha marisindica
GAGAGAGAGAGAGAGAGAGAGAGAGAGAGAGAGAGCAGGAAATGCACATTGTCAATCGTAATGAAAATAAATACATATTTAACAATAAAATAAAACCAAAGGAAACAAACGTTAAAAAGATAAACGCAAAAAATATGCACAAAAATTGAGAGAGAGAGAGAGAGAGAGAGAGAGAGAGAGAGAGAGAGAGAGAGAGAGAGAGAGAGAGAGAGAGAGAGAGAGAGAGAGAGAGAGAGAGAGAGAGAGATCTTTTTTAAAGAATGCCATCACAATTATTTTAGGACATCATAAATGCAAAAAAAGATATGCTATATGTACACTCACGTAGATCTAAATTTCCCGTAAGGGACAATTAAATACTAAAAAGCAAGAAGAAGAAGAAGAAGGGGGTGGGGTGAGGGCGGGGGGTGGGGGGGGGGGGGGGGGGGGGGGGGGGGGGGGGGGGGGGGAGAAGAAGAAGGAAGAATAGTGGTAATAGTAACTTGGTGTTTTGACGCCCAGTCAGCCAGTACGGTTATATCAGGGCGAGAAGAAGAAGAAGAAGAAGAAGAAGAAGAAGAAGAAGAGAGAGGAGGAGGAGGAGGAGGAGGAGGAGGAGGAGGAGGAGGAGGAGGAGGAAACTCAGAAAAAATAGCAGAAAACAACAACAACAACAACAACACCAACATTTAAACATTGTCTGTGCACTGTACAAACACATTATTTGACATCTTACTTATCGTCCAGTTTCAGAACAACCGACAGCTATTATTACTCAGTCTTCGTTTCCTTTTAGCCGAGCACTCCACTGGAAACTCCTGTTCTCAGCGCTGACGAAGTTCAGTTCAGTTCAGTTCAGTTCAGTTCAGTTCAATTCAGTTCAAGACGGTATCTGTGCGCTCGGAAAAGCCCATATGCTCTCAACCGCGTTTCTCAGAAGTTTCCCCACCGTTGCCTTTCAAAAAGGTTACAGTGTTCGTCTGATTGACGACGGCCCTTTCAGCTATTCAGTCACATTCCAGCTTGTAATGCAGGCCTGTACCATAGTTCAGGAGCTGTGTGAGGGGTCGAGGTGGCCGTCCTGAGCTGTCCGTCCTAACGAGCCTTCTGGTTTCCGTGGACGTAAAGAATTATTGAACCGTGCTTCGGCATTGGTCACAACTTGTCCCTAATATGTCAACTGACATCTGAGGACATTAAGCATCACTTCATCATCATCAGGCCTGTACCCTTCGTGTTGTTACTGATGTACCACTAGCCATGCACTTACTGATGCACAACCAGCCATGCACTTACTGATGTACCACCAGCCATGTACTTTCTGAAGTGCAACACTGACCCTCACGGTCCGGAAGCTGGACACACCACACCACAACCAAAAGCGGATAAACAACCTACATTTCATTTTTCACCGTTAAACTGCTTGTTTTGTTGCTTGAAAAAAACGTATCACAAATCAATAAATTTAAATCTTAATACAAGATCTATGAAAACAATGTACTAGCCTGCATGTGTGTGTGTGTGTGTGTGTGTGCGTGGTGGTGTGTGTGTGTGTGTGTGTGTGTGTGTGTGTGTGTGTGTGTGTGTGTGTGTGTGTGTGTGTGTGTGTGTGTGTGTGTGTGTGTGTGTGTGTGTGTGTGTGTTTGCATGAGTATACTGTCGCTGTTCTTTTACTTTACACGGTATTTGGTTTGTCACAAATGCACTGCTTTTCCACAAGGAATTGGTAATGAGGTGACCCTGTGAGGTTCACAAGACGTCAAAATCCAATAACTGACTGACCACAACGCATGCCTTCTGAGGCCTGTGTGCGTAGCAACATGTCAAAGTCTTCCTGTACACTCTTCACTTACAAATATTAATAATACAAAATAAAAAAAAACAACAACTAGCAAACAAAAAAAAACAACAACAACAACAACAACCCCTCCCAAAACCAAAACACAATAAAAAACAACAACAAAATTAAAATTAAATAAAACACACTCCCCCCAAAAAGAACAACACACAACCAAAACAACAACAACAACAACAACAAAAACAACAAAAACAAACTCAAACTAACATAAACGAAAACTAGGAAATCAAAACCAACCAAACAAGAAACAGAAGAAAAACAAACAAAAGCAAGCAACCAACCAAACAAACAAACAAAAACCCCACACACAAAAACACACAGAAACGACACGGTCTAAAGTAGTGGCCGCGAAACAAACAAGAATTCAAGACTCTTGCAACAAAACGTTTTCACTGAGTCAGTTAGCCCCAGACACCAAAAGCTCGTGTCCACGAAGTTGGCAATGTTTGTTCTAAAACAACAGTGTTCGTAATTATATACTTCAGCATCTTCCGCTGTGTCCGCCGCTACACGATTCACAAGCACAGGCCTACCGTCCTTGGACCGACTGTTTCCATCCATACAACGTCTGACACTGATCCACCGTCACGGCCCGGTCCTCCTTCTCGTCAGTTCCGCCAAAAATCGAAACAAAGAAACAACAACAAAGCAAACAAACAAAACACCTACAACCTTTCATTTCACAGCAGTTCGATTTGCGCCATCGTACTGCACAGCAGCGCTGTGAACCCTTTCGTGTCAGTCCGGTGGCGACCGGGCTAGTTTACTGCAATTCAGTCCCGTTCAAAACGGTATCTGGGCGGCCGGGAAAGCCCATACGCGTTCCATCCTGTCTCTCAGACGTTTCCCCCAGATGCCTCGGACGAGTCGGAGTGCGAGAGCGTCGTCCAGGTCAGGAAACAGCGTTAACGTACCAGAGTGATACACTCTAAGCTGTGAGTCAGTCCAGGTCTTCACGGCGCTGTAATGATACCTTCACAACCTTCGTTCCGCAGTGCAGTGCAATGATAGTGCAGCGTGGGCGGAATTTGTCCTTCTTCTCTGCTGTGCAGCTATAGGTAAGAGCCGGTGTGTGAGACTGGTCACCTACCTATTCCAGCCATGACTGACGGTATGTTCTCCCTCTCAGACGCCTCGCAAAAATGAGTGTCCTGAATATGGGATTCAGATTTTTTTTCTCTCCCCAAAGCGCTGATGTTTAGGTACCTTCAGCGGTTCTGGTCACGCTGGTCCAGCAATGACTGAGCGTTTATTCTCCTTCTAAGACACCTTGTGAAATACCTTGATTATGGGATTCATGTAAGTTCCACCATGGTGTCGATGTTTACGTATCTTCAGCTGTTCTTGTAAGGCTGGACACAGCTTTGAACAATGGCTGCCAGCAGGTTCCCTCTCTGAAACACCTTAATCACCAGATTCATTTTGTTCTCCTTAAGACGCCGGTGTTTATATATCTTCAGCAACCCAAAAGTCTTTCGCAGATTATGCTCTGATCAATGTTTTCAATCATGATTGCAGGCAGGTCACCGCTCAATGATTGCAGGCAGGTTCTCAGTGATTGCAGGTCACCACTCAGTGATTGCAGGTCACAGCTCAATGATTGCAGGCAGGTCACCGCTCAGTGACTGCAGGCAGGTCACCGCTCAGTGATTGCAGGTCACCGCTCAGTGATTGCAGGTCACCGCTCAATGATTGCAGGTCGCCGCTCAGTGATTGCAGGTCACAGCTCAATGGTTGCAGGTCACCGCTCAATGACTGCAGGTCACCGCTCAATGATTCGCAGGTCACAGCTCAATGATTGCAGGTCACCGCTCAATGATTGCAGGTCACCGCTCAATGATTGCAGGTCACCGCTCAATGATTGCAGGTCACCGCTCAATGATTGCAGCAGGTCACCGCTCAATGATTGCAGGTCACCGCTCAATGATTGCAGGTCACCGCTCAATGATTGCAGGCAGGTCACCGCTCAGTGATTGCAGCAGGTCACCGCTCATATGATTGCAGCAGGTCACTGCTCATATGATTGCAGCAGGTCACCGCTCAATGATAGCAGGCAGGTCACCGCTCATATGATTGCAGCAGGTCAGGGCTCAGTGATTGCAGGCAGGTCACTGCTCAAATATTGCAGCAGGTCACTGCTCAATGATTGCAGCAGGTCACCGCTCAATTGATTGCAACAGGTCACCGCTCAATTGATTTCAGGTCACCGCTCAATGATTGCAGGCAGGTCACCGCTCAATGATTGCAGCAGGTCACCGCTCAGTGATTGTAGCAGGTCACCGCTCAGTGATTGCAGCAGGTCACCGCTCAATGAATGCAGGCAAGTCACCGCTCAATGATTGCAGCAGGTCACCGCCCAGTGATGTCACCACTCAATGATTGCAGCAGGTCACCGCTCAGTGATGTCACCACTCAATGATTGCAGGCAGGTCACCGCTCAGTGATTGCAGCAGGTCACCTCTCAGTGATTGCAGGCAGGTCACCACTCAATGATTGCAGCAGGTCACCGCGCAATTGATTTCAGGTCACCAGCTCAATGATTGCAGCAAGTCACCGCTCAGTGATTGCAGGCAGGTCACGGCTCAATGATTGCAGCAGGTCACCACTCAATTGATTTCAGGTCACCGCTCAGTGATTGCAGGCAGGTCACACCCTGCATGAAAACCGGATTCGCTTTGTTCTCCCAAAGACACTGATGTTTACACGTCTTCAGCGCTTAATTTAACCCATTCACTGCCATGATGTCACTTGGAAACGACCAGTAAAAGTGCGAAATTGAAACCTATGATTATTCACCAGACGTTCAGGGCAACATAGTACGTTGTTTCTGTGATTATTCACCAGACGTACAAGGCAACATAGTACGTTGTTTCTGTGATTATTCACCAGACGTACAGGGCAACATAGTACGTTGTTTCTGTGATTATTCACCAGACGTACAGGGCAACATAGTACGTTGTTTCTGTGATTCTAGGACAACACAATACCTTGTTTTTGTGATTATTCACCAGACGTCCAAGGAAATATGGTACGTTATTTCTGCGATTATTCACCAGACGGCCAGAGCAACATAGTACGCTGTTCTGTGACTATTCACCACACGACAAGGACAACGGAGTACACTGTCATGCGATTATTGGCCGGACAATGGAAGAATTACGTTTAAGAACTAGCCTGTTTCCACTGAGGAGAAGAACAGTTTCAGACGACGACAGAAACACACCTGCAGTCTGTGTTTCAGAACGAGTGCTCCACAGCAGTATGCTGCCTGTGTTTGCAGAACTCAGGAGCTGTGTGAAAGTGGAGGTGGACGTCCTGGGCTCCCCGTCCCTAATAGTCCATACGGTCTCTGTGGACGTAAAGCAACGCTGAACTGGTACCTCCTCAGACCCAGCAGAGATCAGAAGAGGGAGGTGGAGCTGGGCTGTCATAGCTGGGTGGATTGTCTTGGTACTGAGTTGTTCCTCAGCTGCTGATCGTTCGGACTCTTGTCTTCGCGAATCTGTTCCGCACAGCCGCTGAAAGAGCAAGTTGCGGAGCACACAAATTGCTTGGCACTGGCGAGGTCCCCACCTCCTTAACACTGATTGTTCTGCCGGTGGCTGTCAATCCCTTTGATCTTTGCGGGTCGGAGCGCAGGGACCAGCTATTCGTAGGTACCCTCCCCCCCCCCCCCCCCCCCCCCCCCACCCCACCTGTTCCCCGTCTCTAAAAATCCCTAAGTGGCATCTTTGGACGTTAAGTAGCATGAGAGAAGTACATGCTCGCAGGTGGGCCTAGGAGCACGCACCAAACAAATACGTCAGTAAAGCCTAGGATATTTCTTCCGGTACGAGTAAGCCCCCATAAACGAAGACCGCATGTACCTACTTTCAGTGTACCACTTGGTTCAAACATTTCGCGGGGACAAACAGTGACTGTAAAATCCAGGAGTTTTCGTCAGGAATATGAAGCGTATGTCCCAGAAGACGCCGAGTTAGTTAGTACTGTTAATCAGTTCGTGGACAGTAACGTCCTGTCAATCGCACAGGGTTATCTCCGGACGAAGGACAAGAAGTGTGGTTTGGTCCAATTGGTGCAGACTCACAGAGAAGTAAGTAAGTAAGTAACTTGGTGTTTTACGCCCAGTCAACCATTGCGGTTATATCAGGGGGAACTCACAGAGAAAATGCACCAATAAAACCCAGATTTTCTGCTAGAATGAGAAAGGTTCCTGACCGATTATGAAGGCAGCGAACAAAGCAGTGCCAATGAAATACAGGATTTCAGTTCTGGGTTTCTCATCACTGAAGAAGGCTGTCTGCATACAACACCCACACCAGCCGGTTCAGACGCACTTTTATGCACGCATTTTTTTTTTACGACGAAGGCTGTACATGTAATTTGTTTTTGTTCACAATAAATCAGATCCCCAAAACATGCCAGGGCAGGTACGGAGTTCTCACCAAGAAGACTGTATATATATATATATATATAAGCTACATGATTTGTGCCGTGCCAAATGCATTCCCATGGACACCAAATCCTTAGCACAAAAACTGCACGTGTATATTTTCCATACGGAGTCAGACGCAATAATATATGCGTCAGTGATACCCAGACTTGCTGGGGCACGTGTCGGACCACGCTGTGTCAGGGTGCAAGCGAACTGGGTCAGACGCCAAAAAGTATCCCCGTGAAATCCGAGCCGTTCATGACCTTGACCGTTGTCCTTGACGCGTTGTCAACGTAGAGAGAGGCATACTGCTTGTTCTGGAAGAGAAAGATAAACAAACAAAAACGGAAAACTGTGAATAAACAAGCCATAGTATACACAGGACAAAATGCCCAAAGCGTAATGTTCTTCCACACAAAGCAATCTTAAGGAAGAATACAGAGGGTGCAGTGGGGTTGGGTGGGTGGGTGTGGAGTGGGTGGTGGCAGTGGTGGGAGTCTGTTTCCCGGCAGTGTTTAATACATGCAGTAGATTTCGTCATACAGTTTCTGCAATGCAAAACGTGTTCACCTTTTCCATGTTATCGTATCAGACAGAGGCTGTGTGTGTGTGTGTGTGTGTGTGTGTGTGTGTGTGTGTGTGTGTGTGTGTGTGTGTGTGTGTGTGTGTGTGTGTGTGTGTGTGTGTGTTATGCCTTGCAGCTGTCTATGAGTGATTAACTGTGACTTATGGTGCATTTGTTATTTTGTAATACAAACTGAACAACAACAAAACAAAAAAAAGTTAAAAAAAGTGTCTGTCACTTGAAAAAAGTGCTAGCTAATGAAAATTTGCACATGTTTTGTAGTGTTGAATCAAATAAGCCTAAGTTTCCTTTCAAAGTCTTGTGTGCATATTGCTTCATCTTTTTTCTCTCTCAGTACACTGGCAGTAAGCCGTTTATTTAAAATGAATAAAAAAAATACTCATCAAATATACATGCCTGAATGTAACAGTTCATTTACCCACACTTATGTTATGTTGATAATAGTAAGATCAGTCTGATATCACTTGTACGTGAAAAGACTTTAAATAAGCAACGAAGAATCCTTTACCCAAAGTTACAGTAGGCTATTGAGGGAAATACCCTGTGGGTATTCACTTCTTCATTCATTTATTCATTCGTCCGTTCGTGTATTCACCCTGATATAACCGCACTGATTGACTGGGCGCAAAACACCAGTTTACT
>JABMCL010002103.1:165000-167500 GCA_018857735.1 Alviniconcha marisindica
GGGCGCGGAGATTGGTGCCCCCCCCCCCCCCGCCCGCCCCCCGCTCTCCGCAACTCTACCCCCCAGCAGAACCAGGACTTATCTGTCTGTCTAGAAAAGCGAACCCTTTTCATCCAAACACATGAAAGGTTCAAAGGGACGCTTGTTTATTATGACACAGACACAATCTGCAAATTTTCGGGGTAAACTACAAAACACTTAAACAACAGATGAACGTTAAAAACGATGAAAAATGAGATGAGAAGCGAAATAACTTTTTTTGACTTACTTTTTTTTAGCTTGAATCCCGGATCTTGTTTTAGAACGCTAGCAGTCATTCTTGTTTCATACCTTTTTTTGGTCTTTTTTTAAATTTTATTTTTTATTTTTTAGACGTCTCTTGAAGCTAAGAAATCCGATGCACATTTAGAAGTGGATCGATACTGACTGACGACTTTACAATCATCATAAAAACCGACAACAACTCTTTTACAGCTAACACGTGCTGGGGCGTGGGCACAGGAAAGACGGTCATCCACGCCGACTGAGCGAAGCGCGAGTGCTATCAGGCTAGTAGAAGAACGAATCCCGACTCTGAGGTGCATACGAGGACCGCATCATTTTATGCCGGGCAGTAAAATGGGAAGTTTGGAATCCTTTAGCTTTTAGCGCGAGTAAGGATTGGATCAGTATGGACAGTATTTGTTGAAAGCAGGCTTGTCGTGGGCCGGAAAAATGTCCAATGCCTCTGTATGCACTTTTCAGTCCGGAAAAGGCTCAGTTCGCAGGACCTTGTGTGCGATTTTCAGTCCGGAAAAGGCTCAGTTTGCTAGCCTCTGTATGCACTTTTCAGTCCGGAAAAGGCTCAGTTCGCAGGACTTTGTGTGCGATTTTCAGTCCGGAAAAGGTTCAGTTTGCTAGCCTCTGTATGCACTTTTCAGTCCGGAAAAGGTTCAGTTTGCTAGCCTCTGTGTGCACTTTTCAGTCCGGAAAAGTTTTAATTTGCTGGCCTTTGGTGCTCTTTTCAGTCAGGAAATGGTTCAGTTTTACGGCTTTTGTATGCACTTTTCAGTCCGGAAAAGTTAATTTTGCCGGCCTTTGTGCGCACTTCTCAGTCCGGAAAAGTTAATTTCGCACTTTTCAGTCCGGACAAGGCTCAGTTGGCAAGACTTTGTGTGCGCTTTTCAACCTTGAAAAGTATGAGTTTGGAGCAGTGACGGGGTAATAAGCATGCGATCGATCGCTGACACAGCGCGGTCCCCCATTCCTCATTCCAACACCCCGTTTAGCACAGAAGCCTAGAGCGGCACGGATTTTCTCCGCTCCTGTGGGAAAGGACAACTGCTTCGCCAACGGTATCTAAGTGAAAGCATAGTGGACAATTTATACTGTTCGACGGGCTTTGATTTACATGGACGGTAAATCGTTAAAAAGAAAAAGAAAGTTTTTTTTTCTTTCTCCAGCTATGCCGTATTATTATGTAGTGGAAAGCTCACCAATATAGAGACAGAGAGAAGAAGAGAGAGGGAGGGTGTGGGAGAGGGGGAGGTAAATAGAAAGGGGGCGGATAAAGAGAGAAAAAGAGAGAGTGGGGGGAAGAGAGGGACGAAGGGGCACAGAGAGAGAGAGAGAGAGAGAGAGAGAGAGAGAGAGAGAGAGAGAGAGAGAGAGAGAGAGAGAGAGAGAGAGAGAGAGAGAGAGAGAGAGAGAGAGAGAGAGAGAGAATACACATAACATGTGCTGCGCTTGGGTGCAACCTTCACGATGGTTCTAGTTGTTGAATTCCGCAGCAAATTCAGTTCAACAACTAGAACCATCGTCAAGTATCCCACTCCACCATAAACAACTTGCTTTAGCCAAGCAAACAATTAGGCCTGTATCAACACCAGCACTGACACACTCAGTCACTCCTCCACCTGCAGTCTGACCAGTGTGTTTGCATGGTTTACGTGATTCAACTTGTACACAGAGGAAGTTAACATGCAGCTCACGACTGACGTCGAACATAGGTCTACTTGTAACGAGAGGCTCGACATCCTAGACCAGAGCTAAGACCTAGACCTAAGTAAGTCAGTAAGTTGGTGTTTTACGCCCAGTCAACCGGTACGGTTATATCAGGGCTAACTAGACCTAAGACAACTATCACTTGGCATGCGAGTAAATACAACGTATAATTATGTATAAACTACATCAATGTTGTCACGCTACCTATACTGACGCGTCGAAACCTACTACTACTAACTACTACTACTACTACTACGAGGAAGAAGAAGAAGAAGAAGAAGAAGAAGAAGAAGAAGAAGAAGAAGAAGAAGAAGAAGAAAAATTTTCTTTTTTAACTCTCAGTCAACCGTGGTGGTTAAATCAGGGCGAATAAGAAGAAGCAGAAGAAGAAACACTCAAAAGTAGAGGAGGAGGAAGAAAAAGAAAAGAAAAAAAACGACGAAAGGAAATTGTCTCTTTTTTTAACGCCCAAACAACAATGACGGTTATATCAAGCCGAAGAAGAAGAAGAAGCAGC
>JABMCL010002103.1:200000-207500 GCA_018857735.1 Alviniconcha marisindica
GTGTACAGCAATAATACAACGCTGGCAAAAACAGGGCAAAAAGAAAAACCTCTCGCTCAGAAGGCATTAATTTCTAATAATTGAACGTTGACGATGTTGACAGCTAGCAGGGAAAATATTGAGAGTACGCGCTATTGTTGTGGGACGTTTTTGAATGTGGGAAAATATTCCATTGTGATTGTGGAATGATTCAGAGCGAGCAGAACTGCAAATGCGAGGAAATTGTTGGCTTTGAGAGTGACCGTGGGATGAAAGGGCGTGTTTGTTGCAAACAAATAGAGCGTATTAGTAGTTCTCAGTACACCCTCGTGGCTTGTATACGGCCAGTCGAAGTCTAGACGGTCAGTTTTGTTTCTTTCGTTTTGCGAATATCGCCCAGTGTGGAGTCAGCCAGTGTGTGTATGTGTGTGTGTGTGTGTGTGTGTGTGTGTGTGTGTGTGTGTGTGTGTGTGGTGGTGTGCGTGTGTGTGTGTGTGTGTGTGTGCGTGGTTGTGTGTGTGAGTGCGTGCATATGTCAATCTTTGTGTGTATGCTGGCGAGGGAGAGAGAGAGAGGGGGGAGGAGAGAGAGAGAGAGAGAGAGAGAGAGAGAGAGAGAGAGAGAGAGAGAGAGAGAGAGAGAGAGAGAGAGAGAGAGAGAGAGAGAGAGAGAGACAGAGAGAGAGACAGACAGACAGACAGACAGACAGAGAGACAGAGAGACAGAGACAGAGAGAGAGAGACAGAGAGAGAGAGAATACCCCCCAAACACACCAAAAGAAAAAGAAAAAAGAAAGAAAAAATTTCTTAGAAAAGACTTAATAGTAAGCATATAGAGCTTACCAGTAATTATCATCTGTACAGTATTTATTTAAAAAAAAAAATCGCCCTCAGTGTCCAAGAACAGATTTCGAGCCAATTAAACGGATGCTCAAAGTGTATAATGTTTTGAACTGAAGCCAACAGTTGATGCCACAATATGTCCTTTGGAAACCAACACGTGCTATGCAAACGACAATTAAAAGACCGTGTCCACTGCGCCACCTTACTTCGACACGAAGGGAGATTAACCGGAAAGTACTAAAGACCAGTAAGGAGTTATGGTACTTGACAACATGGCGACATCATTAGCGGCAGACAAATAAACCCCACCAGACAAAGCACCGACCAAGTCGACACGGAATCTAGTTTGAATTTTTCTGTCCGTTCTGCAAGAGTGCCTCGCGGTATAAATCTCAGAGCTAGCTATAAAAGATTAAAATGATCAAGAGAGAGAGAGAGAGAGAGTGTGTGTGTGTGTGTGTGTGTGTGTGTGTGTGGGTGGGAGAGAGAGAGAGAGAGGAGAGAGAGAGAGAGAGAGAGAGAGAGAAGAGAGAGAGAGAGAGAGAGAGAGAGAGAGAGACCACAGAGAGACAGAGACACACAGAGAGACAGAGAGAGAGAGAGAGAGAGAGAGAGAGAGAAGAGAGAGAGAGAGAGAGAGAGAGAGAGGAGAGAGAGAGACAGAGACAGAGACAGAGACAGAGAACAGACAGAGACAGAGAGAGAGAGACAGAGAGAGAGACAGAGAGAAGGAGAAAGAGAGAGAGAGAGAGAGAGAGAGAGAGAGAGAGAGAGAGAGAGAGAGAGAGAAGAGAGAGAGAGAGAGAGAGACGAGAGGAGAGAGAGAGAGAGAAGAGACAGGGGAGGGGGAGGGGCTGGGGGGGGGGGATGATCATTGTCCGAACTGATTCGGAGTTAACCCCCTTGCCTTCCCCGGGCTGTGTCAAAGCCAGTGCGCTATTGTGACGAAGCAAACAGTTCGCAAAAGCAATGAGTCATCAGCTATACTTCACGCCTTCTTTCGTCCCACAGAGCAGTCAATAATGACGACAGAAAACATTCATCCGCAGCGAACCGGAGAACGACCAATGAGTGTAAGTAACGTTAATAATGATCATTTGTGAGACCAGTGAGTGTAACTGTAAGCAACATTAACAATAAACGATCATTATACCTTATTGACTGTGCTAAGTGCGGGTCTGTACAATACGTGGAGGACACCGGACATTCCCTGCAGAACCGATTCTACCACCACAGATCACACATCAAAACCAACAAAAACTCTTTAGTGGCAAGGCATTTCAACGGCAGTGGCCACACACTGGCCGAGCTAAGATCCACCGCCATAGAGAAAATCAAAAGCCTGTCACCACAAACCAGGAAACAGAGGGAAAAGTCCTGGAGACATAAACTCAAAACAAATTACCCTGACGGCCTGAATGCATGGGACTAATAGTCTATATGCATGTGCATGTGAATAGAGTCTTGAGGCCGTGTGTGTGGATGGATGGATGTGTATGGGTGTATGGTGTGAGGGTGTGTGTGTGTGTGTATGGGGAGGGGAGTGGATGGATGGGTGGGTTGTATGAGTGTGTGTGTGTCTGGAAGGAGGTGAATGGATGGGTTTATATGAGTGTGGGATGTGACTGTGTGGGAATTTAACCCCCTGCCCAACTTTAATCTTTTCTTTTTTCTTCTTCTGTTTTTCTGCAGGGAATTTCCTGTTTCCCACATGGGATTTTTTGGACGAGCATTAGGCACGGTCAGTCAGGTGTAAAAATAGGTTTAAGGGAAGATACACACAGAGAAACGTTGACGATGTCTTCGTGTAACATCAGGGAGTCCCAAAGAGGAAGGTGTAGAGAAGAGATGAACCGCGCACATTGAATTAGACACATGCTTACGTATTTACTTGTGACGCCCAGCATTTTAAGAGAGAGAGAGAGAGAGAGAGAGAGAGAGAGAGAGAGAGAGGGGAGAGAGAGAGAGAGAGAGAGAAGAGAGAGAGAGAGAGAGGAATAAACCGAGGTCATTTTAATTACGCACGTGTTACGTACTTATTTGTGACGCCAAGCGTTCTTTAGTCGGAGAGAGCGAGCGAGCGAGAGAGAGAGAGAGAGAGAGAGAGAGAGAGAGAGAGAGAGAGAGAGAGAGAGAGAGAGAGAGAGAGAGAGAAACGTAATGAACTGGATTACATTTAATTACGCATGCGTTTACGTATGTATTTGTGACGCTCAGCATTCTTCATTCACAGTTCATTGAGAAAGGTTTCAAGAAAGCCGAAAATTCTAAACAGAATGTGGTGTTACTGTTGTTTTTATTTACACTAAATCAATGACCATTTGTGAGTTATCGTTTGGTGGTTAGCACACTTCCCGTTTCAGCGATCGAGAGTAACGAGTAATGCGAGTCAGCCACGTTCTAGTTTCTTCTCGTTTTAGCTAGTATTCAATTCAGTTCAAAATACTTCATTGTCCGTTGCAATCATAACAATTAAACGGAAATTTTTCTTCGCTCACACAGCTCTGCCACATTAACAGTTTAGTTAAATTAAGTTGAACACATTAAAAACAGAAGCAGGTATAACACATAAAGAGCAGCTGTCTAAAACATATATATAATAATATTTTCAATTTTGTAGTCAGTGACTATTCATTCCTAGAGTAACATTTTCAACACCAAAATAAATAAATGGGTTTGGGGGACATTTGATATGAGCACCTGTATACAATTAAATATCACACATACATTGGTTATACATTGGTTACGAACACCAGTGGCAAAAAGGCCCAGCATATATATCAGTTATCTGATCTAACATGCCAACTGCTTCTTGTTAACACGTTGTTATAAGTTGCTATTCTTTGTTGTCATTGTTGCTGCTGCTGCTGTTGCTGCTGCTGTTCATTCTTCTCTACTTGCCCGCCCCCCTCCCCCCCCCCCCCCCCCCTACGTCCACCGCCCTTCCCCATCGTCTTTAAATATGTAATGTGACGTCCTATCATGGCTGGTCATTCAAATTTGAACGCGCGTGTGCGCGTGTGTGTATGCGCACGCGCGCGGATGCTCGCGTGTTTTAGTGACGCTAATAATAATAATAATAACGGCATTTTTAAAGCGCAAAATCTTGTCCTTAGAGTCTATTCTAAGCGCGCGCGCGCGCGCGCGTGCACACACACACACACACACACACACACACACACACACACACACACACACACACACACACACACACACACACAGAGGCACCCGCCCTCACAGGCATTCTGACTATAAAAAGCTAAATGTGAGCCGGTTTGGCCTAGTGGTAAGGCGCTAGGCTGGTAAGCGGAAGGACCTCGGTTCGATACCGCTTCGGCTCTCCTTTCTCTTCAAAAGTTGTGGTCTGTGGACACTGCCTTGTGACTTTGTCCATCACTTCCTACTGAAACATTAAAATAGCTCTCATCGCTGCCCATCTTAATGCAGGAATCATTCTGGTGGTGACAGTGGAGCGATAGGTATATAATCTCCCTCTCCCCCCACCTCCATACCCCCTCCCCCTCCCCCCCTTCTCCCCGTCCCTAATAAGCCGTACGGTTTCTGTGGACGTTAAGCACCATGTTTACTTACTTACTTACTAGCTCAAAACGGACAGCAAACGCCCGGGAGACGTTAGATATGCGTGTGCGGGTGTACGTCTGGGGAAGAGACCGGGGCGGGCGAGACGGAGAGAGAATGTTAGAGTGAGACAAACAAGATAATCTTTCACGTATTTATTTGTTTATTTTAAATGTAGTTTCTTGAGCCTGAGGGGTCAAAGACAATTTGTCATTTTTATGCTTTGTATACTGATGAACGATAAAGATTTATTTGATTTGATTTGACTGGATTGGATTTGATTTGATTTACTTGTGGTTCAATAAATTCGGTGGCTTTCCCTGCATGTTGTGACCATCGTGGCGGAAAGTAGGGCATTCAGTATCAGAATCGTCTTCTTCTTCAGTTCAGCTTCTCTTTCTCAAGTTAGTCCCGATGCGACCCTATGTGGTTGACGGGACAACTAAGCAACTTTTCGTTTTCTTCTTCTTCTTCTTCTCGTTGTAGGTCATCTTGTCAGTTCTGCTTTCTCTTTGACCGTGATATGACGGAAGTCAGGTTGACTGGGCGTTAGACTGACTGATACAGGCTATGACTTTGTTTACTTACTGGCTGACTGAGTTGAAAACCAGCGACTTACTTGTTTGCTTACTTAACCTCCTACATACGTACCATCCTACTTACTTACTCATTTACTTATGTGCCTACTGGCTGACTTCCTGTACAGCTGAGGTTGACTGGGCGTTAAAACCTAATGTGGACTGACTTACATCATTCTCATTTACTCGCCGTTTACGCGCCTATATTTACTTCTGGAGAAGGAGGTTGGCTGAGCCGTTAAAAACCAGTGACTTAACACATAATTGGCTAAATGATTAGTTAACTGACTGGGGAACGAGGTTGGCTGAGCCGTTAAAAACCAGTGACTTAACACATAATTGGCTAAATGATTAGTTAACTGACTGGGGAACGAGGTTGGTTGAGCCGTTAAAAACCAGTGACTTAACACATAATTGGCTAAATGATTAGTTAACTGACTGGGGAACGAGGTTGGTTGAGCCGTTAAAAACCAGTGACTTAACACATAATTGGCTAAATGATTAGTTAACTGACTGGGGAACGAGGTTGGCTGAGCCGTTAAAAACCAGTGACTTAACACATAATTGGCTAAATGATTAGTTAACTGACTGGGGAACGAGGTTGGCTGAGCCGTTAAAAACCAGTGACTTAACACATAACTGGCTAAATGATTAGTTAGCTGACTAAAGAAAGAGGTTGGCTGAGCCGTTAAAAACCAGTGACTTAACACATAATTGGCTAAATGATTAGTTAACTGACTGGGGAACGAGGTTGGCTGAGCCGTTAAAAACCAGTGACTTAACACATAATTGGCTAAATGATTAGTTAACTGACTGGGGAACGAGGTTGGCTGAGCCGTTAAAAACCAGTGACTTAACACATAATTGGCTAAATGATTAGTTACTGACTAGAAAGAGGTTGGCTGAGCCGTTAAAAACCAGTGACTTAACACATAATTGGCTAAATGATTAGTTAACTGACTGGGGAACGAGGTTGGCTGAGCCGTTAAAAACCAGTGACTTAACACATAATTGGCTAAATGATTAGTTAGCTGACTAAAGAAAGAGGTTGGCTGAGCCGTTAAAAACCAGTGACTTAACACATAATTGGCTAAATGATTAGTTAACTGACTGGGGAACGAGGTTGGCTGAGCCGTTAAAAACCAGTGACTTAACACATAATTGGCTAAATGATTAGTTAACTGACTGGGGAACGAGGTTGGTGAGCCGTTAAAAACCAGTGACTTAACACATAATTGGCTAAATGATTAGTTAGCTGACTAAAGAAAGAGGTTGGCTGAGCCGTTAAAAACCAGTGACTTAACACATAATTGGCTAAATGATTATTTAACTGACTGGGGAACGAGGTTGGTTGAGCCGTTAAAAACCAGTGACTTAACACATAATTGGCTAATTGATTAGTTAACTGACTGGGGAACGAGGTTGGCTGAGCCGTTAAAAACCAATGACTTATACATATCCACTCTTTCTCTTCAGTGACAGCTAATTCTGTTTTACGACATTTGGAATTACCACTGACAGACTCACTCCCGCCCTCGGTTTGGCCATAACTTCTTCACCACGTGCTCTGAACAGTCTCGGCCGAGCGGCACCGAAAGCGGTTAGTTTCCGAACTATTCCATCAATGTAACCACCGCCTCCCCTATGATCCTTGAAATATCGCCACATATACACCTACAGCGCACGCATGCACCGCGCAGGCATATGATTTATTCCTTCCACCGATGCTAGCAGGGAAGAGGCATTCCTTCAACACACCCCTGCCCGCGGGCACGCTCTAGGGGGCCATACTTGATCTACACACAAGTGCCACCGCCGGATTCTGTAGGGGAGACGGGGGCAAATTAGTACAGATCAGTCTCTGCCGCTCGGTCGCAGGGGCCATTGCTACTGAGGTTATTAATTTCCGCCCTAGTGATAAAAGAGAAGTGGGGCAAGGTAAAAGCAGCGGGTACTTGCAGTTTTTTTTTCTTTTTTCTTCTTTTTTTCTTCTTCTGTTCTTGGGTTCCAGCCGACCTAGTTGTGTGTGTGTGGTTGTGTGGGTGTGTGTGTGTGTTGTTGTTGGTGGTGGTGTGTGTGTGGTGTTTGTGTGTGTGTGTGTGTGTGTGTGTGTGTGTGTGTGTGTGTGTGTGTGTGTGTGTGTGTGTGTGTGTGTGTGTGTGACATAGTGTGTGTGTGTGTGTCTGTCTGAGTGTCTGTCTGTCTCTTTGTTTGTCTGCCTGTCTGTTTGTCTGCGCTTGCATGCCTGCTTATGTCACGTGTGTATTTGCATGTATCTGTATCTGTATCTGTGCTCGCGCGCGCAGGCACACACACACATACATACACAGATGCACATACATGCAAATACACACGTGACATAAGCAGGCACGCATGCGCGCAAACAAACAGACAGCCAGACAGCCAGCCAGACAGCCAGACACACACACACACACACACACACACACACACATACAGAGAAGAGCAGAACAAACGAACTGACGCCCACCTAACACATTCAGACGCCCGTCCCCAATAACAAC
>JABMCL010002103.1:212500-220000 GCA_018857735.1 Alviniconcha marisindica
GCCTAGCTTGTTTAATGCTCATACAATGATTTTGATTGTCCATATTTTCATGAATGTAAATAAACTTTGTTTAAACCAGAGAGAGAGAGAGAGAGAGAGAGAGAGAGAGAGAGAGAGAGAGAGAGAGAGAGAGAGAGAGAGAGAGAGAGAGAGAGAGAGAGAAGACAGACAGACAGACAGACAGACAGACAGACAGACAGAGAGGGAGGGGTGGGGGGGACAGACAGACAGAGAGAAAAGCAAACAGTTGAAACAAGCAGACAATCGCGACAAAAATCACCGTTACTCTAACGGCCCCGTTCATACCGCCCCCCCCCCCCCCACACACACACACACACACGCACACACCCCCATACCCACGCTCCTCCCCTCCACTCCGCTCCCCTTTCTCCTGGCACCGTTCACGACTGACCCCCACTTTGGGGACCTCTTGATGGCCGAGACTGGGTGGACAATGTTGCCCGGCGCAAAGTAGCCGTTAGAGGTGATAAGCACGTTCATTTGTGACGTTAAGTGTTGTCCAGTGTGAAGGCACCGTCCTTGAAGCGGTCTGCCGGACACTCTTCACTACAAATCACTGCCAGTGGTCACTTCGACCGTCCGGCCTTTCCACGGTACAGTTGTAATAAGGACGGACGTTTGACCGAGCCACGGTTTTGTACGTGGGAGATCTGGGTACTAATTAAGCCAACGGCTTGCTCAGTCTGAGTCGCTGTGGTTGTTACAAGATCTGGGGGATGATTATTAAAGACCGAAGTTGGCCATAGTCCTCATCTTTTTCTTTTCTTGTTTGTTTGTTTGTTTGTTTGACTGTTTGGTCTTAATCCCTGTGTGTGTGTGTGTGTGTGTGTGTGTGTGTGTGTGTGTGTGTGTGTGTGTGTGTGTGTGTGTGTGTGTGTGTGTGTGTGTGTGTGTGTGTGTGTGTGTGTGTGTGTGTGTGTGTGTGTGTGTGTGTTTTGAGTGTGTGTTGTGTTGTGTGTTGTGTTGTGTGTGTGTGTGTGTGTGTGTGTGTGTGTGTGTGTGTGTGTGTGTGTGTGTGTGTGTGTGTGTGTATGTGTGTGTGTGGATGGTTATAAAATATAATTATATTCAGCGTGGGTACAGCGTGAAACCTTCACAAACTGAAAAACGAAAAATAGAACTAGCCACCAAACCGAGTCTTGTTCCATATAAATGTGTGTCCATTTATTTCCGGTTACAGCTAATAAAATGTTTCTAAAAAACAAAAACAAAAACAATGATGCACACTTCTTGCAGAAAAATAAATGAACTGATGGAAGTGCGCGTGAATGAGAGAGAGAGAGAGAGAGAGAGAGAGAGAGAGAGAGAGAGAGAGAGAGAGAGAGAGAGAGAGAGAGAGAGAGAGAGAGAGAGACAGAGAGACAGACAGACAGACAGACAGACAGACAGACAGACAGACAGACAGAGACAGAGACAGAAGACAGAGAGAGACAAAAGTGCTCAGAAACATTGCACATGTTTAGTGCTGTCCTATTCAAATCATCGCTCTTCTGAATTTTTTATGTTCTTGAATATAATACTATTTTACTCACCTCTTCATTTGTACTGAGGTTGTCATTCATATCATCGTCGCTGTCATCATCGGTTAGAAGAAAGTCGTTTCGATAACAACAAACAAGATCCACCACCAACAGCGACAACACCAAACCAATCGTCACCTCGTGAGTCCACGGCTGTGACGTCATTCTGAATGATGTCATCTTCCTTTAACACGCAGTGTTGGTGGTCACTCAGCTCTGACGAATACTGAAATGTTCACGAAGACTTTGGAGGAATCACCGAATGACGTATTATAGCAATGTTTATGTTAGTGTCTTTGTTTAGGGTGGAAAATGATTGCATCATGCTGGAGTTTTGATGACGACACTTCGCCGCCATACCGTGCGCATTATTATTTCAAACGTACACATAATAAAGCCAAAAGGCCGTGTCAGTATGCAAGCACTTGAATTTTATAAAAATCTAAAATAGAATCAGTGCGAGCAGCCACAGTAAGTCCTGTTTGGAAATTTCAGTACTGTCCACACTTATGTCTTTGACTAGGGGATTTTTTTTTTTTTTTTAATCCTTCGTTTCACTTTCTCTGCTTCCCAAACTTGAAACAAAACACTGAGTCTACGCTCAGTCGAACTGACCAAACTTAAAAGTGGAAAGTGACTTTCAGTTAATTCACTTACCAGTCTGACAACAACCGGTCAAAATATTGCGTCGTTGAAATATGAGCACGATCACGTTTTTCACACGTGTCAAAAAAAGATCAAACAATTATCAGAATGTCGAGTTTCTTCCTCTGAAGCCTTGGCCGCCGCTACATGTACAAAAACGAAATAAAACTATCGCTTCAGTCCATTGGCATCTGACGTGGGATCGACAAAGTCTGTTCTTGTCACACATTGGAGTCAGAATAACACACGCCAATCCTGCAGAATCCATCCTTTTCTTTGGGGAAAAAAATCCAAATTCAGAGTGAAGACAAGGCTTCAAAGTTCACTCTATGTGCCTTTTTTTTATTTTATTTTATTAAGAGTAAAATAGAAAAGAACAACAACAAAAAACGAAAAAATAAATACAAAAAATACAACTTATTTTTACTTAACAGTAAAGCAAAACCCTCTTCACGTAGCAGACACTGAGTCACAAGACAAACAATTAACACGCTGAAGTCTGTCCATCAAAAGTCACCGTGGCATTCGCTCAAACCCCCAAATCCGGCACTTAAGTCAGTCACGGGCTGGCATTTCTCGCCGTAGGTTTTTATACTGAAAGCTACTAGGTGCCAGCGTTCGCACCTTCCAGGGCCGGCTCCCGTACCGCTAGAAGCATTTCCTGGCACAAGTGAAGGGAGGAAGAGGTTTGAAAAGACCTAGAGACGGCGGCCCCTTGACGAAGAAGGCGAGTCGGGTAGAGAGCGGTCGGCCATTGGATATAGACCGGCGTGCGTGCCTATCGGTGACTCGTAAAGCACTATAGTGGCTGACTGACGGGTCCGCCGACTCGGAGCACGCTCTGGTGGGGTCGGCGACTCTATGCGTGCATGCCGTATAGTCTCGAGGCGTGAACACGTTCGATTGAGTGTCGCGGTATTCTAGCCGTCTGTCTTGGTGTGAATTAGCGTTCGATTGAGTGTCACATTCTGTCTGTCTTGGCGTCAGTTAACGTTTGACTGAGCCGAGCTTCTTGTTCTGTCTGTTTGGCACGGTGTGAACTAACGTTCAATTGAGTGTCACACTCTATCTGTCTTGGTGTGAATTAGCGTTCGATTGAGTGTCACATTCTGTCTGTCTTTTGGTGTCAGTTAACTTTTGAGTGAGTTTCGTATTCTCTCTGTTTAGTGTGAACTAACGTTCGACTGAGTGTCACATTCTGTCTGTCTTGGTGTCAGTTAACGTTTTGAGTGAGTTGTGTTCTGTCTATTTAGTGTGAACTAACGTTCAACTCAGTCACATTCTGTCTGTCTTGGAGTCAGTTAACGTTTGATTGAGTTTCGTATTTTGTCTGTTTAGTGTGAACTAACGTGCAATTGAGTGTCACATTCTGTCCGTCTTGGTGTCAGTTAACGTTCGATTGAGTGTCGTATTCGGTCTGTTTTGGTGTGAATTATTAACGTTCGATCGAATGTCGTATTCTGTATCTTGGGTGTGAATTAACGTTTGATCGATTGTCGGATCTGTTGTCTTGACGTGAAAGTTCGAATGAATGTCGTATTGTGCATGCTTGGTGTGAATTAACGTCGTTGTGTGAATTAACGTTCGACTGAGTGTCGTATTCTGTAGGTCTTGTCCCGTGTCAATTAATGTTCAATCGAGTTGTCGTTTCCTCTTGTCTTGGTGTGAATTAGCCGTCGACTGAATGACGTATTCTGCTTGCTTGGTGTGAATTAATGTTCGATTGAGTGTTGTATTGTGTGTATGAGTGTTAGTGTGAATTAACATCGTTACGTAAATTAACGTTCGATTTTATGTGTTTTGGCCTGTGTCAATTAACACCCAATCGAGTGTCGTATCCTTTCAATATTCGATTCAGTGACGTATTCTGTGTGCCTGTGTGGATTAAAGTTCGATATTGAGTGTCGTATTCTGTGTGTATTGGTGTGAATTAACGTCGTTGTGTGAATTAACGTTCGATTTTATCTGTCTTGGCCCCTGTCAATTAATGTTCAATCGGATGTCGTATCCTGTCACTGTATGTGTGTCTTAGGTGTGAATTAATGTTCGATAGAGTGACATATTCTGTGTGTCTTTTGGTGTGAATTAACGTTCAATTTTGAGTGTTGTGTTCTATGTATCTAGGTGTCAATTAATGTTCAATTGGGTGACGTATTCTATGTGTCTTAGTGTAAATTAACGTTCGATACTGAGTGTCGTATGTTGTGTATCTTTGTGTGAATTGCTGTTCGATACTAAGTGTCGTATGTTGAGTGTCTTTGTGTGAATTAACGTTCGATATTGAGTGTCGTATTTTGTGAGTCTTTGTCTGAATTAACGTTCCATGTTGAGTGTCGTATTTTGTGAGTCTTTGTGTGAATTAACGTTCGAGACTGAGTGTCGTATTCTGTGTGTCTTTGTGTGAATTAGTGTTCGATTGACCTTGATATTGCGTGTGTCTTGGTGTGAATTAACGTTCGTGTGTCTTGACGTGGACCTTACAATGAGTGTCATCTTTTGCGTTTGCATGACAGTGACGTGAACGTTTGATTGAGTGACGTATTTTGTCTGCCATGAAGTGTGAATGACCGTTCCATTGCATAACGTATTCTGCGTGACTGTCAGACTTGACGTTCAAACGTTCGATCGCGTGTCGCATATTGCACGTCTTCGTGTGAATTAACGTTCGATTGCGTGTTGTGTTCTGTGTGTTTTGGCGTGAACGTTCAATTGTGTGTCGTATTCGGACTGACTCGGTGTCAAGGTGTGTGCGTGTATGCGTGCGTGCGTGCGTGCGTGTGTGCGTGTGTGCGTGTGTGTGTGTGTGTGTGTGTGTGTGTGTGTGTGTGTGTGTGTGTGTTGAGTGTGTGTTCTTTCCTGACCAAGCATCACGTCTGTTGTTTTCTTCTGACGCAACATCATTATTTTATGTTGTGAATTCTTGGCCAGTATCAGAACTTTATTTATGTTTGTATTTTTGTTTGTGTTGTTGCTGTTATTTGTTTGTTCTTTCCTGACCAATCAAATCTACTGGTCTCTTCTGTCACAGCTATCATTTATATAGTGATTTCAGGCAGCCAACAGCCTATTTATTCACTGCGGCAGCCCACCAGTACGTTTATAAAGTCGACGCACACTCAAAGCACAATAAAGGCCAGGAAGACTTAATCCAGAAATACTTGACATTTTTCGAAAGCCTCGACCCGAAACTCTCCCGCGTCGACCGACTCCGCCTTGCGGGGGCACACCAAGCTTCCTGGCAATCTATGTGATATCGAAATTTGTTCTACAGAATGGCGCAGATAATTCTCTCTCTCTCTCTCTCTCTCTCTCTCTCTCTCTCTCTCTCTCTCTCGCTCTCAACCCCTTTCTTTCTCTGTTTCTCTGTGTCTCTCTCTCTCTCTCTCTCTCTCTCTCTTCTCTCTCTCTATTTATACTTTCCCCCCCTTTCTCCCTCTCTAGGCTCTCTCTCTCTCTCTCTCTCTCTCTCTCTCTCCTCTCTCTCTCTCTCTCTCTCTCTCTCTCTCTCTCTCTCTCTCTCTCTCTCTCTCTCTCTCTATATATTATATCTCCTATCTCGGTCTCTTCCTTTACCCCCTTCTCTCTCTCTCTCTCTCTCCTCTCTCTCTTCTCTCTCTCTCTCTCTCTCTCTCTCTCTCTCTCTGTCTCTGTATCGGTCTCTCTGTCTGTCTCCCCCCCCCCACACACACCAACCTCTCTGTCTCTCTCTCTCTCTCTTTCTCTGTATCTCAGCCTCTGTCTGTCTATCTGTCGTTGTCTCTCTGTGTTTATTGTTTGTCTTTGTCTCTCTCGTTTCTGTCTGTCTCTCTTTCTCTTTGTCTCTGTCTCTCCCTCTCTCTGTCTCTTCCCCCTCCCTCCCACTCCGCTTTGGTCTGGAGTCACGTACGCCTAAAGAACCCACGAATCACGTTTGAAGAGCTCAAAACAGTTCAGCTTCCTCGTGTGTCTGATAAACTTTCTTCACTTGATTAACAAAGGCGCCGAAGAGTATTAGGCGAATCACGGACGACAACACCCTGCCGGGAAAAATTCAACGATGCATTTTGATACAGACCGCTTTACTAGGTTCACGGGTGATCAGGCTTTCTCGGCGTTCACGTCATCAAACGGGTAGACAGATTAGATAGAATGGCACTGGGTTTTAACGCCTGGTCGGCCATGCAGGTTTTAGCAGCGCGAGGCACGGAGGGCCTGCATCGTAAGGTCTGGAGTCAACTATTGTAGACACGGTAGAGTCCGACTATTGAACAGTGACCGAGTGTACACACACACACACACACACACACACACACAACACACACACACACACACACACACACACACACACACACACACACACACACATTCTCTCTCTCTCTCACGTACACACGCACGCACGCACGCACGCACATACACAAACACACAGACTCACACACATACAGACAGACAGACAGACAGACACACCACACACACACACACACACACACACACACACACACACACACACACACACACTCACATACACATACACATACACATCACACACACACACACACACACACACACCACACACACACCAGCACACACACAACTCACACACACACACACACACACACACACACACACACACACACACACACACACACACACGTGCTGAGCAGCGTCAAGAAAGGGGATTCACTCTACTGCAAATGTCACCAGGAAGACGTCTTTCATAACAGACTGACACTGACCGTCACCCCTGACCTGCATCTTTAACAACGACGTATATACCTGTAAAAAAACCCGCTGCTATATATAAATAAGACGCGCGCCTTCTTCAGCTTTGTTACGCTTTTTAGTTCTAAAAGCGACGGTCTTTTCTCCTGACAACTCCGTCCTTTGACAAGCACATCGGGCGCTGCTCCGGGGCTGCCTTTCAGCCCTTGGGCCAATGATTAAAGCCCTCCAGCGTGGAGCGCCGTCATCACGGAATCCCCGGGAGGTCAGGCAAATCTTCGATACCTCACGCCTCGCTAATAGTCACTGGCGCCTCAGCGATTAAGGCTGGACTCCGGTGATCAATCAGTCATACCTAACCTATATACCAAGGCCTAGCTGTGACAAACCTCGTGGTTGGACTTGATTCGTACTGTTCGCTGTGCGGGATCGGGCATTGCCGAACAGACAGGAAAAGGAAAGCTGGGAATAACAAAACTGTGCAGGTCGTGTATGCGTGTCTATTGTTTTTGTTTGTTTGTTTTGTTGTTTGTTTGTTTGTCTGTTTTTTGTTGTTTTTTCTGTTTTTTTTTTTCTTCAGTTTGTTTTTCCCATTATAATATCGGTGGGGTGGAGG
>JABMCL010002103.1:232500-235000 GCA_018857735.1 Alviniconcha marisindica
TATACAGAACGGAATTTAATTTTAAAAATGGCTGATCCGGTTTCTCACTCACTGTCCACCCCAGACTCTCACGGTCAGTCCACGCAGTTGTACTTCAAACGGTCAACAGCCTCAGTGATAAAAATACGGAATGATAAACATATATTGCTAATTTTGTGTAGTGAAATGCGAAACATTAGGGTTCACGATAGCATCAGGGTTTCTAGCCTTTGCAGCGGTTTGAGCTGATACGACTGGATACAATTATCACATTTGTCAATCTAAAAAATAGCCACAATTATTACAATTAATGTAGCCACACATATTACGATGGTGCTCACCATCACAATTTTGTTTTATAGTAAGAATACTATTAATAATTGTTTTCACTATGATTATCTTTGTTTATTTCGTCTACTCTTTTCATTATTGAATAAAGTTAAAAGTTGCATATATATATATATATACAACTTCTTTTTTCATCGAAGCGGGCTTTTTTTTGTGATCTCCAATAATTCTCATATTAATTACTGGCACAGCTACTGGACCACACAAAATCACTGACAACCCAAAATAAACAAAACAGGTATACAAAATGAAACGCTGATTATAACTGTAATGCATCTGTCTCAATAAATCAAATATAATTATCTCAGTTACGAACGGCATCGTGGGTTAATGATATTCACCAAAATGCATCCACGGTTCGTTTCCATCACAGTGGCTTGGAGCAGCAACTGCTCAAGAGAAAGCAGCTTCCCATCACATTCTTTTTGGTGTGTATATATTCATATATACATCATTATTATTTCAATATACATTGTATATTTTCTCGACATGAAAGTACTGAGAGAGCGTAGGGAGTTCTCTGAAGAGAGCGATTCTAATTTTAGCATCTGCAGTAACCTCCTTTTCTCTCAACCCCCACTCCCCCCCACTCCTCCCTCCCAGCCCCCAAACATCTGTCCACCTACATCACCCCTACCCCGTATGGGTGGAACACTGAAGCAAGCCCCCAAAGTTCAACCAGCATTGGCTCACATTGCTTGCATTCACTCTCGGCTGATGGTGGCAATATCTGTCATGGGCTTTTTACCCCATGTGGACACAGCAAACCTCTCCTTCTGCCTCAGCAGGAACCGCCTGACTTTGTGCCCCAGGGATCTGTACAAGGCCAGCACCCGGCGGTTGAAGACGAAGGCGACGAAGATGAAGAGGCCCTGGGAGGAGTTGAGGATGGGGAAGAGGACGCCCAGCACGTGCAGCGCGTAGCATATGGCGTCGGACGGCTCGTCCGTCACGGAGCTGATGACGGACGAGGCCAGACCGAAGACCCAGGTGAAGCCCATCACGCTGGCCATCTTGACGTACAGGATGACGTCGTTACGTCCGCTCAGCCGGCGCGAGGAATTGGAGGAGCTGGTTCTCCCGGCCCCGCTGTGGCGGGCCAGGCGGTTGGTCTTCCGGATGCTGGCGATGGTCCTGGAGAAGAGGACGCAGTTCACGAGGAAGATGAGCAGGATGGGCGCTCCGAAGGCGAACATGGCGGCCAGGGGCTTCTGGATCCAGCAGCTGAAGGAGCGGCCCCCGATCGTCGACCAGGGGCTCCCGCTGCTCGTGTCAGAGGTGTTCGTCAACATGGCCTCGTCGTCAGCGACCCGGCCCGAGGCGTTGTTGTCAGTCAGCACGCTTTCCGCCGTCGTCGTAGTCGTAGTCGTAGTCATCATCATCATCGTCATCATCGTCGTGGTGGTCGTCGTTGTCGTCCCCTCCATCGGCCAGTTCTGAAAGTTGGTGACGTTGTAGTCGTCGGACCAGGTCCCACCGTAGCCGATGCTGATGCCAGAGAAGACGTGGCTGAGGTCGATGAAGAGGCAGATTCCGGTCACCAGCAGCGGGGTGCCCCAGGCGTACAGCGCGTAGCGAGGGAAGAACTTGTTCTTGTCGCGGACGCGCGTGAGGATGCAGGTGGCGCCGGCGAAGGTCCTGTAGACGTCGTAGCTCATGACGTTCATCCAGCAGTGGGAGGCCAGGAAGCAGTAGTGGAGACAGACCGCCACTGCCGTGCACAGCCAGGGGATCTGTAAGGATAGTTAAGTAGTTATTTAGTTATTTATTTAGTTAGTTAGTCAGCCAGTTAGTTCAGTCAGTCTACCTGTTTGTTAGTTAGCCAGTCAGTCAGTCAGTCTGTCAGTCAGTCAGGCAGGCAGATAGGCAGGCAGTCTGTCATCAGTCTGTCTGTTATTTATTTATTTAGTTAGTTAGTTAGTCAGTCAGTCAGTCAGTCAGTCATTTATTCAGTCAATCAGTCTGTCAGAAATGTCTCTCAGTTAGTTAGGTCAGTCAGTCAGTTAGATAGATAGTTCGTTCGTTCGTTACTTCGTTATGGATTAAAAAAAACATATATAAAATTAAAATAAAAGGGGGGCGGGGGCGAGGGGGGGGGGGGGGGGGGGGGGGCGAGAAACCAGTCATTAAAATCACATAACACCTGATCACTCACCGTTACAACATACAATCT
>JABMCL010002103.1:255000-257500 GCA_018857735.1 Alviniconcha marisindica
TGAATCACAAAGGTAGCTGTGACATCTGATCGGAGGAGTCTGTGGGCGGCACCTGGCATAGTGGGCTAAGGACTATGAAGAGGACGGAAGGACTGGAGAGGGAGGAGGGGTGGGTGGAGAGAGAGGGCGGTGTAGTGGGGCGGATGGAGGAAAGGGAGGGCGGGGGGGGGGTGCGATGCTAGGAGGTAAAGTGAGTAAGTGGGTCTTTGATCAAGCATCAGCCTCAGAGTAACTGGGTCGATGTCAGCGGCACGGAGAGTTTCCATGGGAATCTTTAGAGAGAGAGAGAGAGAGAGAGAGAGAGAGAGAGGAGAGAGAGAGAGAGAGAGAGAGAGAGAGAGAGAGAGAGAGAGAGAGAGAGACAGAGACAGAGACAGAGACAGGACAAGACAGATGGAAAAATGGAAGAAGAAAGAAGCAATGCGTGCGTGTGCGTGCGTGCGTGCGTGCGTGCGTGCGTGCGTGCGTGCGTGCGTGCGTGCGTGCGTGCGTGTGTGGTGTGTGCGTGTGTGTGTGTGTGTGTTTTTGTTTGTGTGTGTGTGAGCGTGTGTGTGTGTGTGTGTGTGTGTGTGTGTGTGTGTGTGTGTGTGTGTGTGTGTGTGTGTGTGTGTGTGTGTGTGTGTGTGTGTGTAGGTGTGTGTGTGTGTGTGTGTGTGTGTGTGTGTGTGTGTGTGTGTGTGTGTGTGTGTTGTGTGTGTGTGTGTGTGTGTGTGTGTGTGTGTGTGTGTGTGTGTGTGTGTGTGTGTGTGTGTGTGTGTGTGTGTGTGTGTGTGTGTGTGTGTGTGTGTGTTGACACTAGATGATGAGAGTTAAGTTGATCATTTCATCTTGCTTCGAGGCGCGATAATACAGCTATGTCTTATCCTTGAGTAATGACATATATATATGTATATGTGTGTGTGTGTGTGTGTGTGGGTGTGGGTGTGAGTGAAGGAACTTTTTTTAATTTTTTATTTAATTCTTTTTAGAACACAACCTAAATGCATAACTTAGAATGTTTCGGTCCTCTTTTTTTTCTTCTTCTTTTTTCTTGCTTCTTTTTTTAACCGCTGACCCTTTTCTGGATTTGTGATCGAAACTGCCAGACTAAATTGATTTAACCGAATTCGTCTTCTTTTCTTTACAAGGTGAAGCACAAGAAATCCAAGTCAAACTTCTTTTCACGAACTGCAACAAGTCTCTCTCTCTCTCTCTCTCTCTCTCTCTCTCTCCCTCTCTCTCTCTCTCTCCCTCTCTCTCTCTCTCTTCACGAAAACAGCGTCTTCAGATCTGGGCTGGAACCAATTTGAATGATCCTTCCTTTTTTGTCTTTTCATCCCGCGGAGAGAAATCGAGTTTGCCTGTGAATACAAAGAAAGGGTTCTTTCGTTTACAATTCTAACGCCTGGAGGGACTGTGCTACAGCTTTGGCGATGTCGGAAAGTCACGTGATCTACGCCATGTTTTTTTTTGTGTGTGTGTGAGTTGGCCGTAGCAGAGGTCGCAGAGATTTTGGAGAAGACACGTTGACAAGTATTGATTATCTGATTGAGTGGGTGAGTGAGACAGCCGTTGGTCGTTTAGCTGATCGATTTTTAACGTCGTTTTGACTAGATGCAAACACATGAAGGCTATTTATTAGGACAGATCACAACAGGCGACATTTTGGGGTAATTCCACCCCCACCCCCCCACCCCCCCACCCCCACACACACACTGTTTTTGTTCAAGCTACAAACCAACACTTAACAATTAAACGGTGAAAAATGAGATGTAGGATAGTTATCTCCTTTTGGATGAGCTATGAAGATTTCGTGTCCATTGCTTGGGAGAAAGTTGGCATGACAATCATTTGAACTAGTTCTTGTTTGCTGATTAAATGACAGACTGGTGGCGTGAGTCGGTCATTGATGGTGCATGGCTTATTTCATTGAGGGTGTTTTGTCAATGATCGTTTACATGACTGATGACATATTATACTTAGTGGACCACTTTGTTGACTATAGTTCTTCCCCCCCCCCCTCCCCCCCTTCTTCTTCTTGATCAAATGATTGATTGAGGATATGAGTAAGTCAGTGATCGAATGTAGTATCAATTTTTTCAAATTTCGCAATTGACTACGTAGTTTGTTTTTCCATTGAAGGATCAATTGAGGGTGTTTTGTCAGTGATCGTTTACATGACTGATGACATATTTTACTTAGTGGACCGGTTCTTTTTTTCTTTTTTCTAGTACTTAATTGTCTCTTGCGGGAAATTCTGGTCGTCTTACCTGGGTAAGGCTACAGCAGCCGCAAGAGCAGCGCTACCCATTCCTATCAGTGTGTGAAGTATTTTCGTGTGTCCAAATAATGGTATATGGCTGTCAGTGTTTGGGATTTTAACGTCCACACATTTTTTATTTATTTTTAAGCCTTGCTGTTGTTGTTTTACTGCTGCACAATATCTTTTTTTCTTTTTTTTCTTTTCTTTTTTAAAAAAAAATATCGGCCTTTTATTGCTGTCGGTATCTAACAGAAATCA
>JABMCL010002103.1:262500-270000 GCA_018857735.1 Alviniconcha marisindica
CCACCCCCTTATGTTTAAAGGAACCATAGCCTAAGCGAAGACCAAAGTAGGCCGGGAAACGAAGAGGAACAAAGTGCACAGGTTTCCATTTCCAAGTTTGCTTTCCCTTATGTGTGAATACACATATGTAAAAGAAATACGTTTCTGCTTCGAATTAATTTTGAGTTCAAACAAGTCAAGAGCAGCCGTTTTGGTGTATAAATGCAGACCCTTGACGTAATGGACACGGCTGTCACAAGCACCGGAAGAATCTCTGGCGACACAGTATTGGTTCTAATATGGCGGTGCCCACTGCTTCCTTTTCGCTACATTCAAATGTCGAATATTAATTAACAAACATAAATAGGCTAAAAAGCGACTAAGTGCATTTGGTTTTAATTCCAAGATTATCAATAGGATTCAAGGTGCTTTCTTTTTGTTGTTATTGTTGTTGTTGTTGTTGCTGCTCTTCTTCTTCTTCTTCTTCTTCTTCTTCTTCTTTGTGTTTTGTTTGCTTGTTTATCTTGTTTTCTGTTTTGATTTTGCTTGAGCTCTCCTTTAACGGATGCCAGCTTTAAGGCATGCACGTTAAAGGTTAGAGAAAAAGGGTGATTGATGAAGTATTGTAAAACTTAAAGATGCTCTCCGTCGTCAAGAGTTTGCAAGTAGCTATAGCCTCTCCAAGCCCCGCGAATCACGCTGACTGTTTCCTGCTCGTGATAGGGTAGGTGTCCGTAGCGAGGTTTTTAAAGCTACAACGGTCTCCACAAGCCATAGTGGTCTCCACAAGGTTGTTATAAGGTTTTTAAAGCTACAGTGGTCCTCACAAGGCTTTTTATAAGGCTTTTAAAGCTACAGTGGCCTGGAGGCAAAAAAACACTTTGGAGAAAGGGTGTAGCTAATACCTTTTGACAGGGATTTGCCTCTTGGCCTAATACAAATTAATAAGAAAATAAACTCAGAGACGAAGGGAACTTCATGGACGAAAGTGCACAGAAAACAAAATATAAGAGAGCAGCGTAAAGAAAGAGTAGCAGAAGACACAACCTGGTACGAGTATACCAGTTTGGTGGGAAGAAGAAGAAGAAGAAGAAGAAGAAGAAGAAGAAAGAAGAAGAAGAAGAAGAAGAAGAAGAAAAAGAAGAAAAGATGGCTAATCGTTTTCAACATTCAGCCAATCGCGTTTATATAATGAAGGCAAAGAAGCTGATGCAGAAGAAGAAGAAGAAGAAGAAGAAGAAGAAGAAGAAGAAGACGAAGAAGACGAAGAAGAAGAAGAAGAAGAAGAAGGAGAAGAAGACGAACAAGAAGAAGAAGAAGAAGAATAAGAAGAAGAAGAAGAAGAAGAAGAAGAAGAAGAAGAAGAAGAAAGAAGAAGAAGAAGGAGGAGGAGGAGGAGGAGGAGGAGCAGAAGGAGGAGTAGAAGAAGAAAGAAAGAAGGAGGGACAAGAAGAAGCCGACAAGGAATAAGGAGAGAAGAAGGAACAGCATAAAATGATAAAGTCGATGAACCACACGGAGGCAATTCATAAATAAACACGTGACAGTAGTAAAGACAGCTCGCATGTACAGACAATTACAGACAATACAGCAGCGAAAAACAGTAATCAATACAAGCCAACACGTATTTCTGAAACATTTCCTCCTCCGCCCCGTCTTATTATTATTATTATTTAAAAAAAATATATCTTTTTACTGCAGAGAAAAAAGGGGAGGAAGAGGAATAACAGAGGAAGAGGAGGGAAAAAGCAGATGACGCATGCGGACAAAAAAGACTGTGGACATGTATAAAGAATCAGCAGGAGAGAAAAGAAAAGCGTAAAGAAAGAGGACGAACTAGACGCAAACAACTGATAAACAAACTCGTCTAAATAGCATTTTGCTGATTGATAATGCACGGACAATAATTAGAATCACAGCAGGGAGACACAGTAATCAATACATGCCCGCACGTTTGTCTAAAAGACCTCCTCCACCACGGCGTTTTACTGTTTGTTTTTTAACCAAAGAAATAGGGGGAAATGAATAAAAGAAATAAATGTCTTAGACTTGACAGTATCGATTTCTATAACATTATTCGTTGCGATATCTAACATGCCTTGCTCTTGTGCAAATAAATCACGAAAAGATTGAAAGACAAATGAATGCTTTTTCATGTACAGAAAGAAAAGAGTAAAACGTCGGTCATTGACCAGGAGAAACAAATTGCAAAATTAATCTTTATATGTTTGACCTTTTCGTAGGATGCGTGATCGTATATAATCGATGACTAATTATTTAAATGTTTTAGATTAATTTGCCAGACATTCACGTCATGAAGAGAGAGAGAGAGAGAGAGAGAGAGAGAGAGAGAGAGAGAGAGAGAGAGAGAGAGAGAGAGAGAGAGAGAGAGAGAGAGAGAGAGAGAGAGAGAGAGAGAGAGAGAGAGACAGAGACAGAGACAGAGACAGAGACAGAGAGACAGACAGGCAGACAGACAGACAGAGACAGACACACAGACAGAGACAGACACACAGACAGAGAGAGACAGACAGAGGCAGAGACAGAGACACAAAGGCAGACAGAAAGACAGACAGACAGAGGCAGACAGAGACAGAGAGACAGACATAGAGAGCTACTACTGCTACACGACTGCTACCACTGATACCACCACTACCACCACCACTACTACTGCTACAAGCAGAGTAAGAATCAGCGGTACGAAGAGTTTCCATGGGAATCTTTAGAGAGAGAGAGAGAGAGAGAGAGAGAGAGAGAGAGAGAGAGAGAGAGAGAGAGAGAGAGAGAGAGAGAGAGAGAGAGAGAGACAGACAGACAGACAGACAGACAGACAGACAGACAGACAGACAGACAGACAGACAGACAGACAGACAGACAGACAGACAGACAGAGACAGAGACAGAGAGGGGGGAGAGGAGGACCTTCGCGTCATAAAAAGAGTAGAAAACAACAACACATCAATGTGCAAAAACAACAACAACAACAACAACAAAAATTAAACTAAGTTACTCTTTCAGAAGTCAAGGCTTTCATTGTGGTAGAATATTGAACATGTTTACGTAAGCATGTTGTTTGTAGTGACCTTTGCGTTTTTGTCACTATAAAGCATGTAAAAAGGCATAATGTCTTAAGGCTTTGATGTTTTTCTTTACCGAAATCCGAATCTGAATATTTATTGCCCAAGTGCAAGTTTACAAGGAAAGATAGAGCTCTGAATGTGAGAAGATTAAACTTTTGTTTCAGTGCTTAAAAATCCAGCGATTGCAGCCAATGGGACTTTACGTAACTACAGTGCTTGTTAAGCTGTTGTAACCAGTACTACGGTGCCTGTTAAACTGTTGTAACCAGTACTACAGTGCTTGTTAAACTGTTGTAACCAGTACTACAGTGCTTGTTAAGCTGTTGTAACCAGTACTACGGTGCTTGTTAAACTGTTGTAACCAGTACTACAGTGCTTGTTAAACTATTGTAACCAGTACCACAGTGCTTGTTAAACTGTTGTAACCAGTACTACAGTGCGCGTTAAACTGTTGTAACCAGTACTACAGTGCTTGCTAAACTGTTGTAACCAGTACCACAGTGCTTGTTAAACTATTGTAACCAGTACCACAGTGCTTGTTAAACTGTTGTAACCAGTACCACAGTGCTTGTTAAACTGTTGTAACCAGTACCACAGTGCTTGTTAAACTGTTGTAACCAGTACTACAGTGCTTGTTAAACTGTTGTAACCAGTATCACAGTGCTTGTTAAACTGTTGTAACCAGTACTACAGTGCTAGTTAAACTGTTGTAACCAGTACTACAGTGCTGGTTAAACTGTTGTAACCAGTACTACAGTGCGCGTTAAACTGTTGTAACCAGTACTACAGTGCTTGTTAAACTGCTGTAACCAGTAATACAGTGCCCCAAGATTACACGTAGCTACAGTAAAGACAAGGACTAGTCACATTTTCCTTTTAATTTCATTCGAGATCCGGATAAGTGACAAAGTATAAATTGTGATAAACTTAACACAGGTTTATATTTGTATGTAAGCCAAGCACCAATTTCCACAGTAACATTGGGAACGGGAAAGGGTCAAATACCTTTTACGCTTGTTTTAAGCTACTGTTAAGTTTTCCATTCTTTCCTCAGTCACAACTTACACCACACTCATCTGTCCTTTAATAGCAATAACAATAATAATGGGAATTTCTTAAGTGTTTTTCCTCACAAAAATCCGAAGTGCTTTGGAATCAGCACAACATAAAGCAAGAAATAAAATGTATATCAATATAATCTCACAGTTACACAGGGTGCATTGCGGCTCTTTTTTCTTCTTCTTCTTTCTGCAGTACTCTAGTGTTTGGCGTCATTATGGTGTGTTTTGCGAGGATCCGATGTAGGAGGCTGAATGTGTGCAAAAAAATATGTTGTGCACATTATGCTACTGTATTATTTAAAACAAATGCTGCCAATGATCGTGTACTTCATTACAGAAAACTTTTAATATGGTTACGTGTAACGATTCAAGATTCAAGATTACTTTCTTATCTCATCAGAAAATTAATTGATATAGATAATTAGTGCACAATATAACATGTAGTATAACTCAAAGATATTATGTTTGAATACAGTTCATAATAAACAATACAATGTACCACAGATCGACAACACCACACACACAAAACAACACACACACCACACACACACACACACACACACAACACACACATCACACACACACACACACACAACACACACACACCACACACACAGCACACACACAACACACACACACACACACACACACACACACACACACACCACTAAACATACCAATAGCAGTGTACTACATTACACAAAACGTACAACATGATTACATCCACTGATGTAGTATGTCACATCAATGTTTGTTAAACGATTACTGTCAATGGCAGTGTACTTCATTACACAAAACGTACAACATGATTACATCCAGTGACAGCACACGTCACCGCAGTGATTGTTATACGATTGCTGCCGATGATACTGACGTACAACATGATTACATCCAATGATGCAATACGACACATTCAGCGTTCCTTAAATGATTGCTGCTAATGACAGCGGACTTCATTACAGATAACGTACACCATGATTGCATCCAGGATGGTATACGTCTCTTCAGCTTTTGCTAACCCAGAGGTGTCAATGTTGGCGCGCATTACCTCTCCGCAAATTGTACGATGCAATCATTACCTTCTTCCTATTCTGTTTGACTATGAGAGATGGCCGATCAGATTAGCCTGACGATGATCAAGTACGTCATCAGCTTCGGCGATGCAGTAGTACAATGAAGAAAGTCCTTTAGGAATAAATACAAGGGGTCGGGAGGAGAGAGAGAGAGAGAGAGAGAGAGAGAGAGAGAGAGAGAGAGAGAGAGAGAGAGAGAGAGAGAGAGAGAGAGAGAGAGAGAGAGAGAGAGAGAGAGAGAGAGAGAGAGAGAGAGAGAGAGAGAGAGAGAGAGAGAGTATACTCTGTGTGTGTGTGTGTGTGTGTGTGTGTGTGTGTGTGTGTGTGTGTGTGTGTGTGTGAAGTGTCGGCGCTGGTGCGTGCGTGTGTGTGTGTGTGTGTGTGTGTGTGTGTGTGTGTGTGTGTGTGTGTGTGTGTGTGTGTGTGGTGTGTGTGTGTGTGTGTGTGACGTGTGGTGTGTGTGTGTGTGTAGTGGTGTGTGTGTGTGTGTGTGTGTGTGTGTGTGTGTGTGTGTGTGTGTGTGTGTGTGTGTGTGTGTGTGTGTGTGTGTGTGTGTGTGTGTGTGTGTGTGTGTGTGTGTGTGTGTGTGTGTGTGTGTGTGTGTGTGTGTGTGTGTGTGTGTGTGTGTGTGTGTGTGTACGTGTGTGTGTATGTGCGCGCACGCGCGCGAGCTCTTGTACGGTTCAAGGTCTTTTTCCCCTCTCTACAGTCGCTGTTTGCGTTTGCCTCGACTAGGATTACCAACGACAGCAGATTCCAAGGACGCGCAGAACGGAAATTACAGCTGTTTCCGGGAAACCAGTGCACCATCGTGACAAATTGCTTCCGGGTCAGTCAGCGTAGTCCCATACCTCCCGTTGAAGAAACCGGCCTTCTCCAAACAAAAATCTGAAACAGAATGACTGCTAGCGTTGTAAAACAGGATCCAAACACAAAAAGGTTCAAACGAACGCTTATTTATTTTAACACGGACACACTGGATGCAAATTTTCGGTGATGATGGCCTTACACATGTGTGTCCATGTTAAAATAGATAAGCGTTCGTTTGAACCTTTTTGTGTTCGGATCTTCTCCAACGGCAACATTAATAATAACGATGGGGGTTATTTTTTATTTTTTTTATAGCGCTGTGTCTCATCAATGAGGGTGAGCACTTCGTGGTTTACAAGATAAACAAAAATGTATATCTAAAACCTCAAGACTGACATGTATATGGACAACATGATATTCCTCCACACACACACACACACACACACACACACACACACACACACACACACACACACACACACACACACACACACACACACACACACACACACACACACACACACACACACACACACACACACACCACACACACACACACACGCACACGCACGCACACACACGCACGCATTACACCACACAGACACGCACGCACACGCACACAGACACGCACGCACGACACACACACAGACACACACAGACACACACACACACACACACACACACACACACACACACACACACACCACACACACACACCACGCACGCACGCACGCACGCACCGACCAACCACCACACACACACACACACACACACACACACACACACACACACACACACACACACACACACACACACACACACACACACACACAATTATACTATCTTCCTCTCGTGCTGTGCGCAGAGGGAATGCAACAGTGATGGAGTGGGTTGGGGAGTAGTGGTAAGACAAGATCTGAAGGCAACGCTATAGTATTGTCTGCTTTCTATTCAGTTTCTGACTTCAGTATCGTCCACAGACAATCTGCTGTCAGGACTAGACACACGAAACAACGGCAAATGTGCTAATTACCTCTCTCGCAATACTCAGTGTCTTGATGTGTGCTAATTAATTCTCTCGTAATATTCAATGTGTTGATGTGTGCTAATTAACTCTCTCGTAATATTCAATGTTTTGATGTGTGCTAATTAATTCTCTCGTAATATTCAATGTGTTGATGTGTGCTAATTAACTCTCTCGTAATATTCAATGTGTTCATGTGTGCTAATTAACTCTCTCGTAATATTCAATGTGTTGAAGTAGGTCAGCTATCTGCAAGACCAACTTCACCGTGGTGCACGTGCAGCCTCTGTGCTTTCGGGCATGGACGGTTCGCGCTTATGTCACGACAGCCACAAGCGAAAGCGCCGTTGGGACTGCTGCGACACATGCTGGTGCCGTTTTCGACAGTCCCGTCCCGCTAGCCGCCCCTAACGCAAGAATAGTCTAGACCAAAAGATATAACCGACGGAGAAATTAAAGCGAAACTGTCCAATT
>JABMCL010002103.1:272500-277500 GCA_018857735.1 Alviniconcha marisindica
CCTACTTACGTTTGTTATCTTGTTTTGAAGCCGGGACATGTGATTTCGAATCTAGGACATCGTACGTGATGCATTGAAAACTTTTAAGTCTCATCTTTGTCTTTCTTGTTGTTTGTTATCGATATATACTCATCCAAGTGTAAAACATTTTTGGATGAAACAATCTGCCGGCAAGAGAAAGGCCAAGACATTACTACAAGTAACCCCCCCCATACCACCACCACAACAACAATAACTGCAGTAGTAGTAGTAGAGTAGTAGTAGTAGTAGTAGTAGTAGTAGTAGTAGAGTAGTAGCAGCAGCAGCAGTAGCCACCACAACAACTGCAGTAGTGGTAGTAGTAGTGGTGGTGGTAGCAGTAGTAGTTGTTGTTGTTGTTGTAGCAGTAGCCACCACAACAACTGCAGTAGTGGTGGTGGTAGTAGTAGTAGTAGCTGTGGTAGTAGTAGTAGTTGTTGTTGTTGTTGTAGCAATAGGGATAAAGATTTAACAGGGATAAAGATTTAAGCACGTGTCAGCTTTTTTGCAAATCTGTCCCTGATGACAAACACAGCAACACTCAATACATCAAACAGGAATTCAGTTAAATACGCTGGAGAAAAAAACGTCTTAAAAACGAGAGAGAGAGAGAGAGAGAGAGAGAGAGAGAGAGAGAGAGAGAGAGAGAGAGAGAGAGAGAGAGAGAGAGAGAGAGAGAGAGAGACAGACAGACAGACAGACAGACAGACAGACAGAGACAGACAGACAGACAGACAGACGGACAGAGACAGACAGACAGACAGACAGACAGACAGACAGACAGAGACAGAGAGACAGACAGACAGACAGACAGACAGAGCAGAGTACGTCACTGAGAACGAAATACAGCTCTTCTTTAATTCAACTCCTGTCAGAAATGACAGAATACTGCATTTTCTTAACACTGTCTTAGCTTCACTTTCTGCATCTCTATTAATTACCTCATCTGATGGATATGTGATGTGCTAGAGGATCTCTCCCTTAGCTACCTGACCTGTTGATTTATTTCAAATCGCTCCGACGGAAACGAACAAAGTCAATTTGACCCAGTGCCCGGATGTTGAAGGAAGGATGTCGTAAACCAGTGCTTGGAGTTTGGAGCTGAGTCTAAAGGCCGTTCTTAATTGGGCGAATGTTTGTTCGCGAACCTAGTTGGAAGTATTCGGCGAACCTAGTTGGTTCTTAATTGGGCGAGCTTTTCTTCGCGAACCTAGTTGGGAGTATTCGTCGAACTGCGACGAAGATATATTGTGGGAGGCGCAGTTTTGTCTCGGGGAACCCAGAATGAGATAGTAGTTAGTTGAATTACCCTGTGAGGGATGATTAAAGTATATTGACTTGACTTGACTTGTCTTTAGCCTACATTTTGGGTCATGCTGTCTGCTGCGCTTTGCCGCAAGTTCGGGCCGAAGCTTGCATCTCATTATAAGCCAGTTAAGAACGAAGAATAGTTCGTCGAACTATCCGAACAAATGTTCGGCGAAGTAAAAGTTCAATTAAGAAACGAATCATAGTTCGTCGAACTGTCCGAAGTATGTTCCTAGAGCAAACATTCGCCCAGTTAAGAACGGGCTTAATGTCGAGCAGAATCAACGCATGCCAGGTGAGAGTTACCGTAGGCGGCTCAGGTCTTTGTCATTGTGTGTGTGTGACAGCTTTCGAGCGCTAATTAGCTCCCTTGTGTGTTGCTTCTGCTCTGCAGGGCCTCATTCTGTTTCAGATTGTGACCAATCACTTTGAGGCTAACACAATGTCAATGTGTGCATTATTTTGTGTGTTTATGTGTTGAACCAGTTCCAAGATCAAAGGACTACGTCCGGCCTTGAATAAAAATTGGTTCTGTGTTATGCCTGTGCACACCTGTGTCGCAGGGCGTGCCTGAAATGGGGAGTATAATATATACCACTGTTGTAGTGAGCCGGTTTGGCCTAGCGGTAAGGCGTTAGGCTGGTAAGCGGAAGGACCTCGGTTCGATACCCTTCGGCTCTCCTTTCTCTTCAGAAAAAAAAAAGGTTGTGGTTTGTGGACACTATCTTGTGACTTTGTCCATCACTCCTACTGAAAACAATAAAATGGCTCTCATCGCTGCCCATCTTAATGCAGGAATCATTCTGGTGGTGACAGTGTAGCGATGGGTATATAATCTCCCTCTCCCCCCACCTCCATACCCCCTGGCCCCTTCTCCCCGTCCCTAATAAACCTTATGGTTTCTGTGGATGTTAAGCATCATGCTTACTTTTTAGTTTTGGTATCCTGTTTTTTGTGAGCCGGTTTGGCCAAGCGGTAAGGCGTTAGGCTGGTCTGCAGAAGGACATCAGTTCGAATCTGCTTCGGCTCTCCTTTCTCTTCAAAGGTTGTGGACTGTGGACACTGTGTTGTGACTTTGTCCTTCACAATTTATGAAACATTCAATGACTCTCATCGCCTCCCAACTTATTGCATACGTCATTCTGGTGGTGACAGTGTAGCGATAGGTATATAATTTCCCTCTCCCCCCACCTCCATACCCCCTTCCCCCTTCTCCCCTCCCTAATAAACCTCATGGTTTCTGTGGACGTTAAGGACCATGTTTACTTACTTACTTACTTACTTACTTACTTACTTACTTACTTATGTATCCTCTTTTTCAGTGGCCAGGAGCTATGCGTAAGTCGAGGTGGCCATCCTGGGCTTTGGCCCTAATGAGCCTTATGGTATATCTGGACGTAACGCAACAGTGAACGAATTTTTTGAGGATATACCTTTGGTGGATTAACCTGTATTTACTCGTATGCCAGGTGATCATAACCGTGGGGGACTTAGGTCTTTGTTGATGTGTTTGGGTGACGTCTTTCTCTCGTGTCCAGCTCGAAATACGTAACACAAGTACAACAACAAAGCCCTGTGACGCCTACGGTAACTCTCACCTGGCATGCGTGTACATACAAGGTACATAAACCCCACTCCCTCGTGTCCAACGTTGAGTAGTCTGTGAAAACCCATGTCAGCGGTCGTGATCGAGGCAAATTCTTTCTCCGCATAGTGTCCATCTGCAACACTTCGAAGACCGAAATTGTCAGTGCATATTGGGTTATTTTGATGTTTCCGTAATCCATCGAATTTGATATAGACTACAACATTTTTAACCCCTTCACTGCCCCATCCTGTAACATTTCCGGGCTGAAAGATACACGGACGTGCCTGCAGACAGTATATTTTCCGGTCCTATGACAAATCTACTTTCAATGCTAAGCGTTTTGATGAAAATCCTTTGACATGCCAGTGCAAAAAAAAAAAAAAAAAAAAGCGTAAGGGTTTTAGATTTGGCATGCTTGGTGGTCGTTTCAGTGCCATCATGGCAGTGAGGGGGTTAATGTGCGTATGTGGTCTTTTTGCGTGCGTATATATAGGATACTCACAGGGGAATTCGTTTTGTAGTCTAATCCGATGGATATTTTTAGAGTCTGCACAGAATTTGACTCCGGAGCAGACTCTCAGGACGCGTACATTACTTAGCACGTAACGTTCACCCATCCATGTGGTGGCCACCCTTGATCGTGCTGAACATGATCAACACACAAAGGAGTTAATCAACACTCGAAATACGTAACACACGCACCTCTTACTTAGAGGATATACTTACTTAATTACTTAGAGGACGTATCTCTGGTGGGGTTTATGTACCTTGTATGTACACGCATGCCATGTGAGAGTTACCGTAGGCGTCTCAAGGCTTTGTTGTTGTACTTGTGTTACGTATTTCGAGCTGTATTTAATTTGCGTGTTGATTCTGCACGAGCGCTCTGGGCTGTAATTAATTTGTGTGTTGGTGCTGCACGAGCGCTCTGGGCTGTATTTAATTTGTGTGTTGATTCTGCACGAGCGCTCTGGGCCTCGCTCTGGTTCAGATTCGCGCTAAACATGACTTTCGACAGCGAGTGCTCTCGGTCTGCGGTTCCGCAACCCACTCTCCAGATTTGTGTCGACAACTCGTTTCCCAACACTAGCAAAAGCTGCTGTGAGGCCAGACAGGGGTAAATCATCATCTGGGATCTTTCATGTCCAGTCCAGTTGAGGTCAAGATGGTATCTATGTGCTCCAAACCGTCTCTCGGATGTTTTGCCAGCTTTGCCTTTGAAACGGTTCAACCTTTCATGTCCATATCACACGTACACTAAACCGGGCGACTGTAGCGGAAAGCTTCATCCTTCACCAGCGGGCTTTACTTCGGTGACAAACTAAATCCACCGTCTGCCGACCGCTAAACCTTACATGATCTCAGGAACGTCTAGCTCTCGTTGAAAGGTCACGGTAAATCTCACGTCAATTACCCGTATCTACTCTGCCCCGGAGAGACTCCTGCTAGATGTACGGCGATCATCCTTCTGCCCAAGTTGTGTGTCTCCGCTTGTGCAAATAAAATAAATTTACGTAGTAGTACTCGCTGTTCAATCCCCAACGCAATCCGGCGATCAGACCATCAGACAGATCCCCGGTATACTGCCTACTTATTTATTAGCAGAAAGTTTCCGAAGATGGATCAAGTTTCCGGTAGTAAACACTTCACGAGTCTCGTGATCTTCAAGCAACGGCAGAATGAGGCCTGTATTTACCGTTTGATCAGTATTTTCAGTATACTAAGTCTTCGTCTGGAGACCAGCTTATGTTTTCGGTACCGAGAAATTTACGAGGAACTTGAAAATTTACGCGGAACTTGAAATTTGAGGCGGACTGGTTTTGTTGTTAGAATCACCATATATCTAAACACATAAAAGGTAAATAAAAGAACGCTTATCCAGAGACACAATCTGCACATTTTCGGGGTAATGCCCTTCCTAAAATTACAAAACGACACTTAAACAACAGCTAAACGGTTAAAAACGATGAAAAATGAGAAGGGAAGCAAACTAACTTTTTTTGCTCTTTCTGATATGGTTTGCACTCGCTGAGAAGACTAGTCTTGAACGCTGTTAGTGTTTGCGGGTTTCATGTTAGCAGGGTTT
>JABMCL010002103.1:280000-287500 GCA_018857735.1 Alviniconcha marisindica
GAGAGAGAGAGAGAGAGAGTGAGAGAAGCTAGCAGAAGAGAGAGAGAGAGAGAGAGAGGGATAGAGAGAGAGAGAGAGAGAGAGAGAGAGAGAGAGAGAAGAGAGAGAGAGAGAGATGCCTAACAGAGAGAGAGAGAGAGAGAGAGAGAGAGAGAGAGAGAGAGAGAAGAGAGAGAGAGAGAGAGAGAGAGAGAGAGAGAGAGAGAGAGAGAGAGAGAGAGAGAAGAGAGAGAGAGAGATGCCTAACAGAGAGAGAGAGAGAGAGAGAGAGAGAGAGAGAGAGAGAGAGAAGAGAGAGAGAGAGAGAGAGAGAGAGAGAGAGAGAGAGAGAGAGAGAGAGAGAGAGAGAGATGCCTAACAGAGAGAGAGAGAGAGGAGAGAGAGAGAGAGAGAGAGAGAGAGAGAGAGAGAGAGAGAGAGAGAGAGAGAGAGAGAGAGAGAGAGAGAGAGAGAGAGATACGATAAATAAGATAAGATAATACTTTATTACACAAGGATAAAGATTTAAGCACGATTAGGCTTTTTTTGCAAATCTGTCCCTGATGACAAACACAGCAACACTCAATACATCAAACAAGAATACAATTAATTATGCGGAAGAAAAGAGAAGAAGAAAAAAAACCGACTTAAAAACAAAACGAAAACTAATTTCTCTCTAAAATTTCAGAACATACCAACAGAGCAATAATAAAGGAAAGTAAGACAAATTCAAAACACATTTGAGAGAGAGAGAGAGAGAGAGAGAGAGAGAGAGAGAGAGAGAGAGAGAGAGAGAGAGAGAGAGAGAGAGAGAGAGAGAGAGAGAGAGAGAGAGAGAGAGAGAGAGAGAGAGAGAGAACGAACGAACGAACGAACGAATGTTTCAGTAATGAGGGTAACGGAATAAGTACAATACTTTTTTACATCCAGCCCAGCGAGAGAGAGAGAGAGAGAGAGAGAGAGAGAGAGAGAGAGAGAGAGAGAGAGAGAGAGAGAGAGAGAGAGAGAGAGAGAGAGAGAGAGAGAGAGAGAGAGAGAGAGAGAGAGAGGGGGTGGGAAAGAGAATTCCAGATGACAGGTCTGATAACAACGGTTGATTACTCTATTCGAGTTATGTCATGGATGTCATAATGTTTGCCAGGCAAGCCCAGCGGCAAAGTACCACCAACACGGACATCAAGGTTCCCTCTGAATGCTGTGAAGTCAGAGAGATCAGAGACTGTCTTTGTTTTTTTCTGTCTTTACTTCAACCCCGCCCCCCCCCCCCCCCCCCCCCCCCCCCCCCCCCCCACACACACACACACTCCCGCACCCTATTATACGTACAAAGTTGGTTAAAATGAAGTGCTTTCATTGGCTTCGTTCTTTTCCACCCTTGGTTTCCTTTGTGCAGGCAACTCACCCCCCACCCCCCACGCCCCCCCCCCCACCCCATAAAAAAGGGGGGGGGCGTGAGGGGAAGAAAAGAGAGAGAAAAAAAGAGGAATTTTTGTGTGCTTTGATCTGGTTTTTCTTTCTTCTTGTCCTTCTTCCCTCACATCTTTTTTGTCTTTTTTAAAAGTTACAGTTCTTATTCCCCCAACGCCCCCTTCCATTTCCTTTTTTTTTTTTAAACATTTATTTTAATCTCTACGGTGGCTGCAAACTTTGTTTGGAAGTTTTCTATCGCAAGAGAGTCAGCTCTCTGTGTGTATAATTCGCAGACAGGGTGGGGCACGGGGGAGGGGGAGGGGGGGAAGAAGGGGGGGGGATGGGGGGCTTCAGGGTACACACAAACCTTTTATCCACTCTCCAGAAATAGAGAAAATTCCTGAGAGGACGTCGTCTGGCTGCCAATGTGGTGGTGACGTAACGAAACCGGTCACACACGTACACCGATCACCGCATGAAATGCTTCCGTCAGTGTGCAGTTGCAAATATATCTCTTGACTTTGTGCCAAAAGGTGAACATGAAAACCGGACAGAGGGTTGAAAACTCAAGTTCAGAATTATCTTTAAAAAAAGAAAGAAAAAAGAAGATTTTTTTAATGAATAGTTGTATATGTAGCAGTTCTTTCGCAAAATAGGAAAATACTTCCTCCAACGGTTTTGTGATATTAGCTGCTAAATGCCTTCTAAGCTTGTATGTCGGACATCACGCATCACATACAACAAGGTTAGGTTGCTACTTTTTATTTGATGCCATAGTTTATGTACAAATTGTTGTATTGTACATATCGATGTACATTATGTGTGTTATATAATATGCTTGCTCAGCACTTCAAGCCGCAGTGTAGGCACTTTACAAATTTCCATTATTATTATTATTGAGAAGAAGTATACGGAAGTAGCTGAAAAAAAGTCTTATTTTGCCTGACTCATACAAATTAACAATTATGGTAAAAATTTGCTGTAATGTTTGATGTCCGACATACAAAACATCAATCATTACAACAAAATATTTTCTTATTCAGTTCCAGTTACAATACTTCCTATAGGTAGTGTGTGAGCAATGCGAACTAAAATACGTTCAAACTGAACTGAAGAGAAATTGCTGCATGCAGAAATTGTAAGAAACTGGACGGTTTCACTTTTCAAGCATGTCCGTCATCAGTGACTGAAAAATTACAACATCCCCAACAACCGTGAAAGAATTCTTTCAGGAACCACAGGTCCGCAATGACATTGACCACTGTGTCACGTGACCAAACAGAATTGCAAATGAGGCTTACAACATTTTCTTCAGTAAGTAAGTAAGTAAACATGGTGCTTAACGTCCACAGAAACCATAAGGTTTATTAGGGTCGAGGAGAAAGGGGGGGAAGGGGTATGGAGGGGGGGGAAGAGGGAGATTAATATATATATATATATATATATATATATATATATATATATATATAAAATATAAAATATATTATATATATATATATATATATACCTATCGCTACACTGTCACCACCAGAATGATCAAGATGGCAGCGATGAGAGCCATTTTAATGTTTCAGTAGGAAGTGATGGACAAAGTCACAAGATAGTGTCCACAAACCACAACCTTTTGGAAGAGAAAGGAGAGCCGAAAGGGTATCGAACCGAGGTCCTTCCGCTTACCAGCCTAACGCCTTACCGCTAGAACAAACCGGCGCACACATTTTCTTTTTTTTCACATTTAGTTTTTATTCCTTGATATTTCTGACGTCATTTATTAAAACAAAAATCACAGGCGGGAAAAATAAATAAATTCTTGGATTAAAAATTAACCAAAGCGCAACATTTTCAAATCAGGGCTGCTTCAGAAAGAGACCTCATCGGTCGATCGACGGGATATAAATAGACCTCAAGCAAGTTTCCTTGTTTAGTGGTATCGTTCGAAAGCAACGCTAATAGTATTACAAAACGTTTCATGTACTAAACGCGCGCGCACTCACACACACACACACACCCCACACACACACACACACACACACACACACACACACACACACACACACACACACAACACACACACACACACACACACACACACACACACACACCCCACACACACACAAAAACACACACACACACACAACACACACACACACACACACACACACACACACACACACACACACACAGCACGTACGCACACACACACACACACACACACACACACACACACACACAAAACACACACACACACACACACACACACACACACACACACACACACACACAACACACACACACACACACACACACACACACACACACACACACACACACACACACACACACACAAACACACACACAAACACACACAAAACACTGTTGCGTGAAATATTCTTCAAAGTCAGAAGAAGAAAAAATTGGAGTTGGTAATGCCTGGATTGTCACAAGCACCATTTTGATGGTACAAATCTATGTCTGACAGTAGAAAACCTTTTGATTTGTTTTTTAAACATCTAAAGGACACACTCTCAACTTGTTCGCTTTTGGGCTGCATTTTTTCTACCTTTCCGAAACATTCAACCAAACACAAGTCAAACATTTTTTTCTCTCTCCAGAGCTTCTTTATTTTATCTCCACTACATCTGCAGCATGTTCTGAACACACTTCAGCTATTTCACAAGCATTGGTGATTTCAAAAAGCAGACACATGCAATTCATTCACATCCTCCTCTTTTTGCTCACATTCTGGCACAAAGTCATATACCGGGTGACCCCCACAGTGTTCTGCCAGGGAACACGCTACAATAACAACAACAAGTTTTTATTTATTGTCATCTCTTTCTTCATCCAGCCAAGTGATGGCGCTGAAAGGCAGGAAGCAGGTGTCGCTGCCGACGGAGCAGCTGTGTCCGAGCTGCCAGACACGTCCTCCGTCATCGGGTGAGAGTCACTGCTTGCGGCAAGCGACTTGAAGGCCAGTACTTAATAATTGTTTATAATTGTCTGAACGATCGAAGGGTGTGTGTGTGTGTGGGGGGGGGGGGGGGGGACTTGTGTTTTGTCGTTTTTGTGTATAGGCATACATAAAATGCAGTCACGATGGACACACACACACACACACACACACACACACACACACACACACACACACACACACACACACACACACACACCCACACACACACACACACACACAACACACACACACACACACACACACACACACACACACACACACACACACACACACCACACACACACACACACACACACACACACACACACACACACACAAACACACACACACGTACACACACACACACACACACACACACACACACACACACCACACCACACACACACACACACACACAACACACACACACACACACACACACACACACACACACACAACACCACACACACACACACACACACACACACACACACACACACACACGCACACAAAGAAATAAAAAACAAAACAAAACAATCCATGCCCGCCACATCTTCCCTCGGCAGCAGTTCGTAAGTCAGAAACGCTCGCCTCTTTACGTCAGAGTTTCTCGGTGCAAAGTCACAAATCTGCCCTCAAGTATGGGCAACAAACTCGGTCTCCTTGTATGGATAACGACGGTAATGATGAAATCGTCCTTTAGCCTGACACTGATCTGGCATTAGCGTGGCTGCTAGCATCCCCAAAATCAGCTGATTGCGTTAAGGACAATGATTCGCGCGTGATTGCTTCCAGAAAACTGAATCACACGAATGAACGTTGCGGTTAAACAAATAAGACCCCCCCCCCCCCCCCCCCCCCCCCCCCCCCCCCCCCACACACACGCCTATTTGCTGAAGACAATGTTGGTAGCGTTTTAGGCGCTGAGTACATGCCGTCTGATTTGATTGTCTGTATCGTACAAACCGAATAATAGACGATCTTCGGAATTCCAGGGGACTGCACTCTGTAAGCGCCTAAAGGCATGACCTGTATATATAGGTCCAGGCCTGCGGGTGTAGCACAGAGTAGGCGCGCTTTTGTTGGGGGTACAATGAGCACGTGGGCAAGATGACGGAAACTCGCAAACAAAGGCAGAAAGGGCATCAGAAATGCCGATCAAACACTCACTGTTTGTGGGGAACATGTAGATCGGATAGTAGGTTCCCCCAGCTGGTAGTCGAGTATAAATTATAATAGGTCCGTGCCTGAAGATCTAAAACTGTCGCAGATCGGCTCTTCTCAGCTGCCGCCTCCATTCAGGGACTTCACTCTCCCGGAGTAAGAAAACACTGTCAAATTATCTTTGCTTGTTATTTCCGGAAATCGTCTATTATAACAAAGTGGATTTCTAGAGCGCCCCTCTACCGCACAAAGGTGCCAGCACAGGGCGCTTTACAATAACACACACACACGCACGCACGCACGCACGCACGCACGCACACAGCACACATACACACATACACACAAACAAACAAATAAAGAGCTGGGAATCGGTTGTTGTAATACTGTTTGTTGAGGCGAGCCTTTTAGCGCTGCTTTGAAGGCACCAGAGGACTGAATTTGAGGGATGTTAGAAGTGAAAAAGTTAATCCGCTTTCTGACAAACCCTCTGGTCTCTGGCTTTGGGTGAGCAAAAATCTGAATCGGCTCTGGGGAGGGAGTGATGCGACTTTATTGAGGAAGGGCGTAGGCTCTTTATATTTTGGGTCCTCGCCCCCCCCCCCCCACCTCCCCCCTCCCCTGCCCCAAAGCTACTCCAGACCTAAGCATGGCGTCTCACCGATCAACTTCTTGTTGTTGTTGTTGTTTCGACTCTTCGATATAAAGAAGCTGTATTTACAACATGTTTTGTTTGTTCGTTTTTTTGTCTGTGTTTAGTTTGTTTTGGTTTTTCATTTTTCTCCCGCTTGCAAACCTGGACGTTTTCCCCACACGAAATCATAGTCCTTTCGCCCCCTGAAGAAAACTATAACTGCAAGGGACTCTTGCTACGGAGTAGGCTCAACCTTGTCTAAGTCCAATTTTGACAAGAATTTTGCCTGGGCGGCGTATATATCTTCACCACTTCCTTCAGGCTCTTTAAGAGTGCGCACGCCTGCCACTGAAGAGCTACCGTCACGAAAATAACCCGCACTTAGTTCCACTACCCGTCTAACGGCTCAGATCACGCAGAAAAGCAAACAAGCCATCACCCACTTTCCGAGCTGCAGTAAATCCCGTCGTCTAAATGGGAGTTAGTCTCGGAAGAGTGCATGGACATAACAGACACCTTGACAGGGAATGCGGAAAGTCGACGCCGGAAGTGGATCTTCCGCCATGATCATTTCCATAACGTCCATGTCGTGGTTTAAATTGAGAAGCTTCTCCAGCTGCCTTTCCACCTGCTCCAACTCTCACCTAACCCCCCCCCCCCACACACACACACACTCCCCCGTCCACCCCCACCCCTCCTCCACAACTCAGTCTCCTACCCGCCACCCCGTGTCCGGGAAGTGTAGTGAGTTCAATGTTGCTTTCAATCCACAGGGAGGACAAGACAGGAGCACTGTTGTCTCGTTACTTTTTATCTCGTCTGCTTCGTGACAGTTAGCTCCCCTTGGGCTTGCTCTTTGTGGCAGGAGATCAGGAAGTGTAATGACGGGCAGCAAGTGTGAAGCCATTCATCACAAAAACGAACTTTGATAGGTATAGCGATCGCACTTGCAAACTAGCAAGTGCGATGACGGGAGGATAACGAGTAACGATCGTGTCTCTCTCTGTCTCTCTCTGTGTCAGTCTCCGTCTGTCTGTCTGTCTCTGTTTGTCTGTCTCTCTCTCTCTCTCTCTCTCTCTCTCTCTCTCTCTCTCTCTCTCTCTCTCTCTCTCTCTCTCTCTCTCTCTTCTCACTTGTCTCTCTCTCTGTTCTTTTCTTTCTCTCTCCTCTCTCTCTTGTGTCTTCTCTCTCTCTGTGTCTCTCTCTCTGTGCCTCTGTCTCTCTGTGTCTCTCTGTGTCTCTGTCTCTGTCTGTCTGTCTGTCTGTCTGTCTGTCTGTCTGTCTGTCTGTCTGTCCGTCTGTCTGTCTGTCTGTCTGTCTGTCTCTGTCTGTCTCTCTCTCTCTCTCTCTCTCTCTTCTCTCT
>JABMCL010002103.1:320000-325000 GCA_018857735.1 Alviniconcha marisindica
GTAGTAACTTCTTCACAGCAAAGTTCGAAAAGGTGGAAGACTGTCGATGTCTGACTCATGATGAGTTTGCTTTTGTGCACCACTGCAACCCCCCTCCCCCACCCACCCACCCACCCAACCCCCCCTCACGTACACGCACACCACATATCATCCTTATTACTATCATCATTTCTTGTGATCTGACAAATGACAGCACTTTCCCTTTCATACCGAAAGTGGTCGATGAGCCGTTTTACAGCGACCTTTTCATCCACGTCCGGCCGTGGTCCGTCGATCTCTGTCCGTCCACATTATTCAGACGAGTATAATTAAGGCACTTTGGAAAACTGTCGACGGAATCATTTCGTTTACTGAAATTCAGACAGGAAACGGCGAGAGCCGGTTTCTGTCTAAGGAAAGAAGAAATGAAGACAGGAAAATAGGGGAGGGGGGTAACCTACGTTTTAAGCCCCTTTTTAAGAAGAAGAAGAAGAAGAAAAAGAAAAAAGAAAAAGGGAAAAAAAGGGGAAAAAAAAAAAAGAAGAAGAAGAAGAAGAGAAAAAGAAAAAGAAGAAGAAGAAGAAGAAAGAAGAAAAGGTGAAAAAAAAGGAGGACGAAAAAAAGACAAAAGAAAAGAAGGAAAAAGAAAAAGAAGAACGGGGAAAAAAAAAAAAAAAGAAGAAGAAAAGAAGAAAAAAAGAAGAAGAAAAAGAAGGGAAAAAAAGAGATTTAAAAAAAAATGAATCTGACGATGATTGATACCAAACCCTAATTTTTTAAAAAAATCCCGAAAAAAAGAATGATTGCTACCGTTTTAAAACAAAAATCCCAAACTATAAAAGGTTCAAAAAGGGAAAGCTTTATTTGGCCCAAAACAAAAACCCCAAATGTTTGGGGTAAACCACCCTTTTTCAACTACAAAACGACACTTAAAAAAAAAGTTCACGGGGTAAAAAAGGGGGAAAAAATGAAGTAAAAAGCTAAACGGCACTTATCTGTTTTTTGGTGAAAAATTTTTGTGGCTTTTTTTTCAGTGTTGAGAATGTTGGGGATGACATGACGTGAATAGGGAGTGTAATACTATTCTATGACCCTCATTTCATGCCGACATTCTTTTAAAAACTGGACCGGAAAAAACCTAGCTTCCCAAAAAAAGATAAAATGGTTTGCTTTTTATTTCATTTTTTTCTTCTTCCCCTTTTGGGCCGTTTAGCTTTGTTTAAATGTCGAATTTTTAAAAAGGGAAAAAGGGAATTTCCCCCCCAAAAATTTTTTGGTTTTGGGCTTCTCCTAATTTTTAGGATGAGTGCTGAATAAAGAAACAAGAGTTTAAAACTTAAATCATAGAAAAAAGAACTGCGACGCAAAAATTACAAACAAATTTAAAAAATGGCATCCCCAAAACACTAAATCAGATTTCCCCCCCCACACAAAACAACCCCACACACACACACACCCCCACCACACACCCCACACACCACCACACACACACAAAACACACACACACCCCAAAACCCCAAAAACATGCACGCACGCATGGGACGCACGCACACCAGTTGGGACGATCGCACACAGACACGCACGCAAAAACCCTATCAAAACACCACACAAACGCACACCCCACACACACACCCCACCCCAAAACACACAACACCCCAACACACACCCCACCCCCAAACACACACCACACACAACATTGCAGGCAGACCCCCCCCCAAAACACACAAACCCCCACACACAACACACACACCACACCCACACAAACACCCCACACAACACACACATTTAAACCACCAACCCTGGGCCCCAAAAAACCCCAAACACACACCCCAAACACACACCCCACACACACACAAAACAAAACACACAACACACACAAACACACTCAATAACACACACGCACCCCACACACACACCCACACAAACACACACCACACCCCACCCCACCCCCACAAAACCACACCAAAACACACCCCCAAAACCAAAACCCCTTGCATCTGCAGTGGGCAAAACATCACGCTTCGGAACCAGATACTAATTAAATCCCTAAAAAGCCCAGCAGGGCAGGGGGATTTTTGAGCGCTGCCCTGCCGCGTGCCCTTGCTTGTCCGTCCTTTCCCTTTTTGGGTGAGAAAGGGGGCCCGTTTCCCCATGCCGCTGCTCCTTGCTTTGCTGCGTGCGATTTGGGGCCTGACTAGACAGGCTAATCCGGGGGTTTTACTTTCCCCCTTTGCGGATCCCTTTCAGCAAAAGGTTCCGTGGTGGGGAAAAAAGGGGGCAAAACTGCCGGATGTGGGGTTTTTAATTTTAGGGGTTTTTTCGTGCGGTGTGTGGGGTGGGGTGTGTGTTTTGGTGTGTGTGTGTGTGTGTGTGTGTGTTTTGGGTTTTGTGTTTGTGTGGTGTTTGTGTTTGTGGGGTTTGTGGTGCCCCAACCCCCAAAACCCCCCACCAAAACACACCACGCAACACACCCCACACACACCCCACAACACACACACACACCACACAAAAAAAAACACACCACACACCACACACACACAAAAACACCACAAACAACCACACAAACACACACACCAACCCCACACAACCACCAAAACCCCACACACACCAAAATACACACAACGCACACACAAAAACACCAAAACCCCACCCACAAAACAACCCCCACAGCACAACACACACACACACACCACACACCACCACAAAAACACCAAAACACACACACACCAAAAACAACGTACCCCCCCCCCCCCCACAAACACACAACACACCCACAGGCACACGGGCCGCCCCGCACACCACAGGCACGGACAAAACATCCGCCACAACAGAATTAAGTGATTAAAAAGCCTTGTCCAAACACAGCTGACGGTTCACAGACGTCAGCTCAGTATTTTTCTCCCAGTCTCCTTTGTTGCTTCTCACAACCTTAATTGTCTCAGTCTGGCCCCAAATGGCACTGGACACAAGAGAAGACAGGAGATGTTCTGAACTGTCGGTTGGCAGATATTTTCAAAGCAGCAAAGCCGAACTCTGCAAATCGAGATCTCTGCTCTTGGCTTAATTTTAGTTGGTTGGTTTTCGCGGTGAGATTGGCCGACACATTTTATTACAGAAGGACATTTCGGGCGTTCTCGAAGGTGGTTGAAAGTGTCTTTGTGAATGCAGTGTTCAAATAGCTTTGTCCAAACAGTTCAAGTTTCGGTGACGTGAGTTCAATATTGTTCCATCAGACTCGAGTGTTGGTTACTGCCCACGGTCTTGATTGTTGCAGTCAGGCCGCAGATGGTGCCGGGGCACTGTAGAAGGCAGGGCCGATATATCTGAGTCGTCTGGCCAATATTTCCAAAGCATCAAAGACTGCAGCGGCTGCAAATCGACAACATCGCGCTTGGATTTTATTTGCTTCTCTCCTGATTGGTTTGACTGAGAGAGAAAGAGAGAGAGAGACAGAGAGACAGAGAGAGAGAGAGAGAGAGAGAGAGAGAGAGAGAGAGGAGGAGAGAGAGAGAGAGAGAGAGAGAAGACAGACAGACAGACAGACAGACAGACAAGACAGACGAACAGACAGACAGACGGGAAACAGACAGACAGACAGGGACAGGCATAGAGAGAGAGAGAGAGGGAGAGAGAGAGAGAGAGAGAGAGAGAGAGAGAGAGAGAGAGAGAGAGAGAGAGAGAGAGAGAGAGAGAGAGAGAGAGAGAGAGAGAGAGAGAGAGACACAACACACACACACACACACACCACACACCACGCACACGACAACAATATGTCTTGCATGTATGTGTGTGTGTGTGTGTGTGTGTGTGTGTGTGTGTGTGTGTGTGTGTGTGTGTGTGTGGTGTGCGCGCGCGCGCGCACGCGCTCTTGCAAGGGGGGCGTGCGTGCGCGCTTATAATAGTCTCTACGGAGAAAAAAAATGCTATATAAATACATGTATTATTATTTACTTACGGTTACGTACACTTTCAGTCTCACCGCCATGTGGCAGCCTGTATGTTGTATTGACTTTGGAATGCTCAACGAACTGAATCGATTCCAGAACCAAAGGGTAGGGCTTTCTTGTCCTAAACATCATGATCAGATATCAAGCATCACAATCGTATGATTTTCGCTGTTTTGTTCGGTATCCGCTGCAGTACAGGCCGCTCTTCGGGGTTTTGCGCCAAACATTGTAAGTGAAGTGTTGATTGGCTGGAACTCCTCGAATGACCGGTAGCCCGGAAACGCTCAGTCTGTTTCTAAACTCCATTGTAGGTCAACAGTGCGTTGAAGTTTTAACCTTTTTGACAAAGAACCCGCAGTGTATCTTGTCTCTATTTAATTCCTAAACTTTGCTGTTGCTACTTCTGACACTTAACGATGTGGACCTCTCCCGGAACTTATTGACAATCAACAAAAAGGGTCAATTTTGAAAGCAGGTCGACACAGAAGAAAGCATGCAGCATCAGGTACCTCTCTCGATCTCCTTCGTGTGTGTGACTGTCGTGTGTATTGTCGGATGCGTCCCTCGAGTTTAGCAGATTGCATTTTGAGTACCCCCGGGCTGTGACTATCTGTGACCACCGCTACAGCCCCAGCCACTACTGTCAGCACCGACATCACCACTGACACGAGCACTACTGGCACCACTGCTATCACCACCATCGGCAACGCAACAAATGGCACCACCACCACCAAGACCACTACCAACAATAACAGTTTCAAACCAGAACAGCAGTGACAACAAGCAAAACCAAGAACAACAAACGACAGGTAGGTAGGTAGTGTTGCTTAATGTCCTCAGATGTCAGTTGATTCGACATATTAGGGACAAGCTGAGACCAATGCCGAAGCATGGTTCAATATTGCTTTACGTCCACGGAAACCAGAAGGCTCGTTAGGACGGACAGCCCAGGACGGCCACCTCGACTCTAACACAGCTCCTGACTATGACAACAACGACAAACTTCAGGATTAGTTTTTATTTGTGTAACCAAGTACATTATTGTGTATGTTCGGGCCATGAATCTTTAACTTT
>JABMCL010002103.1:337500-340000 GCA_018857735.1 Alviniconcha marisindica
CTCTCTCTCTCTCTCTCTCTCTCTCTCTCTCTCTCTCTCTCTCTCTCTCTCTCTCTCTCTCTCTCTCTCTCTCTCTCTCTCTCTCTTGGTCTCCGTGGCTGTCTGTGTCTGTGTCTGTCTGTCTGTCTCTCTCTCTCTCTTTCTCACTATGATTGTGTGTGTGTGTGTGTGTGTGTGTGTGTGTGTGTGTGTGTGTGTGTGTGTGTGTGTGTGTGTGTGTGTGTTTGTGTGTGTGTGTGTGTGTGTGTGTTGTGTGTGTGTGTGTTGTGTTGTGTGTGGTGTGGTGTGTGTGAGTGCGCGCGCGCGTGTGTGTGTGATTCTGTCCATCTTTTTCCATTGTTTTTGCATCCCCCCCCTCCCGCTCCTTTTTACAGAACACTGTCAATAAGGAACACAAATAAATGACCCTGGCTTAAATTCCATAAGAGTTACCCGGAGAATAGAAACCGGAATAAGTTGAACGGATTCCTAGCGCCAACACAAATATTTTACAGGGCATTTTAGTAGGTTTGACAGGCCCCGAAAATACTTCACACTAACGTTTTTCTGCTTAAAGAACGTCACTCGCCGATTCGCTACTTTTGTATTTGCAAATCCCTCAGTTCGCAAACCGTGGGCTTCGGTTGCAATCATCCAACACGCTTCGCCTTTTCCAAAAACGGTGCGACCAGAAGTTTAAAAAAATTGCACGTTAGGAGAATATGGAAGAAAAACCAACAGAGACGTATTTGCTGAATGGAAATCAACGTCGCCAAAATGATTATTCCAAACAAAGGCTTCGTGACGTTTTTCGTCGATTGTCTGGATCTTTTTGTTTTGTTTTAATTAATTTCGCTCTGGTACTGAATCGAACGGCCATCCATGCCGCAGAAATAATCCTGGAGAGAAAGACCAACATTCTTCCTGGTAAGAAAGGAATATACCGGTTCCGGTTGGTGGTTTCTTTCTATATCTTTCTTCGGAGGGAACCACCATATGATTCATCTATTATTATTATTATTATTATTAATAATAATAATATTATTATTATTATTATTATTATTATTGTCATTATACCTAGCTTCAAGGAGGGAATATTTCATAACTCAAGGTTTAGACATAACAGGCCTCCGTTGGGTTTAAAAAAAGTTTTTTTAAAGGGACAGAATAATCGACAAAATAAGCTGTCAGTTGGACTGGGCAAGGAACAGGCAAAATTAGCATGTGCCAATTAGACTGAAAAAGCAAAATGTATAAGACGTTTTGCAAATGGATTTTTTTTAAAAATAGTTTTATTCATTTTTATTTTTTATTGCCAGATGGACTTGAAAAAGAAAACTTTGTGAGCCAGATTAGGAAAAGTAACACACTACTTGCAAAATAAGTTGGAACATGAAAACCATATGTGTCAGATGAACAATAAAAAGAAAAACAGCGTAAGGATAGGAGCGAAATTTAGGAAAAGAAAGTTGTTCCGAATTGTTTCTTTTTAGAAGAACCCGTCGAGCATTTTTAGGGTGTTCGCTTTAGCTGAATCTTCCTCGTTCGCAAGAGGGATGTGATTTAGATGGCGAACATATCTGATGACTCTAGCTAAATCATCCAAAGCATCTTTGTTTAAGTCAGAGTTCAGGAGCTGTGTGAAAGTCAAGGTTGTAGTCCAGGGCTCCCGTCCCTAATAATAATAATAATAATAATAATAATAATAATAAATGCTTAGAGCGCCTAACCCGCACTGGTCCTAAGCGCTTACACGTTCTTTACAAATACATATATTGTCAAAATTCAACGCATACAACATGAATGCACAAACACACACGCACGCACACGCACGCGCGCGCGCGCGCACGCACGCACGCACACACACACCTTATTGCAACAAGTATTTTGCAGACTGTCTGTCTGCGTCATAATAAATAAGCGTTCCATTGAACCTTTTATATGTTTGCCTCTGTGAAATTCAAGCAATACGCCCTAATGTAATTAAAATTCATTGCTATTATGGTCAACATTACGTGCACACAATCCCATCATACCACAGCACACTGGAGAGAATCACTTGCTTGCTGTACAGCCCAATTGCTGCTCTCTTTCGACGTAATTTGATAAAAGAAGAAGAAAAAAAGAAGAAGAAGAAATTTGAAATGCAATCCGGTTAAATGGAGAACACGAAAACATCACAAGCATCAATTATACGTTACGGGTGTAGAGAAACGTTTGTTCCTTCCAATGCTTGCCCACTAAATCGTTGAAGAATGTTTAGTCTACAGTTATTGACAAATTTGCTAAAATTTAGTTACTAACTATAATACAACTACCTAGAGTTAACTCATGTGGATTTCCTCAACGTTGTTGTTTCCGGAGAGAAAAGATAGTGAACAGAGTGTATTGAAATAATATGAATTTGGAGACTTCCACGGTTCTGGAGAAAGGATGGAGTCAATTAATTAATCTGTCCCAAGCGGAATTCGTTTCCACAGCACCAGGCACCCAGCCCACCCTGTCTGAAATAACATTACCC
>JABMCL010002103.1:355000-362500 GCA_018857735.1 Alviniconcha marisindica
TCCTTCATTAAATATTTCGTATTTGGGGTGAACTGTGTTCAGAGAGAGAGAAAGAGAGAGAGACAGAGACAGAGAATGAGACAGAGACAGACAGACACTGACAGAGACAGACAGAGACAGAGATTCGCTTTTGCAATCCTGTTGGACACGTATGTAAAATCAGGAGGAGGATGGTAACTATCGATAATATTGATGTTAATTAGGAGAAGAGAAAGAAGCGGTAAGATCACAATCATGTGCACGATGAATATAATGAAAGAAATGATAATTGAAAAGGAGAAGGAAAATCATTATCGTGCTGCTGCCAACGAGAGGCAGGCAATGAAGTAGATAAAGATGAAGAAAAGAGAACAGAAACTGATGGCAAAGATGGTGGTGGTGGTGATGATGATGATGGACGAGGTGGTGACGATGGCAGTACTGATATTGCTAACTACTGGAGATGATTGTGATTCTAACAATGACGGTGGTGATGATGGTGATGGTGGTGGACGAGGTGGCGACGATGGCAGTACTGATATTGCTAATTATTGGAGATGATGGTGGTTCTAACAATGACGATGATTGTGGTGGTGGTGATGATGAGGGTGGTGGACGAGGTTGTGACGATGGCGGTACTGGTATTGCTAATTACTGGTGATGATGGTGATTGTAATAATGACGATGCTGGCGATGAGGTGATGAAGATGATGGTGACGACGATGATGATGAAGAGGAAGACGAAGGCATCAGGAAGCTCTAAGTACACAGAAATCAGGCAGACCTTGGCCAGCATGATTTTTTTTTTTAAATCTATTTTATTCTCATTATCATTCGTAATCTCTCAAATCCACAATTTCCCGAATATTCAAAGGAGCTTAGCAGACGGCCCTGATTTAAAGTACTGAGATTTAGGAAGATTTTACCCATTTGTTTCTTCCCCTCTTTCGCTCTTTATCTCTTCCTCGCGTCATTTAAAAAAAAAAAATCTTCTCTTCTCCCTTTTAAACATAATTACATAGTTTCTTCTTCTTCTTCTTGTTTTGTGTGTGTTGTAGTTGTTGAATGCGCTGATTTTAAATGCATATGATTATTTGTTCTAGTATGCATTGTGTTCTAACACAAACACTCTTCCAAGCACTGGACAGGAAAACAGCATAACTCAACCAAAAAAGATAAGCGGATTAGCTTTCCATCTCATTTCTCCGTTTAACTGTTGTTTAAGTATCGTTTTGTTGCTTGACAATGGGGATTACCCCGACAATTTGCAGGTTGTGTTTTGTCCCAGTAAACAGCGTTCTTTTCAACCTGATATGTGATTGGATCTTGTTTTAGAACGCTCGCAGTCATTCTTGTTTCAGATGTTTGTGTTCTAATACGTTTTCCCCCGGATAGAACCGTCATGGTTATTTGCGCGTTAACACACACATATTTCTCTGTCTCTATCTGTCTGTCTTTCTGTCTCTCTGTGTCTCTGTCTCTGTCTGTCTCTGTCTAACTCTCTGTATCTGTCTATCTGTCTGTCTCTGTCCTTGTCTGTCTGTCTGTCTGTCTGTCTGTCTGTCTCTCTCTCTCTCTTTCTCTGTCTGTCTGTCTGTCTGTCTCTCTGTCTCTGTCTCTGTCTCTGTCTGTCTCTCTCTGTCTCTCTCTGTCTCTCTCTGCCCTTGCTCTGTCTGCGTCTCTCTCTCTCTCTCTCTCTCTCTCTCTCTCTCTCTCTCTCTCTCTCTTTATCGTCATCGTCTGTCCCTTCCTGCCTTCGTACGGTCGGCTAGTATGGTTCAGTTCAATTTTTACGGTGATATCTACGCTATCGGTATGCGCTCTATGCAGCCTAGTCAGAAGCTTCCCTAACGTTGAGTGTCTGAAACAGATCCAGTGTGGATCTGGTTTTTAAAAAAAAGCTCCTGTAAGGCGATGCAGACCGTCGGCTACTGCCTTTGTTACCTTCTTCTTTGCCTCGACCGATCGTATGCTGCTCATGGCTTTGTGCCAGTGTGTACATTGAATGTCTCAAGCTCCTCAATACTTCAGATCTTCCGAGATGCTAACTGTCCGTTGCAGTTGCCTTGCCTGCTGGTCTGCACCAACTCCAACACGTCCACGGCCGAAACAAATCCACTGAATCACTGCGGACGAGCGTCCAAGATAATTTTCACACACTGTTGCAGTCTTGTTTCGCTTTTCGCATGTCTTGAAACGACGTCACAGACTGACGTGAGACTGAGAACGATCACACATGTGATCTAGCTGTCTCCCTCCAAGTAAGTCCAGTGGAAGGTGCAGTGTACACCCGCTATGTAATTTCCGTTGCCAGCATGTTCTTTGCGGCCTTACAAAGTAATGCGTGACACTATCTTTTTTGTGTGCGGAATTGGTGATTTTAACGGAGAAGCTCAACACAGTCTGGTCGCAGTCAGTGCTGGCAGCAGGGTCTTATAATTAAAGTGGATAGCACCATCCTGTGGAATCCGTGTTGCAAGCATTGCTGGAATGAACACCAGTACGGGGCCCACAGCTCAAGGATCTTGTAAGGTTTGAGGCTTCAGACTTTGAAACGGAAGAGGAACCGTAGAAAAATAGCCAGCTTGCATGATTATATGCACGCACTCTCCAAATCTTTCGTGCCTCAAGAACATTTTCACTCCGACCCAAGCTGCTAGGATCTTCGCCTGGTGACGCCAGTCTGTGAGCGGCCGATGAGCTGGCAGGAGAGAGGCAATAAAGATAAGCTGTCTGAACCCTCCCACACCTTCCCCTTCCCCCCCCCCCCCCCCCGCCCCCCCCCCCCCCCCCCCCCCCCTCCACCCCTGCCCCCTCCCCACCGCCCATCTTCATTCCGCGGCCAGTTCCCCGGGGGACGCTTCCTCTGTGCTGGGCCGGGGGCCTAATTTTCAACGTGCTCGCCGTCGGGCAAATCCCCTCACTCTGATTTATTCGCTCACAAGGGCGGGGATGGCCGACTCACTTAGGAGTCTGCGTGGGTGTTGAAGGCGCGCAAGCTGGGATTGAAGTATGTATGTGTATATATCCTGTCCAATGTCGTCCTGGTGCCTCTCAGTTTTGCTGCTTGCTACCTCTGCAGCCGCGTTAGAGCTACTTCATATATATATGTGTGTGTGTGTGTGTGTGTGTGTGTGTGTGTGTGTGTGTGTGTGTGTGCGCGCGCGCGCGCACCACTTCGGTAAATAGTCAATAACGCGCTATAAAATGCTATTAACTTATGTAGAATCACATGCGAGCGCAGTGAGTCTGCTCGAGAGCGGATAATAGCGCCATATAAAAGCGATCAACAACAACAACAATACATCTATATCTATATTATCTGTGTGTGTGTACACACACACACACACGCACACACACGCACACACACATATATATAATTCCTACCTTTCGATATACTGGTCAGGGTTTCTGCGTTGGTCGCCGGACACCGCTGTTTTTTGTTTTGTTTTTTGTTGTTTTAAATTTTTGTTTGTTTGTTGTGTTTTGTTTCCCCATTCATTCCCACCTTTGAAATAGTAGCCATCTTACGGCAAAGGAACTGAACAAAACAAAAGAACTGTAAAAAGAGCAAGGATTCCAAAGGCACGTTAGAAAAACTGACAACGGTAGCATGATGCGCAGAAACAAGGAGTTGGTTCCGGGAAGTACGGGCCCGTTAAGAAAAAAGAACGCTGTGGACCTCTGTATGTGGAGAGTGGAGCTGCCGCGAAAGAGTGTAAAACGTAAAGAAATCGATGAAATATAGATTAGGAGTTGATCTTTAATTCAAAGCAAATGACATTAATATTTTTATTTTTTATTTTTTTATTTTCGTTTTGTTGTTGTTGTTTTTTGTTTTGTTTCCTTTTGCTTCAGATCTCTGATGAAAAGGAAGCCAGTGAAGAGAGCGAAGCGTAAGAATTAGGTGGCATAGGCGGTCGTCTCACGTTCGTTCGGAAGATTTCAGCCTCCTCCATTTTCAAGATGAATTTTGTCTGAGTTTCGGAGCGGTGCCTAATTAATTACTGGAAGGTTTCGGCTGCATCATCAGACACCACGTAAAAAACACAATGGAATGGTAGAATAAAAGATCCAGCCACCTCTATTTTCAAATTGTTAAACATCCTCACTCGATTAGATGGGGACCGACTCGAAGACGCATTATGAGCCCTACGGATAAGAATGGTGCAGTTCAAAGTACAAAATGACCTTGAGTGCTGCCATTTTGTGCCCAGCAGTCTGTAGTGGTGACGTCATTGATAAAGGGCGGCGTAATTGTTGTGTGTCAAAAATACAAAAACCTCACGATCCAACCTTCTTTTTGTTGTTGTTGCCCTTTGTTGATAAATATAAAGACTATGAATGCAATACGAACTAGCTCTCACCTGCTTCAGCATTATCTCTGATACAGCTCCTCCATACCTCACTGAGTAGCTTCATCTCTGCTCTACTTCTCGCTCTCTTCGCTCAGTCTCGGATACTCGGATCTTCTCTATGGGAGAGACCTTTTTTGGACCGGAAATGTGATCTGCAACTCTCCTTTTCTCTCTGTCAGTCATTCCTCTTCACTCTCTGCGTTTAGGTCAAAACTCACATTTCATTTCTTCTCGTCTGCATATTGGAGTTGTAGTTTCTTTCTTTTCCACAAACACATCAAATGTAATACAAATGAATTGCAGTGTGTGTGTGTGTGTGTGTGTGTGTGTGTGTGTGTGTGTGTGTGTGTGTGTGTGTGTGTGTGTGTGTGTGTGTGTGTGTCTGTGTATGTGTGTGTGTGTGTGTGTGTGTGTGTGTGTCTGTGTGTGTGTCTGTGTGGTGTGTGTGTCTGTGTATGTCTGTGTCTGTGTGTGTGAATGCGACGAAATGCGCGTATCTCTAGTAAGCAAGTGCCCCAGGGCTCTTGCAAGATGGGTGCAGCATAAATAATCCACTGTTTTTATTTCATTAAAGAACGAATAAACATAGTTACACCCTACAGGGAAACAGATCCGAAGCAAAACAGTTTTTTGTCCCAAAAAATATTGATAGAACGACCACGCCGGCTGATGAAAATCATTTTCACACATTTTCTGTGTTTTCCGGACAACTTCCGTCTTCGGTTCAGTTCCCCTTTGGTTAAAATAAAAGATTACAAAAAAGGGCTGGAAAAAGAGAGAATGATTGTTCTCTATTATTGGCGGGAGCTGCCACAAGTATCATTTTTGTCCCGACAAAAGTTTTGTCGCAATAAGCACGTGTTTGTCATGACAAAACACGTCTTCTGTCGCGACAGAAGTATGCTTGTCAATTATGTTTGTCGTGACAAAAAATTAGTCATGACAAAAATATTTTGTCGCGACAAGCATACTTTTTTTCGCGACAAAAGCGACAAAAGACGTGTTTTGTCGCGACAATGTGTGCTACTCTAATTTCCATGCAGACTCCCAGATACCCAAATTCTTCGCCATCAAAGAAACAAATGCATCGAAGACCCGTAAATCAAAGATTTTTGGCTGCGTTTCAGCATGTAATCCAATACCTCGAGAGTACGGACAATGAGCAGGTGACCATAGTTGATTTGATGAAGCTGGTGGAAAAGAAACTGATGAATTCAGAGGAAGAGCGACCATGCTCTTCAAAAAAATGCATACATTGTCCTGTACATTAAAAATAAATTAAAGGACTGTTTTCTGAAAGCATGTAGTCACTGTCCAAACATCTTGATATACAATTGCAACAGCATGTCCACTTGGCCATTGACGGTGGTTCTCTCTTGCATCGTCCGGCGTGAAGAAAATGTTTGATCGACGACCAGCTGGTGCAGATGTATGCAGACTTTGTAATAAGAAGGTATGAAAAGCAACAATTGTCTTTGACGGATACAGCTAGGCCCTTCTGCCAAATATGTTAAACATCTCCGGAGAAAAACAAACAAACAAACAAACAACACACACACACACACACACACACACACACACACACACACACACACACGATAAAGGCCCAAGATCGGATGTGACGTAATGTTTGAAGGTAATATGTTCCTGTGTGATCAAACAAACAAACAAACAAAAGCAGCAGTGCTTGATCAACAAATCGAGCAACATCTTGAGGGATAATTTATTTGAAACACTCAATGCTGCTGCTGATGCCGATTGTCTCATTGTTAGTACAACCCTTAAACTGGCGAAACAAACAGCCACCGCTCGCGTTGGATAAAACACGGACTTACTGGTGCTTCTATTATTTCACGTTCAACCTGAGCACTGCAAAATTTTGTTCTCGACCGGTACAAAGTCTGCAGCGAAAGTCTGGGACATAAAAGTAGTCCAGGCAGCAATAGGAGTAGAGACATCTGTGAGATCATCATCAGATCATGTTTGGTCATACAGTGGGAGCTAGGCTACGACACTACAAGTAGCCTTTTCTCTGTAGGAAAATGCTTTGCCAATGCAGAAGCTGAAAGAATCCCCTCTGTTCGGAAACCATGCGAAAGTGTATACCAAGAAGTCAAACTCGCAAGAAACAAAATCACAGAGGCAGGGGGAAGAGGTTCTTGTTCTGTTTTACGGCGGAACTGTTGTATGGATGACTCAGATTGAACAGGCTTCGACCCGGCGAGTAGATACCAAAACTATTCACCTGTACATCTGTAAAGGAACCCTGCAAGTTGCCTCAAATGTCATCTACAGCAAACTGTTACTCTTTGCGAACGTAGTTTCAGATACAGCAGTGGATCTGCTTCACATAGTAAAATACAACTGCAAAACAGACTGCCACTCTGCCAAGTGTTCGTGCAGAAAACAGGGCTTTATATGCACAGTGGGATGTGGGTAATACAGAGGAGAAAGTTGCATGAACCCCCTTCATCAAGATGGACTCAGATGACGCTGTGAAATTGAATGACGAATGCCGAAAACAATGACTCGACTTGGAGAACATAACCTGTCTCTGTTTAAAGTGCATATGTTTCTTTATTGGCCAACCGATTGCAGTTATTCCTTTCAAACCTCGTGCGTTCCGCAACAACAGACGCCCGATTTTCAATGTTAAGGCCATGGCTGCGGGAACGTGACATTTAGGGACCATCAGTAGCATCCCTGCATGCTGTGTGGTGACATCAGATCAGCAGTAGATTACTGTTATTTTTGGTTTTGCTCAACGTTTTTCTCCCCCAGCGTAAGTATACTACACGTATGAGTAGGAATAACACAGACACAGTACTTTTTATTTTATTTCGGTCGTATTAACATTGTGCGAAAAACGTCGATTTCAATGAAAATGTTCTTTCATTATATGGTATAAAGGCTTTTTCGCCGTTTAACACACACATCAATAAGTAGTTGCTTCCAATGTATTCAGCTCACAAGAGAATACCGCATTAGACCTTTTTGGTGAATATTTTCTCTGTGTAGCTTACAAAAATCCTGCCAGTTAAGGGCTGATGCGTTTTTCCAGTTTTAACGCACACCAGTGACGTTGCATGACGTAAAAAGTAATTTTCCCCCCAGTATATTTTTCTATACTTATGATATTTTGTTAGGGGAGGTGTATAGTGTA
>JABMCL010002103.1:370000-380000 GCA_018857735.1 Alviniconcha marisindica
GTGGATTGACATTAGCCATGTTAATAGTACAAGTTCTGGTTGTACCCTACTAAGGAACAACAGAAATGTAGCGTGCCAAGGACATTTGTTTTCTTTTTCTTTCAAAGAATGGGTTAGAGCAGAAATTATGTGTGGCTGACATGGTGACCTCGGAAGGTAATGCTCCATATCAAATTGTATGTAGACTAGTAGGACGTGCACGAAAAAGGAATACTGCAGTATAATGCTGTCTGTGCGGCTGTCTGTACCTTTCTACACAGTTTTGATATTAAAGTTTAAATATTGGCTTAACAGAAATTCCTTTGCTTCACGACGAGAAAATATACACCGCTAAAAACTTTAGGAAGAAATTAGCTGAAATTAAAGCGGCTGAATCATGTGCAATCAGATTCTGGAGAAAAAAAGAAGTAATTTTAAGATTAAAACACACACACACACACACACACACACACACACACACACACACACACACACACACACACACACACACACACACACACACACACACCAACAACAACAAACAAACAAAGAACGTGGTTGCTGAGGTAAAAATGTACACAAGAGATTAGAGATGGAAGATTTTGCACAATAGTTATCCAGCTAATAATTATACTCTTGTCTGAGATGAAAGTAAAGGAAAACATCAAATGTTAAAAATCAAAACAAAAACAACAACAACAAAAACTTGATGTTTTACGCCCAGTCAACCATTACGGTTACATCAGAACGAGTCGAACGAGGAATTGGAAAACATCACGCTGAGTGAACAAAAAGGGCAGACATTAGGCACCCAAAAGCGAGGTGCGTGGTATGGGTGGGCGGGTAGGGGTGGCTGGGCAGGCTAATGCATGGTCAGGCAGCACGACGAAACCCAATCGGCTATAGACCATTTCCGGCCACGGCGCGACCGGAAGTTTGTGCAGAGTTACGCGCTCTTTGCTCTGGGGCATTCGCGTCGTAAACAAAGGCTGTGGCTGAGCGTTGTCAGTCACGGTGTAAAGTGTCTGACACGTTTTTATAGGACAAGTCCAAGGTTAGGGGTGATTTTTGACACGATTTCCGTTAAAGCTCGCTGAGAACGATGATGTAGGTGAAACTGTGATCTGAGGGTTATAAATGCACGCAAAAAGGCATTTTCTGTCGTACCGAAAGCGTCGCCATGACGCCCAAATCACGTGACCATATGCCTACTACGTCACTCTGGGGAGTCGCTGCAAAATGGCCAACTCGAGCTCCGAAGTTTGAAACTGATACTTTGCCCGAGAGACCCACAAGGATACAGCCGTATCAGTTTGAGCCTGTCAGGCAGGATTTTGAAAGAGTACCGGAACGTCGTGTCAGCTTCGAAGCAAACCCATGCGGTATTCCATGGGGTTTGCGAAATCGCACTGACTGAATTGCTCGCGACACAAATGGGCGTGATGCGACGCAGCAAGAAAGTCAGCTCGTTTGAATTGCATAAATTTAATCTACTTTCGCCTCACTGCGGGTCGATTGCGGGGGAAAGCTCGTGCATTGTTATACCTGGGGTCGTCCGCGAATTGTTACAGTTCGCGGCAGCACGGTAGGCCGGCATAGTTAACTTTTTTTGTCGACCACACGCATACACAGTTTACTGAAGAATCTAAGATGGCAACCGCATGACTCCCCAGACTGACGTCACCTCCGGGAAGGTCACGTGACTGATGGAGAACCCGAGACTATAGTCTCGGCCAGCTACAGAAAATAAAATCGATTAAAAACCCAATTAAACAAAACAAAAAATACATTTTTTATTTCATTAAATCTGAAACTAGTGAATCATTTGTCAATCATTTCGATGGTCATTTTGCATACTCAAAAACCTTGGACTTTTACTTTAAAACGCTCCCGAATCAAATGTCTATGTCCAGTACGTGTTTCGCAACAGACAGATAAAGTAAGGACGTAACTTGGTGTTTTACGCCATGTCAACCATTGCGGTTATATCAGGACGACAAAAGAGTTGTGAAAGAAAAGAAATATATATTTAACGTGAAGGTGGAAAGCAATACGATTGGGGGGTGACATGGGGGGGGGGGGGGGGGGGGGGGGGGGGGCAGGGAGAGAAATAAGTAAACGAGAAGACAAAGACAGTAACGACGACAAGGAACACTTTTTTTTTCTTTTTTTCTTTTTCTTCTTTTTTGATTCAGTCTGATTTCAAGATCTGGACTTGTATCATTGTGATAACCTAAGCGCATGATTCTATTTGTATGAAAGCAAATAATATATACAACCACCAAAAACTCAAAAGGTACATAAACTCTACCATAGGTACATCCTCAAAAATGGATTTGATTGTTTGAGTGTTGCTTTACGTCCACAGAAACCGTAGGCTTATTAGGGACGGGAGCCCAGGACGGCGACCTCGACCTTCAGACAGCTCCTGAGCTCTGCCCCCCCCCCCCCCCACCCCCCCTCCAGAATAAAGAAGAAGAAGAAGAAAAAAGAAGAAAAAAAGAAAGAAAGAAAGATGATGATGATGATGATGATGATGATGATGATGATGTGGAACTTAATGTCCTCGGATGTCGGGTTGACATATTAGGGACAAACTGTGACCAATGCGTGTGCACGGTTCAATGTTGCTTTACGTCCACAGAAACCACAAGGCTCATTAGGACGGGGAGCCCAGGGCCCGTATGCATGGAAAAGGGTTTTGCTACCCTGTGGGTAAACGCTACCCAGAAGGTAGCTACCTTGGTGGTAAGAATTTAGTTTGCTTCGCACGCATGAGTCACGGAAGGGCCGGCAGGTAGCTAACTGTCGGTTATTTTCAGATGATGGAACTCCTTTCGGGGTTTCCCTGTTGTTAGAGCCTCTACGCATGCGCGTCAGCTAGTTCAGTCTCTTCTGCCCGCATGGCAACAAAAAATAAAAAAAATAAAGGGGGGGGGGGGGGGGGGGACGCGCTGAATGCAAAAATGGGAAGACAAAACAGGTCAGGAAACCCAGTTATACTCACGAAGAGATCACTGTGCTCCCCGAAGAAGTGGCAACGAATAAAGTGATCATTCAGAGCACCTTAAATAGCGAGGAGACCAACCAACAAAACGGCCAGTTGTGGCAAGATATCGCAAGAAAAGGAAACAACTGCAGTGTGTGCGTTCGAACACCAGACCAAGTTCGTGAAAAGCTGAGTAACATGAAAAAAGACTTTTTCCTCAGAGAGCAAAAAACAAACCAAAACAACAACGACAACAACAACAAAACAACAACAACAACAAGAAACAAACAAACCCAATAAAAAAGGGAAACTGGAGGCGGTCCAGGACAAACCGTTTGGCGAGCTATTGATGTTCATCGTTGGCAAGGATTCAGCGCTGTTCTCCGGCCTGTGAAAACGGGAGGTAGCGCGCCCTTCCGATTCAAATGTTCGAGTTCCTCTTTCAGTTCGTCTGTCATTTGGAGAATATCCGCTCGTCGGAATCTAAACTTCCAAAACAGTTTCAAATCATTAAATTTGTCTAAAGGGTTTGTCCTGTCCCGAAAAATCCGATTTCTTCGAAGTAGTCGTCTCTGGTGATAGCGTAGCAGAATAAGAGCGGCCATTTTTAATTCCGTTACCTCCTCCGGGTGGTGTTTACAGGGAGGAACTCGCAGCGGTAAATTAACCCCAAGGCAGGCGCGGCGGTTAAGCCTACCTGTCACCCATGCATAGCGATTTGTTAGTCTACCCCGGGAGGTAGCCGTTACCTAGGAGGTAGCGCGCCTACCTTGGACCCATGCAGGACGTCCATCTCGATTTTCACACAGCTCCTGAACTCTGGAAAAAAAAGTAAGTAAACATGGTGCTTAACGTCCACAAAAAACGTAAGCTTATTAGGGACGGGGAGAAAGTGTGTGTGTGTGGGGTGGGGGGGGGGGGGGGGGGGGGGGGGGGGTGGAGATGGAGATTATATATCTACCGCTACACTGTCACCATCAGAACGACTCCTGCGCTAAGATGGGCAGTGATGAGAGCCATTTTAATGTTTCATTAATTGTGAGATGCAAAGTCACAAGACAGTTTCCACAGACCACAATTTTCTCAGATGTCGGTCCCTATATAGTACGGACAAACTGTGACCAATGCGTGAGCATGGTTCAACATAGCTTTACGTCCACAGAAACCATAAGGGTCGTTAGGACGGAAAGCCCAGGACGGCCAACTCAACTTTCACACAGCTCCTGAACTCTGATTTCGAAGAGAAGATGATGTGGGGCTTCATGTCCTCGGATGTCCGGTTGACATATTAGGGACAAACTGTAACAAATTCTTAAAACTAACGATTCCGAAGAGAATGGTTGATTTTTGTTGCTTAACGTCCACGGCTAGTCGAAGAGAATGAGTACATTTTGCTTTACGTCCACAGAAGTGAGATGGCTTAATAGGGACGGGGACAGGGGGGTGGGGGAAGAGGGCGAGAGAGTGAAGGCTCGACCGCGGATACCGCCCGAAAAAGACCGGAGAGACCGTGGACTGCCGCCAGAACAGTGGAAGTGTTAAGGCGGTGTCCCATCGCCATTGCGCACTGAAGGTGGTTAGACATAGGGACAAGAAAGTTCTGCAAATGTGACTTTAAGTTTCAATGAAATAACTCCCATTTACCCTCCCCCCTCCCCCACCCCCAAGAGTCTGGATGCCTATTCAGTATTGTCACCACCATCATCAGCTGAATCATTCAACCAAATAATTATACACTATCGGCACAGTTCAGTGAGGCAGTTCCCACCTCACCTCCCAGCTGAAGCAAATGACTAACATTCGCCATTGTGGTAATATAATTAATTTTAAAAAAATATGAATAAGATATATTTCTGGTGTCCCGTTTCAGGTAAGCCCGAGGCGCTTATTAAAAATAAAGATTTTTTTTTTTTTTTTACAAAACAAGAAAGAAAAAAAGAAGAAAAAAGAAAAGAAGAGTACATCAACGGTAATGACTAAGGCTGCTAACTTTAAAGTTGCAGAAAATGCAATCAAACTCACGAATTATAGTTGCACAGATCCATATACTTTGCGTACATACCTTGTTTGTTTTGAAGACCGATGAGGACAAATCGACGGTACACTGTCACTGCTCCATTTCGAAGCGGACTCGGCTAAATGTCCTTCAAATGAGTATTCAAGGCCTTCCCGGACAAATGTCAACCGTACTTGCCACATGCTTTCTTCGAGTGTTAGTCTTCTGAAACTCTGAGAAGCGTCACAATTCCTTCGTTATCCTCTTTGCCCCGTGCAATTCGAACAGTACAATTATACATACTGTATCTATGTTGTTGTTTTAATGTGTGGTGGGTGTCTGATTAGGTTTGGGTAGTGTGTATGTGTCCAGCTGATGGCTGAGTGTATCTGGTTGAGTAGAATTAATATTGGTGTGTGTGTGTGTGCGTGTGTGTGTGTGTGTGTGTGTGTGTGTGTGTGTGTGTGTGCGCGCGTGTGTGTGTGTGTGTGTGTGTGTGTGTGTGTGTGTGTGTGTGTGTGTGTGTGTGTGTGTGCGTGCGCTGATGTAACATGAGTACGCACCCGTTTATAATTTATGAGATTTCATATTTGTATTATAGATTTTTGTTCAGCATAACTTCTATGTTGTTGTAAACGCAGATGTTTTGGCGTTCCTTTGCATGCTCTTAAATTAATGAGCTTTATATTAGTTCAGTTGGATTGCCCTGTGAGCAGGGATTCAAGTTTTTTGACTTGACCTGACTTGACTTGACTCTCAAACGTTATTTAGGTTGAAAACAAAAGAACAGGTTTTACTAGGTGCATTATTAAAAGGCTGCATATACTCACAATCACTGTCTCTGCCCAAAAACTGTCTCTGACCATGCACACTTTGTATTTCACGCGGCACAAACACACGTATACGGTAATGACTAAGGCTGCTAAAAATAATAATAAAAAAGGCCAGAAAACGCAAACTCACGAATCCTAGTTTCACAGCTCCATACGCTTTGCGTACATACCTTATTTGTTTTGAAGACCGATGCGGACAAATCGACGGTACACTGTCACTGCTCCATTTCGAAGGGGACTCGGCTAAATTTCCTGAAATTAGTGTTCAAGGCCTTCCCGGACGAATCTCAAACGTACTTGCCACATGCTTTTCGCAAGTGTTTGTCTTTTGAAACTCTGAGAAGCATCACGATTCGTTCGTCAGTCTCTTTGCCCCGTGCAGTTCGAGCAGTACATACAATACTTTCCCATTGTAACCTGTAGCAACAGCTTTCGCTATAGTAATGTGTAGTTGACTCTCTGTATCGCGCCTCGCCGAACGCCCAGAGGCATCAACATCCGGCTTCGAGCGAAGCGGGACAACTCCTGTAAACTCCTTCTTCTTTCATGGTGCTTTACGTCCACAGAAACCATAAGGCTAATTAGGGACGGGGAAAGCGGAGGGTCGGGTACTCACGAGTAGTTTGGCCAAACGCTCCGACCCGCAAAAACTGAAGACACCGACAGCCACCGCCACAACAACAATGTAAAAGAGATGGGGACCCCGCCAGTGCGAAGCCACTGATGTACTTTGCTAAGTGCTGTTGAAACAGCTGTACAGAGCAAAGTCACAAAGACAGAGTCCAAAAAGCAGCTGATGAAACCTAAAGTAAAAGTTAGTCCAACTCACTATGAGAGCCCTGCTCCACCTCCCTCGATCCCCTTGATCTCGCCTGGGCTCTATAAAATCCTCTTCTTCTTTTTTTTTTTCCTCTTTTTTTTTCAACGTTGCTTTACGTCCACAGAGACCATAAGGACTAATACGGAGGGGGAGCCCAGGACGGCCACCTCGACTTTCACACAACTCCTGAGCTTTGAGTAAGATCATGATTTCCGTTCAATGTTGCTTTACGTCCACAGAAACCATAAGGCTTATTAGGGACGGGGGGCCCAAGACGGCCACCTCGACTTTTACACAGCTCCTGAGCTCTGCTGTAAAATCCTCAAATGGGAACGATCTGTATACTCCAAATTGTTACAGGAACTGACGCGTCGTCGTCGCACTTCGCGTGGTATATAGTATGTTGCGTCTAAAGGTCTGAAGAGGCGTCTGCGGGCTTTAGAAACCATGTATTAGTTTCTAATTGTATTTACTTTCCTCTCTTGACTCTGGTACCGGGGATTAGTCTAGTATTCTCGTGTCGAAGTGTTGGTGTCTCGACGGAAGAGTTAGCACGTCTGGCGGTTTAGTCGTTCTGTTTTATTTTAGCTTCGAATGTCTCTTTCACTGTCTGTCCTCTGCCCGTCTGCCTCTCTCGCTCCCCCTCCCCCCTCTCTCTCTGTAAAATAAAGTTTTGGAGTTCTAGTTCTCTCTCTGTGTGTCTCTGTGTCTCTCCCACTTCCTCTCTGTCTCTGTCTGTCTGTCTCTGTCTGTCTGTCTGTCTGTCTCTGTCTCTGTCTCTATCTGTCTCTGTCTCTCTATGTCTCTGTCCCTCTCTCTTTCTGTCTCTCTCTGTTTCTGTCCCTCTCTCTTTCTGTCTCTCTCTGTTTTTCTGTCTCTGTCTGTCTGTCTGTCTGTCTGTCTCTGTTTCTGTCTGTCTCTCTGTCTCTGTCTCTGTCTGTCTCTCTGTCTCTGTCTCTGTCTCTGTCTCTGTCTCTGTCTCTGTCTCTCTCTCTCTCTCTCTCTCTCTCTCTCTCTCCCTCCCTCTCTCTCATTTCCTTATGTCTACTTTGAACGTTCCAGTTTGCCTTGATTTTATGGGCATTATCTTGACAGCTTAATTACTTTTCCGGGTTATGCAAATCTGGACATATCGTAATTAAGATAGCATCTTACATGAACGCTCATTTCATCGCTCATCTAGTCAAGCGAAAACCCCACTCATGGAGGCAATGAGCCTTCGAACTGCATAACTGCAATTAGTCACACCAGTATTACCGTAACTGTTCCTAGGTTATTACCAAAGCTTTCGAAGCGAAGAACGCGGAAAACGAAATGACTGGTGTATATGCTGTGTTTTTTTATGGAAAGCTCGACTCGATCATCATTTCCTTGTCGTGGCTTTTTTGTTTATTTGCTTTTTTACCAAGAAATAATAGGGAATTTATTGAGAGCTTTGAGAGACCTAAAGCGCTTTACAATTCAAATAGAGAAAATCATAGAAAATGCAAATACTCACGTGCAAACCAATAGGTTGTGGACAAACAAAAAGCATTAATAAACATCAACATACACAGAATAGTGACCCCCCCCCCCCCCCCCCCCCCCCCACACACACACCACTGCGTGCACGCACGACGCACGCGCGCGCACACACACGCGCGCGCACACACGCACACACACACACACACACACACACATACACACACACACACACACACACGCGCGCGCGCGCGCGCGCGCACACACACACACGGCAGAAAAGGACATAGAAATAAATAAAGAGGCTATACTGGTTTCAAAAAGGTAGGTTTGAAGATAAGCTTTAAACGCTGGGGTAGAAGAGCTGTGATGGAGAGTGAAAGAGAGAGAATTCGAGATTTGTGCAGCAGAGAACGATAGGTGAAAACAGATGAATAGTTGTCTCCAACTCTAGCCTGCCAGCAGTGGGGTGCTGAGGGCGTAAAACATACAGTCCCAGCTGATAAATGTTCTCCCTTTAAAGCCTGGTGTAGGTCAGAATATAGCCACGCATGCTTCGCTCACTTCTATAAATTTCTTCATTGCCCGAGTTTTAACCGTCTCGGTCCATTCACGTTGATGTAATCATCTTCTTCTTTTTTCTCTCTCTCTTTTTCTTTCTTTCTTTCTTCTTCTTCTTCTGAAAATCCTTTCCTATTTAAAACTGTGCTCGTTTTGAATAACATAGTCTCCAACATGGGCCCGAGGAATAAGATAGAAGAGATTTAAACAAGTTCCAGTGGTAAGTACATAAGGAATATTAATAGCGACAAAATCATGTGTTATATTGTCCAGAGAGAGAGAGAGAGAAGAGAGAGAGAGAGAGAGAGAGAGAGAGAGAGAGAGAGAGTTTCTAATGCTGTAACAATAAATTAGACTGTAATTTGTGCTTTGAACGGGTGTAAAAGGATTTTGAATGTGCGATTAGTCATGAGGTGACTATGTGCGATTAACAGAAATTGAAAATCCACAAACTAGCATAATAAAACAGGCCAATCAAAAGAAGATAAGTATCCTATGTCTTATTTTTCATCGTTTTACTGTTGTTTAAATGTTGTTTGTAGCTCGAAAAAAGAGGCTTACCCGGAACATTCGCATGTTGTTTTCTCAAAATAAATAGCAATATCCAAGCACATAAAAGTTTCAAAAGAGCACTATTTATATTAGGAAAAAACAAACAGCATACGAAATGTCGGGGGTAATCAAGCTACATAACGACACTTAAACAACAGTTAAACAGTGAAAAACGACGACATATTTTCAAAATAAATAGCATTCGTTTTAACCTTTTGTGTGCATTCTTTTTTGATCTTTTATGTGTTTGGATCTTTAACCCCTTCACTGCCGTGATGTCACTTCAAAACGACCACCAAAAGTGCGAAATTTGGAACCCTTCAGCCTTTTTGTTTTCTTTTTCGCACTGGCATGTGAAAGGATTTTCATCAAAACGCATAGCATTGAAAGTAGATGTGTCATAGGACCGGGAAATGTACTGTTTGTAGGCACGTCCGTGCATCTTTCAGCCCGGAAATTTCACAGGCTGGGAAAGTGAAGGGGTTAAAATCCAAGAACCAGCCAACTAGCCATAACTCCTAATCTGCACAGCCTGACGGAGCCTGGGTAACGGACCGGCTGCAACCAGTCTGTCAGGTGATTTTAATCACGTTTCCTTCGAGCTGTGTAATTACGTTCTCGTGTGTCGCCTTCCGATTACAGCAGCACCATCTGCTGCGCGACGACTCTATCGACGGACGGGCTCATCTGTTGGAAGAAACGGCTGGTTGAACACCGATCTAGTTTAACTGTCGCGCGCTTAATTAAATATCATTAGCGAGAGCAGACGTGTTGTATCGTTTACAACTTCACGTGGTCCGGCTCCATGA
>JABMCL010002103.1:382500-385000 GCA_018857735.1 Alviniconcha marisindica
CTATGTTCACAGGGCGGTTTACTTTCTACCACATCGTTCACCATCGTCACGAACGAGCCCTATGTTCACATGCACAGGGCGGTGTACTTTCTACCTCATCGTTCATTATCGTTACAAACGAGTCCTCCCTATGTTCACGAACAGAATTCTAGCTATCATCAGTATATGGAAGTGTTGCAATGGCCAAAATTGTTAGCAGTATTACAGGATTATTGTAATTAAAACAGCCAATGAGTCGATCGATGTAAAGCAAGAAGACTAAAGAAAACAACGGGAGTTACTCAACGCACGATAAACGCTATAATTATAAACACAGCAACAAACAACAAAAATCGCCTGCGGTAACTCTCACAGAGCATGCGAGTTCATACAAAGAACAAAAACCTCACCTAAGGAGTATTCACAGCAGAAAAGAAGACTGCTTGGATTGGCCAATGCATCATGCATCTACCAATCCTGTTTAAAGGTCAATGCGTATTAGCGACAACAACGTAAAGGTTAGCGTCGAAAACGTTAGCGGCATATATAGATCTATAGTGAATATGATATATGTCACAGGTGAAGAATCCCAGGCTGGGGTGAAACAGCATGAATGTGTCTGAGTTAGTCTGCGTTTTGGGGGTAAATGTTGCTGTTGTTGTTGTAAACATGTTGCTTTACGTCCACAGAAGCGAGTTAGTTTATTAGGGACGGGGAAAGGGGGGGGGGGGGGGGGGGGGGGGGGGGGGGGGAGAGAGAAAGAATGAGTGGCTCGTTCGCGCAATCCGACCCTCAAAAGGCCGATGAGGCCATGGACCACCGCCAGAATAAAACTATGTTAAGGCAGTGGGGACCTCGGCAGTGCGAAGCAACTAGTGCCGGTACTCCGCTAATTGCTGTTTCAAGTTCTGTGCGGAGCAGAGTCACAAGGACAATGTCCGTTGCACAGCTGTTGGGGAACACCTGAAGCAAAGGACAGTCCAACTTTCTGAGCCCAGCTCCACCTCCCTACTCTTGATCTCTCCTGGGTTCACTTGAGGGTCCAGCATCACCTCCCTCCTCTTGATCTCGCCTGGACCCGCAAATGTGTCTAACTCTTCGTGAGAGTCCAGGTCACCTCCCTCTTCTTGATCTCACCTGGACCCCCAAATGATAGTCCAACTCTTCGTCAGAGTCCAGCTCACCTCCCTCTTCTTGATCTCGCCTGGACCCGCAAATGATAGTCTATCTCTTCGTGAGAGTCCAGCTCACCTCCCTCCTCTTGATCTCACCTGGACCCACAAATGTTAGTCTAACTCTTCGTGAGAGTCCAGCTCATCTCCCTCCTTCTTGATCTCACCTGGACCCACAAATGTTAGTCTATCTCTTCGTGAGAGTCTAGCTCATCTCCCTCTTCTTGATCTCGCCTGGACCCACAAATGTTAGTCTAACTCTTCGTGAGAGTCCAGCTCACCTCCCTCCTCTTGATCTCGCCTAGACTCTTGGTAGTGTTGTTGTTGTTGATCGCTTTTATATAGCATTGTTCTCCGCTTTCGAGGAGACTCACTGCGCTCGCATGTGATTCTACATGAATGATTTGCTTTTTATAGAGCGTTTTTGAATATCTGCCGAAGATATTAATACAGCGCTGACATGGCTGGTGTCATGAAACTGCTGCCGTCTAGGCGCGTTCTGTGTACACCATACAACCATGCACCATGCACTTCATGCAAAGCCACGTGAAAAACACAAAATAACCCATCATGTAGGCTACTCAAATTGTTGGAGTCTTCACACTGTTGAAATTGGACACTATAACAAGGAAGATTTTCATAAATTATCTGCCTCATCTGTGAGGCGGAGCCAAGGGCATCTTCCAACCCTGTGTTGGCATGACTACGGGAGGCAGATACGTGGATGGCAGCCCAGTAATTAAAGATATGCCACTCCATCGATCCACTGTAGGCACCGTATGGTTCACAAATCCAGGGGCACACTGTCAACAAGTCCGCTGATTACCGAAGTCTGTAATTAGCTTCCGATCACTGTCATTGTGAACCTGTCGCTAATCCATCGTGTCTGTGTACAGTCGTACACGTCACCTAAGCTGGTTACCGAACGCCAACCTTCTACCGATCGCTGTGACACCGCGACCTTCTACAGGAAACACAGCGACAGACTCGTGGGCCCGGATGCAGCAAGCACTTCCAAGGCCTTCTTGAGTTCAGCTGGCATGTACTAAGAACAGCTAGATTCAACCCACTGAATCTCGGTCATGCTTCCAAGGCCTGCTTGGGCTCAGCTGGCATGCACTAAGAACAGCTGGATTCAACCAACCAAATCTCGGTCATCAGTCTGAAAGAGAATTCTCCTCAACAGCAAACTCATACAACGTAGAATGATGCTGTTGTGTTGCTTAATGTCATTGGACGTCGGTTGACGTATTAGGAACAAGCTGAGACCAATGCGTCAGCATGGTTCAATATAGCTTTACGTCCACGAAAACATGGCATAAGGCTCGTTAGGACGGAAAGCCCAGGAC
>JABMCL010002103.1:402500-407500 GCA_018857735.1 Alviniconcha marisindica
GACGTTTCAAGTTGCGACGTCTTGAATCTTCATGCACAGGACTGTCAGCGCGCTGTCCTTATGTTCTTTGGTCCTGGCCGGCGCCAAAACCAGGCTGCTGCTATAGCCGAGAATAGACCTGCCAGGCAGAGGAGCGCCATCCATCAGGGTCACCCTTCGACCTCCACGCGGAACGACCAACACGTGTGGCCATGAATTACAACCCCGCTGACGACCAAGCCATATAAGCCACGGGCCCGTGTATGTCAGCCCTTGATATAAGCTCTTAGGCTGGCAGACATCCATTGCCAGGAAGTTTTCCCATTCTCATATCTGCGTATAACGCTGTCAATTCAGCATCAGAGCTCCGGAGCTGTGCAAAGGTCGATATGGCCGTCCTGAAGAAGAAGAAGAAGAAAAAAGAAGGAGGAGGAGGAGGAAGAGGAGGAGAGGAGGAGGAAGAAGAAGAAGAAGAAGAAAAGAAGGAGGAGGAGGAGGGGTCTTGACCTCGAGCGCCGCTGAGCATCATCAGCATCGTCACGGAAACGAACCCTGTCCCTAATAAGCCGTATGGTTTCTGTGGACGTAGAGCAACCTTGAACTGGAACTTGCAGACACCCAGAGCTCAGGAAGCCGTGTGAACAGGGAGGTGGGCCTGGGCTCTCATTCCCTCTCAGGAGCCGTGTGAACAGGGAGGTGGGCCTGGGCTCTCATTCCCTCTCAGGAGCCGTGTGAACAGGGAGGTGGGCCTGGGCTCTCATTCCCTCTCAGGAGCCGTGTGAACAGGGAGGTGGGCCTGGGCTCTCATTCCCTCTCAGGAGCCGTGTGAACAGGGAGGTGGGCCTGGGCTCTCGTTCCCTCTCAGGAGCCGTGTGAACAGGGAGGTGGGCCTGGGCTCTCATTCCCTCTCAGGAGCCGTGTGAACAGGGAGGTGGGCCTGGGCTCTCATTCCCTCTCAGGAGCCGTGTGAACAGGGAGGTGGGCCTGGGCTCTCATTCCCTCTCAGGAGCCGTGTGAACAGGGAGGTGGCCTGGGTCTACCCTCTAGGAGCTGTGAACAGGATGGGCCTGGGCTCTCATTCCCTCTCAGAGCCGTGTCAGGGAGGTGGCTGGGCTCTCTTCCCTCTCAGGAGCCGTGTGAACAGGGAGGTGGGCCTGGGCTCTCATTCCCTCTCAGGAGCCGTGTGAACAGGGAGGTGGGCCTGGGCTCTCATTCCCTCTCAGGAGCCGTGTGAACAGGGAGGTGGGCCTGGGCTCTCATTCCCTCTCAGGAGCCGTGTGAACAGGGAGGTGGGCCTGGGCTCTCATTCCCTCTCAGGAGCCGTGTGAACAGGGAGGTGGGCCTGGGCTCTCATTCCCTCTCAGGAGCCGTGTGAACAGGGAGGTGGGCCTGGGCTCTCCTCTCAGGAGCCTGTGAACAGGAGGTGGCCTGGCCTCTCCCTCCAGGAGCCGTGTGAACAGGAGGTGGGCCTGGGCTCTCATTCCCTCTCAGGAGCCGTGTGAACAGGGAGGTGGGCCTGGGCTCTCGTTCCCTCTCAGGAGCCGTGTGAACAGGGAGGTGGGCCTGGGCTCTCGTTCCCTCTCAGGAGCCGTGTGAACAGGAGGTGGGCCTGGGCTCTCTTCCCTCTCAGGAGCCGTGTGAACAGGGAGGTGGGCCTGGGCTCTCGTTCCTCTCAGGAGCCGTGTGAACAGGGAGGTGGGCCTGGGCTCTCGTTCCCTCTCGCCTTGAACAATGGGCCACCATCCCTAACAGGAGCCGTGAACAGGGGGTGGCCTGGCTGAACAATGCCAGGAGCGTGGAAAGGAGGAGGGCCTGAGTCATCCAAGCATTCTTCGGCACCTGACCCTAAAAAGAAGAGTTTCGAGAAAGAAATTGCAGACAGGAACTGGAAAAGACGACAGAGTAAGAAAACAGCTTGTGGAACCAAAGGAGAGGGAAGAAGAAGAAGGAAGAAGAAGAAGAAGAAGAGAAGAAGAAGAAGAAGAAGAAGAAGAAGAAGAAGAAGAAGCAGGAGGAGGAGGAAGGAGAAGAAGAGGAGGAGGAAAGGAGAGAAAAGAAGAAAAGAAGAAGAAGAAGAAGGAGAAGAAGAAGGAGGAGGAGAGGAGGAGGAGGAGGAAGGAGAGGAGGAGAAGAAAGAAGAAGAAGAAGAGGAACAAGAAGAACAAGAATAAGAAGAAGCAGGAGGAGGAGGAAGAAGAAGAAGAAGAAGAAGAAGAGGAACAAGAAGAACAAGAATAAGAAGAAGGAGGAGGAAGAAGAAGAAGAAGAAGAACAAGAAGAACAAGAAGAACAAGAAGAAGAAGGACGAGGAGGAGGAGCGGTCCTGATCTCAAGGGCCGCTGAGCATCATCAGCATTGTCACGGAAACGAACCCTGTTCCTGGGCGTCCATCCGGCAGCAGCGTCACACCGCTGTGCAAGACGTGACCGGAATCCTGCCGTCCATCCGGCAGCAGCGTCACACCGCTGTGCAAGACGTGACCGGAATCCTACCGTCCTTTTCGACGAGGGCATGCAGATTCACTGCCGTGCATCTCACGCCGTCGGCGGACCAGTGTCGTGTTGCGCTGACCACGCGACACACGACTGCTGTTGCTGCAACCTTGAGCGCAACAGTGGAGGCGGCAGCAGCGTGATTGAGTTTGGGGAGGGATGGTGGTGGGGAGGGGAGGGGGGGAGGACGAGAGAGGTCGGGACAGGGACGGAGTGGACGATGGGGGCGGTCGGGGGATTCAGCGTGGCTTAATCACAGGATTGTCCTGCTCGTCATTTGAAGGAGTTCTAAAGGGTCGCTGATATCGAGGGACAGGGTGTCGTGCAAAGTCCATGGCCTTTTGAATCTCTGTTTGTTTTCAAGGACGTCAAACGCATCACTGTGAGACGGTTATTAAAATGAAAATGAATCAGAAAAACGATCAACAAAAAAGAGAGGAAGTGGAAAACAGCATGCATCGATCAATACTATGTATGTCGTCATTCACTCGCACTTGTGTGTGTGTGTGTGTGTGTGTGTGTGTGTGTGTGTGTGTGTGTGTGTGTGTGTGTGTGTGTGTGTGTGGCGCGCGCGCGCGTTGTGTGTGTGTGTGTGCGTGTGTTTGTGCGTTGTGTGTGTGTGTGTGTGTGTGTGTGTGTGTGTGTGTGTGTGTGTGTGTGTGTGTGTGTGTGCGTGTCGTGTATGTATGTGCGTGTGCGTGTGTGTGTGTGTGTTGTGCGCTTTCGAAACGTGATTACAAATTCATCATCGTCTCATTCTTCCCAGCTGATCCACACCTCGTTTTCGTGTCTGTCTCTGCTACCATATTCATACCACTTACCTACATACGTATAATGACCTATTTACATTTGGCCCACAGAATCATCCGTTCGGTCAGTCAGGCAACCAGTCTCTCTCACTCCACTCAAGCACTCACTCGCTCAGGCAGCCAATTAACTGCTCACTCCATCAATCCATCCTGGTAACCAGCAGCGCCCTACTTCAACAATACTAAAGCGTCCATCAGACGAGACTATTCGGATAGGCCGACGGACTCCTGATATTTAACACCCAATCAGACTCGAAGTGGGTGGGGCAGCTCGGTTGGTAGAGTGTCGGACCGAAACGTAGGCCAGGTGCAATACTGACTCGGGTTCCATTCCCAGGTGCGGAAAGGGATTTTTCTTCCTAGCGTCTTTTTTTAAAAAAAATTTTTATTGCAGGCACTCTGATTGTGTTCGTACTGCCTTACCCCCCCCCCCCCCCCGCCCCCCCCCCTCCCACCGCCCCCCCCCGCCCCTCCACACCCCCCCCCCCCCCCCCCCCCCCCCCGCCCCGCGCCCCTCCTCCCCACACCCCACCCTTCCATCCCGCCGTGTGTGTATTCGCAGGCATCGACGACATCTGTGTGGATTCATATTCGTATACATCGAAGACACCTGTGTGGATTCATATTCGTATATATGGACGACATAATTATGTGTGTATTCATATTCGCATGCATCGACGACATACGTGTGTATTCATATACATCGACGACATCTATGTGTATTCATATATTCGTATACATTGAGGACATATGTGTGTATTCATATTCGTATACATCGACGCCATCTGTGTATATTCATAGTCGTATACATCGACGCCATCTGCGTGTATTCATATTCGTATACATCGACGACATCTGTGCGTATTCATATTCGTATGCATCGACGACATCTGTGTGTATTCATATTCGTATACATTGACGACATATGTGTGTATTCATATTCGCATGCATCGACGACATCTATGCGTATTCATATTCGTATACATCGACGACATATATGTGTATTCATAATTTTTATTCGCCTGCATCGACGACATCTATGTGTATTCATATTCGTATACATCGACGACGTCTGTGTGTATTCATATTCGTATATATCGACGACATCTGTGTGTATTCATATTCGTATACCCCGACGACATCTATGTGTATTCATATTCGTATACATCGACGACATCTGTGTGTATTCATATTCGTATACATCGACGACATATGCGTGTATTCATATTCGTATACATCGACGACATATGTGTGTATTCATAATTTGTAGTCGCATGCGCACGACAACGTATCAATTGCTACATCGACGACATCTATGTGGATTCATATTCGCATACATCGACGACATCTGTGTGTATTCATACTCGTATACGTTGACGACATCTGTGTGCATTCATATTCGTAAACCCCGACCACATCTATGTGGATTCATATTCGCATACATCGACGACATCTGTGTGTATTCATATTCGTATACATCGACGACATATGCCTGTATTCATATTCGTATACATCGACGACATATACGTGTATTCATAATTTGTAGTCGCATGCATCGACGACATCTATGTGGATTCATATTCGCATACATCGACGACATACGTGTGTATTCATATACATCGGACGACATCTTGTGTATTCATATTCGTATACACCGACGACATGTATGTGTATTCATATTCGTATACGTCGACGAATCTGTGTGTATTCATATTCGTAT
>JABMCL010002103.1:420000-432500 GCA_018857735.1 Alviniconcha marisindica
GATAAGTGAGACAGCTGGTGTAGATGTAGATGTTGGATTGAGTAACGGCTGATCTGTGAGAATGCTGTTGTATGCAAGATTGATGAACTGGTGTTGTGAGATAGATTTGCTGTAGTTAGCATTGATTTACAAGTAATATGTAAGGCAGTCTCATAATTATTATGTATGAATGATGAACTGATGATGATTACAAGATCCAAACATACAAAAGGATGGAAAGAAAAAGAAAGAAAAAGAAAAAAAGAAAGAAAGAAAAAAGAAAATGCATGCTAAGCTTATGTGTAACATGCTTTGATCTTATTTCAAAAAGTTGGCAGTGAATATTTTTCTGATGTTTTTCCTCTCGATAATTACGTTATTTTAGATCAAAGTGTATTGTTATTATGTGAGACAATTTTGTCGTAAACAGGTCTAAATAACCGCTGATGTCAGAGGTCAGATAAGACAACTGCGGATTTGGGAGATAGTGTTGCCACACGCACAATTGGATGGCTGGTTATGCAATATGTCATGTTATCACAGGTATGCTGTCAAATGACACCCACATGGTAGGATGGTTAAATGCGTTTAACGCCGAGTTGTCTCCGAAGAGGTGTTGGCGGGGACTGAGATCCCAAACACGACGCTGTCACCACCAGAGTGACTCGTGAATTACAAACAATGGTCAGCGATGGGAGCAGTTTGAATGTTTCCTTGACTGTAAGGAAGAATATGCCAGAAGACAGTGTCCACAATTCACAGTTTTTGAAGAGAAAGGCGAGCCAAGGCGGAACGAAACCAAGGTCCTTTTGCTTACCAGCCTAACGCCTTACCGCTAGGCTAAACTGGCTCACGTCACGCACATACACGCTGCCATCGAAATTTATGGCAATTGGCACGCATACATACCAACTGGCGTAAACGAACAGGCTACCCTTCCATTAATAATATGTGGCAATGGAAATGCTCATGCATCATACCCTGCTATGGAAATAATATAGGCAGCTGACGTGTGCACATACCCTGCCATCGAAATTTATGCCGAGTGGTATACACACACACACACACACACACACACACACACACACACACACACACACACACACACACACACCAACACACACACACACACACACACCTGATGATAATATGCACAGCTAGCATACACACCTACCATGCCATTCAAATGTACAACTCCCAAGCACATAATGACACCCTGCATGGAAGCAAACGGCCAGAATCTCCACTCTACCAGAAACTCTCCAAGACCAGAGGCTGCTGCCAAGTTTTAGTCGCGACCCTTTACGTTGACACCGTTACCCAAGTCCTTCCGCTAAGTGTCCGAACAATGAGAGTTCCCTGCAAGCCGCAAATCTTCTGCCTCTGTTGGAAAAAAATCGATACAAGACAATTGGCCTGAGTGTTGACGTTCCAGTGTGTCCTGCCCTATTAGCGTCAAATCAGCAAGCCTGACCCAGCAGCTGCAGTGGCCGTCCCTTGTACTGGGGCGGAAATTCGCAGACCCCTGTTCCATTATCAGTGGCTGCTGGCTGCTGGCGCTGCTCTGCCACAAATTGGACAGTTGCTGCTGCAGTTTCTGTTATAGAAATCAAGAAAATAAAAAAATAAAAAGAAAAAAAAACAACAAAAAAAACTACAAAACAAAACAAACAAACAGTAACAGCAACAAAACAAACAAACAACAACAACAAAACCAAAAACAAAACCAACAAAACAAAAGCAAAAGGCAATTAAAACAAAATAACAACAACAACAACTACAAAACCAACCAAACAAACAACCAAAACCAGAAATGAGGATGGAACTCTGGAGGAGTTTATACCTTGCGTATAATGGCATGGCAGGTGAGAGTTGCGGCAGGCGATTCGGGGCCTTTGTTGTCTTTTGTCTTCCCGCGACGTCTTATTTCCAGCGCTAGTTAACTCCCTTTGCCTGTTCGTTAATAGCAAAGCGCTGATAATTATACGAAAGCTTCAACAATTTTGTCGCAACATAGTGCACGTTTGCAGATAAACACACACTGCCACACACACGTAGACACACACGCAGACACACACACACACACACACACACACACACACACACACACACACACACACACACACACCACACACACACACACTCACTCACTCACTCTCAAACAAACGAACAAAATAAAAAAAAACAACAAAATAATAGCAAAAAACGTGGACCTGCATATGCGACGACTTTCTTCTGCAGCTGTAGAATCGGGAGATATAGCTTTGCAGCTACAAAATCTTCTTTTAGGTGCAAAACTGACTAGCTTTTACAGTGATCATGCAACCTCGTAGGAAATGTGAGGCTTCGAAGCCTGTGGCGGGAGCTTTTCATATTAAAAACATTATGTTGTCACTGCTTAAAACAGCGGTTTTGTTTACCGGAACGTTTACTTTGTCGCTGCAGAACTCGCTACCAGTTTTTTTTCTGCTGCAAACATAACGCTGTCGCTGCTTATGCACCTATGCTTTTTGCAGCCTTAAACGTTGCATTTTTGCAGAGCCAAAACTGTGCCGCTACAACGTTCAAATGGTGGCAGAAACCAGCATGAGGATTATTCGATCGCTCCGTCCCAAGGTCGCGATCGGAGAGTTCATTGTTCGAGAGGCTCATTTATTAGTCAGACCATGCGAAGCATCTGTTTTTTGTTGTTTGCTGTGTGCTGTGTAGACAATATGTTATTGTCTCCGCGGAAACCTTGCACGGGTTTCTGTGTGGACAGCCGGCGACGCTGTGATCGCACTGTCTACTCTGCTGATTAATTTCGACCGTTTTTTTTAAGAGAAAAGAAAAGAAAAGAAGAGTGACTTGTGATCGTAGCGTGGTGTGTTCGTGTGTGTGTGTGTGTGTGTGTGTGTGTGTGTGTGTGTGTGTGTGTGTGTGTGTGTGTGTGTGTGTGTGTGTGTGTGCGTGTGTGTGTGGTGTGTGTGTGTGTGTGTGGGTGGTGGGTGCGTGATGTACGTGTGTGCGTGTTGTGTGTTGTGTGCGTGTGTGTGTGTGTGTGTGTGTGTGTGTGTGTGTGTGTGTGTGTGTGTGTGTGTGCAGTTGCCTTATTAAGAAACCATGCACACGTTTCAAGACAGAAAATTGTAAATGGTAATTGGTTCTACAATTCCCTTTGTCTGGCAATGCATTTCCAGCACACATATAAAGTTGAAGGCTGTACTGATCGACCACGCCATTTTGTATGTTTGTGCCCAATTCTGAACCGTAGGTAGGTAGTGTTGCTTAATGTCCTCAGATGTCAGTTGACATATTAGGGACAAGCTGAGACCACTGCCGAAGCATGGTTCGATATAGCTTTATGTCCACGGAAACCAGAAGGCTCGTTAGGACGGACAGCCCAGGACGGCCACCTCGACTCTCACACAGCTCCTGAACTATGTAATTTTAAACCGTTGGGTAAGCAGCTTATGAGTTAACAAACTCGCCCGGAATGCCATAATCCGTCTCATGGACAGCAGAGATATAGCTTTCTGAGCGCTGTTCTTCTTGTGAAAGTCCTCCATACACATGCCCCAAATCCAGGTACAGTTCAACTATGGCATTTCCATTAGTCTTTGTTCGACAAGGACACGCTATTTTGAAGAAGGGGGAAAAAAACGAGAGAAAAAAACAAACAATAAAACGAAAAACAGTTCATTCCTGATTGGCTCATAACAGCGATATTGTTGGCTCGGCAAGAATAAATAGCGCGACTATTCTGCAAATACTTCGCGAAACCATTAATTTTTTACAATGCTTGCCGCGAAATATTTCCGTGCCTGCAAGAGAGATTTGTACCTATGCTGTCTTTCTTTGTTTCTTTGTTGGTTTGTCTGTTTCGTTCTTCCTTATTTATTTATTTCTTCGTGCGTGTGTGTGTGTGTGTGTGTGTGTGTGTGTGTGTGTGTGTGTGTGTGTGTGTGTGTGTGTCTGTCTGTGTATGTGTGTGCGTGCGTGCTTACGTGTGTGTGCGTGCGTGCGTGCGTGCGTGCATGTGCGCGTGTGTGTCTCGAGTGCGTGTGCGTATATGTGCGTGCGTGCGTGCGCGTGTGTGTGTGTGCATCTGTGTGTGTGTGTGTGCGTGTGTGTGTGTGTGTGTGTGTGTGTGTGTGTGGTGTGTGTGTGTGTGTGTGTGGTGTGTGTGATTGTGTGTGTGTGTGTGTGTGTGTGTGTTTGTGTGTTGTGTGTGTGTGTGTGTGTGTGTGTGTAGTGTGTGTGTGTGTGTGTGTGTGTGTGTGTGTGTGTGTGTGTGTGTTGTGTGTGTGTGTGTGTGTGTGTGTGTGTGTGTGTGTGTGCGTGCCGCACATGCGTGTGTGTCGCTGTGTGCTATATATATATATATATATATACTATATATATATATATAATATATATATATATATATATATATATATATATATATATATTGCGTGTGTGTGCGTGCGTGCGTGCGTGCGTGCGCGTATCCATAATCTTAGAGTGCTCGAGCTTCTGCGAATCGACCTAATGAAACAAGCTCGTTGGCGTGTGCCAAACTGCCACCTAACGGAAATAGCTCCAGTGGCAAGGAAGCCAGTGATATTCGAACCACAGACGCCCCCCTCCCCCCCCACCTCCAACCACAAGGCAACAGGCGATACGCATGACCGTTGTCCGACAGACTCATCTCTTACGTAACCATCCCTAGCCCCTCCTCTCTATGTTTCCGTTCCTATTTGGATCGGTGTTACCGGAACCGGCTCAGCCGGAGCGCATGCGCATACAAATTGCCAATTGACTGTTGTTGATCTCGGGGTCCTGAGCTCCGGGGCTACTCTTTTGTGCATCTATGCATAGATACCGTGTGGTTACTTTAATGTCTTCAACAAGCAATCTCGAAAATTGGTTGATTTATGCATTGCACTGGCAGGCAAAGCAACCCTCACAAGTGGCTTGCTTTGCGGAAGATCTAAAATGTTGAGAAGCTTGAGACCTGCGGGCACAAAGCCACGGACATCACACCGTCGATCGCCTAGAGGAGAGAGGCGTGGAAACAGGGAGAGCTAGACGATCTTCCTTGAAAGGACGAGAGAGGGTCATCGTCAGATCAGCCAGACTAACATTGGAACCGTTTCAAAGACAACGTTGGGGAAACTTCTGAGAGACGATGTGAAGCCCATATGGGCTTTTCCGAGCGCATAGATACCATCTTGAACTGAACTGTACTGACTGAACCTCGGCTTGCTGAAGCTTTGCGAATCTGTGCCGCGATGTCAGACGGTGGTGCAGTCGCGTACGTACGATCGTGTAGGTGTATGTATACCGTGCGTGATATATGTATCCGTCGAAAGCCGGCTTTGTCACGTCAGTGTCAATGTCTGTGCAACGTCTACTTGTCTAGCTCAGGTTAACTCCATGTCAAACTCCAAGCCCTGGTTTACGACAGCCTTCCTTCAACCACTGCCGTATTTAGTTACGCCATATGTTTCAGAAAACTGTCAGCTAACGAGCAGTTTTTTTGTTGGCGCTCAAACAGTAGTAAGTTTGTTACAAACAACTCACATTGTAACAGACGTTTGTTTTATAACTGACCATGTTGGTTATGCCAGCTCGAATAAAACCAAGATCGTTTGAACCGAGACGGAACGTCTTTTTTCTTTTCTTTTTAACCCGGGGTGGATGCGTCTCATGTTTACGTGCGTGCTTGGGCGCTAGGTTGCTTCTGCAGTCATATTAGTACCCAAACCTTTCGGAGGACGCTGACCGCGTCGCTGGACAGCTGCGCGGAGAGTGCCCCTTTAGTGGCGTAACCAAATGTGGCAGAGTTTGGAGGAAGGTGCCGGAAAGCGATGCTCGGAGTGTGACTCCATGTAAGCAGCCACGTCTTTGTTGCTTTTGGTGAAGATGATGGAAAAGGGACTGGATGAGAGAATGAGGAGAGGCACCTGTGAGGACAGGGGTAGGGTAGAGGGTTGGGGTGGGGGGGGAGGGGGGGGAACCCGCAGAGGGGATGAGGACGCTGTTTGGGTCACCAAGGAGTTAAAAACAAACACAAATAAAGTCAACTGCCGCCGAAAAGACGGAGTGATTCTGACAGCCTGTTCCAGAGGGTGCATGGCACAACATTGCGGAATGACCTTGCGTCTGAGTGCCTCTTCGTCTGTTAATTGTCACCGTGCCGAATCCAGAGATGCTTAGTCTGCAATGGGAAGAGGAGCTGAGAGAACAGCATGGGTTAATTGTATCGGGAAAGCAGGTTCCTGCAAAATGCTGTGGCGTATTGGTATGAGAGAGAGAGAGAGAGAGAGAGAGAGAGAGAGAGAGAGAGAGAGAGAGAGAGAGAGAGAGAGAGAGGGGATCTCGTAGCCTATTCGATCTGTTTTGAGATCGGCAATCAGTGGATTGCTGTACTGGGGCCATAATCATAATCATGCTCGCGAGAATTCGCTCTGGTTACAAATTGAGCAGCAATCTGGATCTTCTGTAGGCGATTTAGCTGATTATCCGGAAACTAGGCGAACCCAAACAGTCATAATGATAATGCAGCGAGGACAAGACTGAAGCAATGCTATTCAATTCTTCAAAACTCCAAGACAAACCTGCATCTTTGTCCATCTGCCAAACTACTGTTAGTTTCTCTACATCTCTCCATGAAACAAATATCAATTTCACATGCAAAACAGCTTTCTTTGAACTTCGTCGAGTCAGCACCATTCGACAGTACCTCACAACTGTACTTTCCAGGATTGGCTATTGCAGTTCTCTCTTAGCCGGTCTCCCACTGTCGTCATTATCTGAACTTCAGAGGGTACAAAACTGTGAAGCCCGTCTTGTAGTTTGATTGATTGATTGATTGATTGATGACTGATGGTCGCTTATATAGCGCTATTCTCCGCTCTCTTGAGCAGACTCATTGCGCTCGCATGTGGTTCTACGTGAGTGACTAGCTTTTCATAGCGCGTTTTTTGGATATCCACCGAGGTTGTGTACTTACAGCGCTGACATGGCTGGTGCCACTGAAACTGCAGCCGTCTCGGCGCAAGTTCTGTGTACACCATACAACCATGCACCATGTCACTTCATGCAAAGCCACATACGTAAGGTGTATGCGTGTTTAGCTGTAACCTGCCACCTGCACTTTTGGCAGAATGACCGGGGTCTTTTACGTGCTACTGCGGTAACACGGGGGTGGAACGGATACCGAAATAAGTTCGTACATCCCCGAATGTACATACCACACCAGTTCTCGCTCAGCTTCAAGGGCTACCTGTCCAAGCTCGTATCTCATACAAAATTGCCTCCCATCCTGTTCTCTGTAAAGCGCTGAGGGCATTTTAAGAATTTGAGCTTTATAAATGATGATGATGATGATAATGATGATGATGATGATTAAATGATAGTTAAAGTATTTACAAAGAGCAAAATCCCGTCCGTAGAGACTATTCTAAGCGCGTGCGCACACACAGACACAGACACAGACACAACACACACACACACACACACACACACACACACACACACACACACACACACACACACACGCACGCACGCACGCACCCACGCACGCACGCACGCACGCACGCACGCACACGCACACGCACACCACACACACACACACTCACACGCCCTCACACTCACACACACACACACACACACACACACACACACACACACACACACACACACACACACACACACAACCACACACACACACATGCGCGCGCACGCACACACACACATGCTCCCACACGCACACATACTGACTACACAAAACTTAATTTACAAAGATATTTGTTGCTCCACGGCAGCGATGTTTTGTAGTGTCAATAATCGTCGTTCATCGGAGCATCAGCGGCCGGCACTTGGGGCAATGCACTTAAAGCCGGCACTTGGGGCAATGCACTTAAAGCCGACACTTGGGGCAACACGCTTAAAGCCGGCACTTGGGGCAACACGCTTAAAGCCGACACTTGGGGCAACACGCTTAAAGCCGGCACTTGGGGCAACACGCTTAAAGCCGACACTTGGGGCAACACGCTTAAAGCCGGCACTTGGGGCAACACGCTTAAAGCCGGCACTTGGGGCAACACGCTTAAAGCCGGCACTTGGGGCAACACGCTTAAAGCTGGCACTTGGGACAATACGCTTAAAGCCGGCACTTGGGGCAAACCGCTTAAAGCCGGCACTTGGGGCAATACACTTAAAGCCGGCTCTTGGGGCAACACGCTTAAACCTGGCACTTGGGGCAATACGCTTAAAGCCGGCTCTTGGGGCAACACGCTTAAACCTGGCACTTGGGGCAATACGCTTAAAGCTGGCACTTGGGACAATACGCTTAAAGCTGGCACTTGGGGCAATACGCTTAAAGCTGGCACTTGGGACAATGCACTTAAATCCGGTACTTGGGGCAATACGCTTAAAGCTGACACTTTGGGCAATGCACTTAAAGCCGGCACTTGGGGCAATACGCTTAAAGCTGGCACTTGGGGCAATGCACTTAAATCCGGCACTTGGGGCAATACGCTTAAAGCTGGCACTTTGGGCAATGCACTTAAAGCCGGCACTTGGGGCAACACGCTTAAAGCCGGCACTTGGGGCAACACGCTTAAAGCTGGCACTTGGGACAATACGCTTAAAGCCGGCACTTGGGGCAAACCGCTTAAAGCCGGCACTTGGGGCAACACGTTTAAACCTGGCACTTGGGGCAATACGCTTAAACCTGGCAATTGTGGCAATACGCTTAAAGCCGGCACTTGGAGCAATACGCTTAAATCTGGCACTTGGGGCAATACGCTTAAACCTGGCAATTGGGGCAATACGCTTAAAGCCGGCACTTGGGGCAATACACTTAAAGCCGGCTCTTGGGGCAACACGCTTAAACCTGGCACTTGGGGCAATACGCTTAAACTTGGCAATTGGGGCAATACGCTTAAAGCCGGCACTTTGGGCAATACGCTTAAAGCCGGCATTTGGGGCAACACGCTTAAAACTGGCACTTGGGGTAGTACGCTTAAGACTGGCACTTGGGGCAATACGTTTAAACCTTTGACAAGTACAAGTAGTGGAGCAGGGATAGCTCAGTGTCTAGAACGCCCGACTTGTGATCGTGATGGATAATTTTCTTCTCCAGAGTCAACTTTCTGTGCTGACTTATCTCAGTATCCGTTCCAGCCCCGTGGTACTACAGTAGCACATTAAAGATCCCGGTCAGTCTGCCAAAAGTGAAAGTGATAGTTTACGCCTAAACACGCTTGCACCTTACGCAAGTGGCTTTGCATGAAGTGACGTGAAATGATGCGTAGTTGCGTAAAGTAGCCTACGCAAAACGCGCCGAAACGGCAGCAGTTTCAAGTGGCATCAGCCGTGTAACAACCAAACAGCGATGTAAGTACACCACTTCGAGGGATATTCCAAAAGGCGCCATATAAAACTGCAGTCACACCTTTGGAGTCATGTGAGCCGGTTTGGCCTAGCGGTAAGGCGTTAGGCTGGTAAGCAGAGGGACCTCGGTTCGAATCTGCTTCGGCTCTCCTTTCTCTTCAAACGTTGTAGTCTGTGGACACTGTCTTGTGACTTTGTCCCTCACAATTATGAAACATTAAAATGGTTCTCATCGCTGCCGACCTTAATGCAGAAGTCATTCTGGTTGTGACAGTGTAGCGATAGGTATATAATCTCCTTCTCCCCCACCTCCATACCCCGCCCCCCCCCCCCCCCCCCCCCCTTCTCCCCGTCCCTAATAAGCCGTATGGTTTCTGTGGACGCTAAGCACCATGTTTACTTGCTTACATTCAGTCACATGCGACAAGCACGCAGTGAGTGCTGGAGAGCGGAGCAGATCGCTATAATAATAAAAGCGATCAGCAACAACAACAACAACAACAAAAAACATGATCGAGTTTGTGAGCTATTTCCTGTCGTACACGTCGGTGAAATCCCCAGTCTACTGGAAATCGGAGAATAACAGTCGAAAGTTTTCCCTGGATGCAACGTTAAAAATACCCCCTTTCTCTTCTCTCCCCTTCGTCCTCTCCCCCCCCCCCCCCCGCGCCCCCCCACCCCCCACCCCCCACACCCCCACCACCACCAACAACACCACCACCCCGCTCCACTTTCCTCTCTACCACGTTTGCAACATGTCACACTAAAAACAAATCTGAAACACGCCGATAGCATTGCTGCGTAGCGCTGCTGTAATCCTGTAATACCCGAGTGACCCCAAATTATCACAGGCTTTACTTCGTTACTGCTCGCCCCGTGAAATGCATTTGTCACTGTACAACTGAATATGGCGGATCAGCCCCAGAGTGCCCGGCTGCGGAATGCTGCAACAACAGCATTAACAACATTCTAACGTCCTGTCGCTCGCAGAGGGTGATATTTCTCTGGAACAATCCGCCCTGCTCTCTCCGACACTCTTCTGCTACGTAGCGTGATTTCAATCTGCCCTCAAGACCCATCTTTTCTCCTCTGGACTCGGAATGCTTTGCCTGTGTGCACGTGTGCGTGCAGTTGTGTGCCATTGGTTTCGCGCGCGCGCGTGTGTGTGTGTGTGTGTGTGTGTGTGTGTGTGTGTGTGTGTGTGTGTGTGTGTGTGTGTGTGTGTGGCGTCGTGTGCTGTGCGTGCGTGCGTGCGTGTGTGCTGTGCGTGCAGTGTGTGTGTGTGTGGTGTGTGTGTGTGTGTGTGTGTGTGTGTGTGTGTGTGTGTGTGTGTGGTGTGTGTATGTGTGTGTGTGTAGTGTGTGTGTGTGTGTGTGTGTGTGTGTGTGTGTGTGTGTGTGTGTGTGTGTGTGTGTGTGTGTGTGTGTGTGTGTGTGTGTGTGTGTGTGTGGTGTGGTGTGCGTATGTGCGTATGTGCGTGCGTTGTGTGTGTGTGTGTGTGTGTGTTGTGTGTGTGTTGTGTGCGCGCGTATGTGCGTGCGTGCGTGCGTGCGTGCGTGCGTGTGTGCGTGTGTGTGATGAGACATGTTGAATGGAGTGTTGTAGTGCATTTATGCAATTAGTAGGGTTCATTGTGCTCTAGCCTGTCAGCCGCGGGTGATCCTGGGGCCTATAATTATGGGGCTTGGAACCGGCTTCGTCCGCTTACCATTATAGCACCTTACCGCTAGGCCAAAACCGGCTCACCAAACCAAGTCACCCGCGGGTGATGCTGGGGCCTCTATGTGGGGGTGGAACCGACGTCGTCCGCGTTTTGGCCCAGCGGGCTGAAGAGCCACCAGATAGGTTCTGAGGGAGAGGCGGGGCGGTCGGTACCACGCAAGTGAAACTGACATAAAGCACGAAGAATCAGACGGACGAGGGTTCGAACCTCGTAACGAACGGTCAGTTTTCACAAGATCCAAGCACACAAAAGGTTCAAAAGAACGCTGTTTATTAGTATCAAGCGCAACATGAGAATTTTCGGGGTAACTGACACTATCAAATTAGGACAAAACACATGCGAATTTTGGGGGTACCTGACGCTATTTATTAGGATAAAACACAAAATTAATGCGGATTTTCGGGGTAATCTCCTTTATCAAGCTACAAAACGACACTTAAACAACAGTTAAACGGTGAAAATCTATTTAAAAAATGACCGGGAGAGCTTATCTGTTTTTGGATGAGCTCTGTCCAGCGCTTGGAAGAATCAAGAAACGCTAGCAGTCATTCTTGTTTCAGATAGTTTTCAGTTTTCGCAACTAACATAATATTGGGACTGATGCTCCCAATAGGCTCTTTACAAAGGGAGTACGACTTTCTGTCTCTCCATTTTTTCCCCTTCAAATTAACTACTTGCTTGTTGTTGTTGTTGTTGTTTTGTTTTTGTTCAGTTTTTTCTTTTTCTTCTAAACTTCGACCTCAAATTAACATAATATAACGGCACCGTTTCTCAGACTGGCTGCCACATCGCCCAGCAACGGGTTTACCCGGGTATTCGGCTTCGCTCAGCCCCGCTTCAGGAAACCATACACAAGCTCTCATCCACATGAATACAGAAGGATAAACGTCCGTCTGTCAGTCGCTGTAAGCAGTAGCTAGGGCAACAGCTGCACGTGAAGTACGTGGCACCCTCTGGCAGCAGAATTCAGTTAGCACAGCTTCCTCCTGCCCATCGGCTCCGTGGACTCAGGCAGAGAGTTTTCTTCTTCCTTTTGTATTTAAAGTCTTTTTCACATAAGTGGTATTAGACTGATCTTACCATTATCACAATACTCATGGTTGTTACCATCGATAGTGGGCAGTGTTCGAAAGAGTGAAAGTAGTACAGGCCGTTAGTTTGGTACTGTCTTCATAAATGACATGATTTTATACACGTGTTTCGTTCGGATTTGACGTGAAGACAAGTACGTGAGTAACAAACGTGTTTCTTTCGACTTTGACGTGAAGAGAACTACGTCAGTAATAAACGTGTTCCGTTCGACTTTGACGCGAAGACAAATACGTCAGTATTAAACGTGTTCCGTTCGGCTTTGTCGTGAGAAAAAAAATGCGTCAGTAATAAACGGCTTTGTCGTGAAGACAAGTACGGCAGTAATAAACGGCTTTGTCGACTC
>JABMCL010002103.1:442500-470000 GCA_018857735.1 Alviniconcha marisindica
TGTGTGTGTGTGTGTGTGTGTGTGTGTGCTGTGCGTGCGTGCGTGCGTGCGTGTGTGCGTGCGTGCGTGCGTGCGTGCGTGCGTGCGTGAGTGCGTGCGTGCGTGCGTGCGTGCGTGCGTGCGTGCGTGTGTGTGTGTGTGTTTGGTCTCAAAACAAAACAACAACAAAAATATTTCGGTCGTTTTGTCTTTTGTGTGTGTGCTCTGATCGTTGGACTTATTAAATCTCTGAGGTCAGAAAAAAAAGAAAAGAAAGAAAGTGATGAATGGAAGGATTCCAAAAAAAGTAAAAGAAAACATGACAAAGCACAAAAGTGCGGTGCGTTGCCTGATCGTTTCAATAGAAAGCATTGATGACTTTATAACCGTTTCTGTCGGTGTGACGTCAGTGAAGCTGACGTTAGCCCAGAGCCAACAACAGTTAACCTTTTTGTGTGTTGTGGAACCTAGATTGACTAACCTTTGATGCTGGACAGAACATCTATGTTGACGGATGGAAGTTTTGTTTGTTATTAAGTAGTAGCTTTTAAAAGTAGAAGGAATTATTTCTTCCATTTTCAACTCACATCAACCGCAAAAAAAAAAAAAAAAAAAAAAAAATAAAAAAAAAAAAAAGCTGAAGGACCTAGCGCTCTGATTACACAGGCGCTATGGCTGAATTTTATTTTCAAATTCTTTTAGTGTTATCGTTCTCAATTTATTTTGATGTTACCGGTTTCATTTTGTAAACAATGGACACGATTGTCTTGCCGAAATGTCAATTGCCTCATGATTCATTGGTTAAATTACATACATTTTTGTCCTAGCCCTCTGAGAAATGTCAATGTTTGTAGAGAAACGCTAACTGTTGAACATTATTCGATTTTAGTTTTTGTTATGGTTGTGGTTGTTTTGAAATTGATAGTAATTTACACAGTTCACGACAGTGCTTCTAGATCAGGCTTCCCTATAGTCCTTCTTCTGTCACGTCCGCGTGCGTGCGTGCGTGTGTGTATGTGTGTGCGTGAATGCGTGCGTCGGTGCGTGTTTGTGTGTATGCGTGCGTACGTACGTGCGTGTATGTTTGTTCGTGCGTGCGTGAATGCATGCGTGCGTGCGTGCTTGTAAGTGTGTGTGTGTGTGTGCGTGAGTGCGTGCGTCGGTGCGTGTTTGTGTGTATGCGTGCGTACGTGCGTGTATGTTTGTTCGTGCGTGCGTGAATGCATGCGTGCGTGCGTGCTTGTGAGTGTGTGTGTGTGTGTGTGTGTGTGTGTGTGTGCGTGTGCGTGTGTTGTATTTGATTTCTTAGTTATGTTGCTGTTTGTTTTGTTTTTTGCCGGGGGGGGGGGGGGGGGGGTGCATCAAAAACCCGGTATGATTTCTTACCTTTTAAATAACAAAACGGCATTTAAACAACAGTTAAAGGGTAAAAACCGATGAAAAATGAGATGAGAAGATTGTCAATCCAACATTCTTCCAAGCGGTTGACAAGGAAACAACTGCTCAATCGACAAAACAACAACAACAAAAACAAAACAAAACAAAAACAAAAACAAGAGAAAAGTTTCTCATCTCATTTTTATCACTTTTAACCTTTTAACTGTTGTTTAAGTGTCGTTTTGTAGCTTGACAAAGGGGATTACCACGAAAATGTACCTATTTGATAAGAGTTGAAGCACTATTAAGCAACAAATCTAACTGTAATTCTCCCAATACGTTCTGTGGGATTTGTGCCTCTTTATATGGTTCTTGGGCTACTATATCTTTGCAGTTCGTTGGTTTCGACGTTATTATAGATAATGACTGACCCTCAAGATAATGCAGTGGACGACCCTGTGGCCAAACGGCTGCACAGGCCCACGATGGTGTACAATACGCAGAATGTGAGCAACAGGTGTTCGGACAACTTCATGTTACGATTTCAAACTATCTGTCGCTGTTTTCCAATTAACTCCTCGAATATGAATGAACTATTAAGTCTTTTACATAAAAACAACAACAACAACAACAAAAGTTTGCTTTAGCTGTATCGAATGGATACCTAGAGAAAGGGATATATAGGCAATTCAGATTTGGTATGTACCAATGTGTATTTTTTCGTTGTGGTTGTGTTTAGTTCTCGGCTGTAGTTTTCTCTCTGCTTTTGGATTGATTTGAAACGTGGTTGTTTGAATCGGTTTAGGCGTGGTACAGTCAGCATACATTAGGCCCCCCCCCCCGCGCCCACACACACACGCACACACCACACACACACACACACACACACACACACACACACACACACACACACACACTACGCTCGCACGCACACACACTCACGTACACACACCACCATCAGCAACAACCCTAATCTCTCTCTCTCTCTCTCTCTCTCTCTCTCTCTCCTCTCTCTCTCTCTCTCTCTCTGTGAAGGAGTATCACAGTAACATGAATTATGTCCCGTCTGCAAAGAAGCCAGATCTAGCAGATGCAGAATGAATAGTTATAGCTAGATCTAAAGGAGCAACGACTAGACAATTATGTGCTGTCCATGGATGCATAATTACAGTCAGGAAAACGTAAACAACATCCTTTGAATGCAAAGTTTCGACTACATGCAACAACCACAACAACAATAACAAACAAAACAAAACATACAAACGAACAACAGCAAAATCGTCAGCAACACAACACAGACGCAGAACAGCAAAACCGGATGTGAAGCCCTCTAACAATTTGAAGGCTGTTTCGGAATCAAACCGTTTGAGGATAAAGACTTTCCGAGCGGAACATCCTGAATATAATATCGCTAACAGTTCGCGCGCGGTGGACAAAACAGACCTGATCACCATGAACAATATGTACACAGGTCGGGCGCCAGTGCGGCGCGAATCGGCCAGTCGTTGGAACTGATTCGTCAATCATGGACGATCCCGAAGGGCTTTCTCCGATACCGTTCTCCCTCGACAGGAAACCAAGATCAGCCATGCGCGGCGATCAAGGCTATCAGAGCCATCGATCAACGGACCGTGTCTGATGAGGCCATCCAGCACCGGCAACGTCCTCTTTGTCGATAGCCGTCGCGGGTCGTGACGCTTTGTCCTTGGATCGATGTAAGTTCCTGCTGATCGTGGCTAGGTCTCGTCGGTGCGGACGCGGAGTAGTCTGAAACCATTCCGGTTGATTCGAAATTACCACGCTTCGCCGCATCTCTGCTCCGGGTCGCTAGTAGCCACTGACACCGTAATGGCTCTGCCTATGCTGCTATTATACAGAGCCAAAACACAGGTTTGCCTATGCTATAATTATACAGAGCCAAAACACAGGTTTGCCTATGCTATAATTATACAGAGCCAAAACACAGGTTTGCCTATGCTATAATTATACAGAGCCAAAACACAGGTTTGCCTATGCTATAATTATACAGAGCCAAAACACATGTTTGCCTATGCTATAATTATACAGAGCCAAAACACATGTTTGCCTATGCTGTTTATACAGAGCCAAAACACATGTTTGCCTATGCTATAATTATACAGAGCCAACACGTTTGCCTTCTTTTCGCCAACCTGTTTGCCTATGCTATAATTATACAGAGCCAAAACACATGTTTGTCCCGTTGTTAATTGGGCTTTTTTTTCTTTTTCTTTTTCGCGAACATAGTTGGGAATATTCGGCGAATATAGTTGGTTCTTAATTGGGTGAGCATTTGTTCGCGAACATAGTTGGGAGTATTCGGCGAATATAGTTGGTTCTTAATTTAAATTTAATCTAAAAACATTTATTTTCCCAAAATTGTAGACCTGCCATGTTTTGTGTTCCGTGCGTCTTTATCCATTCCAAGTCTCCCGGGCGTTTTCTGCTTTGTACAGTCAGAATGCTTGTGTGTAGGGGTGCCTCTGTGTGTGTGTGTGTGTGTGTGTGTGTGTGTGTGTGTGTGTGTGTGTGTGTGTGTGTGTGTGTGTGTGTGTGTGTGTGTGTGTGTGCGCGCGCGCGCGCTTAGAATAGTCTCAAGGGACACGATTTCGCGCTTTAAAAATACTTTTATTATCATCATTAATTGGGCGAACTTTTTCGTCGCGAATATAGTTCGGGTTTTTCGTCGAACTGCAACGAAGCTATATTCAGGGTCCAGAAAGCTTCGCTCAACATTTTCTGGAAATATTCGCCCAGTTCGACGACGCTTGTCTCTGACTGGCTGAGAGCAGAGAGTTCTCCTGTGGATGAGGAAGAAATAAAAATAAGAATGGATGACGGTATCGCTAGGAGGGATTTATTTTTATTTTTTATTTGTTGACTTGTGGGAGGCGCAGCCATGTCTCTGGGACCCTGAATGATAATACCAGTTAGTTGAATTACCCTGTGAGGGATGATTAAAGTATATTTGACTTGACTTGACTTGAGCCTACATTTTGGACCATGCTGTCTGCTGCGTTTCTGTCGAATTCAGGAGAAGCTTGCAAACCATTATAAACCAGTTAAGAACGAAGTAAAGTTCGTCGAACTCTCCGAACCATGTTCGGCGAACTAAAAGTTCAATTAAGAAACGAATCATAGTTCGTCGAACTGTCCGAAGTATGTTCGGCGAACAAACACTTCGCCCAATTAAGTCGGGCTTTAGCTTTAGCTGACCGAGGCGAGAGCCTGTCGTCTGCGTGGACGCGGAGAAACCTGGAACCATACCGGCTGAGTCGAAATGACCAAGCTTCATCGAGTCTGTGCCATAGCTGCTACTGAAACAAACGTACCGTAACGTAATAGCTGTGCCTATGCAAGGCCAAAACGCTGGAAAGTGACACCGATTTGTTCCTTGATTATTGTTAGCTTTCGCTGATCGAGGCCGTAGTCTGCATGGACGCAGAGAAGCCTGGGACCATACTGGCTGGGTCGAAATTACCAAGCTTCAGCGAGTCTGTGCCATAGCTGCCATTGAAATTGTAACGTAATAGCGGTACCTGTACAAGGCTGGAAAGTGACACCGGTTTGTTCCTTGATTATTGTTAGCTTTCGCTGATCGAGGCCGTAGTCTGCATGGACGCAGAGAAGCCTGGGACCATACTGGCTGGGTCGAAATTACCAAGCTTCAGCGAGTCTGTGCCATAGCTGCCATTGCCACTGCAACTGTAATAGCGGTGCCTACATATACACAGAGCTAAAATGTTGGGAAATGACACAGGTTTGTCCCTGAATTATTGTTAGCTTTCGCTGATCGAGGCGGACACGGAGTAGCATGGAACCATTCCGGCGGAGTCGAGATGGCCACGCTTTGTCTCGTCTGTTCCTGTAATTTATAGCCAGCTGCCACTGAAACTGTAACAGCGTTGCTGTACAAGGCTAAAACGCTGGGAAGTGACACAGGTTTGTTTTCCTTGCTTATTGTTAGCTTTTGCTGATCGAGGAGTTCGAGGGCCAGTCGTTGGCATGGACGTCGAGTAGACTGGAACCTTCCGGCTGAGTCGAAATGACCACGACTTGCCGCGTCTGTGCCTTTAGGCTATTGGGCGATTCAGGCGGAGTTGTTAACTCCCTTGACGTTTGCTTTGCATCGCTTAAGTCCCTTGGCTGCTTTTACATCCGGTGCGTACTTTCTTCACAATGGAAGGCGGTGACAGTCAATTTGCGAATTTTACACTGCCGACTTTAAAGGCATTTTTTGGAGGCCCGTAGTCATAATGTGTCTGGCAATAAGCAATAACTTGTTGCTCATGCTATAGGATGCCCCAAAACGCATTTTTTTCTACGAACTCGCGATCTTCTGGTCAGCCAAAACACGACGCAAAGACCTTTTTTTCCACCCTCCATCCCCTTTCCACGGTAATTTTTGCAACTGCAACAGTATTGGCATTTGTGCTGCTTCGCGATTCTAGATTCAACTTCCACTGTTATACACAGCGTGAAGCAACGCCTACTCAGAACAATCGGCCCGGAAGTGCACTGCGACCTCTCGCGACTTCTTGCGCGAAAGATTACAAAGCGCATTAACTCTAGCAAACCAGCTTCGCTGAATCGCCCAATAGATAGCTGTCGCTGAAACTGTTACAGAGAGCTAAAAAGTTGGGGGGTGGAAGGGGGGGGGGGGGGGTGGAGGGGGGGAGGGGGGGGGGGGGAGCTCAGGAGCTGTGTGAAAGTCGAGGTTGCCTTCCTGGGCGCCCGTCCTTAATAAGCCTACGGTTTCTGTGGACGTAAAGCGACACTTCAACCAACCAACCAACCAACCAAAAAGTTGGGAAATGACAGGTTTGTTCCTTGATTATTGTCAGCTTTAATCGCTGATCGAGGCGAACGAGGGCCCGTCGTCGGCATGGACGCCGAATAGACTGGAACCTTCCGGCTGAGGCGACATTACCACGCCTCGCCGGGTCTGTGCCCTGGAGCTTATACAGTTTATACAGAGCTAAAAACGCTGGAATGTGACACAGGTTTCTCCCTTGATTAGTGTGAGCAACTCTCGCTGATGGAGGCCCCGTCGTTGATATCTTATTGTTGAAGCCACAGAAACCGTAGGTTTATTAGATACGGGAGCCCAGGACGTCGACCTCGACTTTCACACAGGTCCTGAGCTCTGACCCCGTCGTCTGCATGGACGTGGAATAGTCCAGAACCATTCCGAGTCGAAATTACCACGCTTCAGCGAGGACGCATGCGCTCTGCTGCCTCTGAAATACCAGCTAGGGCCTGTGTACAAAGCGGAAATTCCGGTAAGTGAGGTGACGTGCCCATCGATTTTTGCAAGTGTTCAACGGCGATTGCGTGAAGGTGGCTTCCGGTATCTCGACGACTGTTAGTGGGTCTGAATGGCGCGCTGCAGGTTATTACTGGCCTGCCAAGTCCCGTTTGGCTTGCTGTACAGTACTCATCAATCTCGCTGCCACGCGCAGCTGTTCACTTGTGATCGCGCGAAGCTGGCTGTTGATGCCTTCCAGCCCGAGGTGACCGTAAATGGCTTATCAGAAATAAAGCACTCCTTCAGTCACCTAAGCTCCCGTTTTGCCCGCACCCTTTGTCTGCATCTGTTCAAACGTCACTTGGCTGGGTTCGGCTGAACTTGTTTAAAGCCGAGTTGTCTCCGGAGAGACAGCGGCGGGGACCGAGATCCCAGGAGGTGGGCAAAGACGCTACACCGTCACAACCAGAGTGACTTCTACGTTTAAATGGGTGATTTTAATGTTTCATTCAAACGTGACTGAATGAAGCTCGTGGCTACAGCTCTATAAAGACGTCGCTAAGATTAATGCGACAGAGCTCAGGAGCTGTGTGCTAGTCGAGGTGGCCTTCCTGGGCTCCCCGTCACTAGTAATACTTAATAATTATGGTCTCTGTGGACGTAAAGTAGCATTGAATTATGCAGTTTTTGTTGTTGTTTTGTGTGTGTGCGTGCGTGCGTGCGTGCGTGTGTGTGTGTGTGTGTGTGTGTGTTGATGATGATGAAGTGTTGCTTAATGTCCTCAGATGTCAGTTGACATATTAGGGACAAGTTGTGACCAATGCCGAAGCACGGTTCAATAATTCTTTACGTCCACGGAAACCAGAAGGCTCGTTAGGACGGACAGTTCAGGACGGCCACCTCGCCTCTCACACAGCTCCTGAACTAGCTCCTCCATAGTGTGTGTGTACAGTACCTTGGGTTTATGACAGGTACTTGAACACAGACTGACGGAAGTCGGGGGCGGAGGGGGGGGGGGGGGGGGGTCAGATTGGCTAATGTGAAGCAGAGCAGGCAGATTTATCGACCTTGACGGTTACGTCTTCAACTTAACGCTATTGGCCGCGTGGCGTGTTGGACGTTACCGAATCACAAACTCGACTGGGTCGTTCAACCCTTTAGACTTGTCGCTGCGCGCCATTGATTAAAGGGGAAATGCCTGAACCTGATTTCATGGCATGACACGAAACTATAATGATAACTTCGAGTGTTGCTGTGACTGAGAAACCATGGTGCTTAACGTCCACAGAAACCACAAGGCTTATTAGGGACGTGGAGAAGTGGGGAGAGGGGGGAGGGACTACGGAGGTGGGGGAAGAGGGAGATTATATACCTATAGTAACTGAGTGGCGTGCGCCTGCTGACATAACCATATGTGCGTTGGTATGGTTAGCGTTTTGCCGGTGTTCGTGTCGTTTCGGCTCTTTAGTCTTTCTGCCAAGCACACCTGTCGATCGCGCCATGGGGCGTATGCCTGTTATGGCTGGTGTTATTGGAGGGAACATCGCCCGGCGGTTCACCGTGACATTAATCGACTTGTGTTTTCGCACAGCGGGTGTCGCAGCGGGTTGTTTTTACTTCTCGAACGCTGTTGCTGCTGCTGCTGCTGCTGCTGTTTTTTGTTGTTGCTATTTTTGCTGCTGTTCTTCTTGTGGTTGTTTTGTATTTGATTTTTTTGGGAGGGGGGGGGGGGGGTCTGTTTTTTTGCTTGTCTTTTTGTTGTTATTGTTGATCTTGTCGTTGTTACTATATATATATGTGTGTGTGTATGTGTGCGTGCGTGCATGTGTATGTGTGTGTGTGTGTGTGAGTGCGTGCGTGCGTGCGTGCGTTTGCGTGCGTGCATGTGTGTGTGTGCGTGCGTGTGTTTGCTTGTGTGTGTGTGTGTGTGTGTGTGTGTGGTGTGTGTGTGTGTGTGTGTGTGTGTGTGTGTGTGTGTTAGGTACAGCTGTCATATGAAACTAAGTATCTAGTCCTTCGGATGAAGACGAAAAGCGCGTCAATGCGGTCTGCATTCGTGGAAAGATGTAATGGTGATAGCCACGGTTAAGTTCAGATACCACATACCTCAACACTGGATCCTTTACGTTCTCCTTCTGATTATAAAATGTGGTTGTTATTTCGCACTGATACCCGAAACTCGGCGACTTTCCAATTCACCTACTCATCTACCCCAACACACACACACACACACACACACACACACACACACACACACACACACACACACACACACACACACACACACACACACACACACACACACACACACACACACACACACACACACACACACACACACCACACACACACACACAAAACACACACACACACACACCACACACACACACACACACGCACGCACCTACGCACGCACGCACACCAACGCGCGCACACACACACACACACACACACACACACACACACACACACACACACACACACACACACACACACACACACACACACACACACACACACGGAGGAGGGAATACGGAGGGAGTACCGTGAGGAAGACAGAGGAGTCTGGCATGTGGGACACGATCTTCAGACAGAGCCAGCCATGCCAAAGGCCACAGCATGCAAAAAATATTTATCAGCGACTGACTCTCTCTCTCTCTCTCTCTCTCTCTCTCTCTCTCTCTCTCTCTCTCTCTCTCTCTCTCTCTCTCTCTGTTCGTAGTATAGCAAGGACTGGCTGATAGGTCCAAATGGACCCAACGCTACTATACTTGTGTGTTAAAGTTTTCGAGTTCGAGTTCTCTCTCTCTCTCTCTCTCTCTCTCTCTCTCTCTCTCTCTCTCTCTCTCTCTCTCTCTCTCTCTCTCTCTCTCTCTCTCTCTTATTTTTAGAGTAAAGATAAATATATATAGAAAAGTCACACCACTCTGTGTTCAAGATTTTGAGTTTTCTTGAAATCATTTTCAATGAACTGAGACTGAAGAATGCTGAGCGTCATAAATACACACGTAAACACATGCGTAATTAAATGTAGCCCAGTTGATTACCCCCCCCCCCCGCCCCTCTCCCCTCGCCTCCCCCCCCCCCTCCCCCCCCCCCCCCCCTCCCCCCCCCCCCCCCCATCCTTCTCTAACTGAAGAAGGCTGGGCGTCACAGAATCGACACACAAGGGAGTTAATTAGCGCTTGAAGTACGTAACACAAGTACAACAACAGAGACCTGAGTCGCCTACGGTAACTCTCACCTGGCATACGTGCAAATACAAGGTACATAAACTCCACCAGAGGTATATGAGGACGTACCTCTGGTGGAGTTTATGTGTTTATGTGAAAGAGTATATGTGTTGATTCTGCATGAGCGCTCTGGACTTCGTTCTGATTGAGAATTGCTGGGCGTCACAAATAAATACGTAACACCTGCGTAACTGAAATGTGACGTGGTTCTCCCGCTCTTTTTTTCTTTCTTTTTTTCTTATCTTTTTTCTTGTTTGTTTGTTGGAGGAATGAGTAAACAACTCCTGGTGAGGATGACCAAATAGAACAGATCTAGGGAAATGTGCACACCTATACCACGAAACACAAGGAAACGATGAAACACGAGCGCTTTCGACAGAAAAAATAAAAATAAAATCTTCTTCGGGTGTAAGAAGACAGATTATAATAAAAGAAGAAGGAAGCAATATACGTAAAACAAGTATGTGTCGAAATTGTCTGTCGAAAGCGCTTGTGTTTCCTTGTTTCCTTGTTTGTGTTTTGTCGTATAGGCGAGTACATTTCCATAGATACGTTCTATTTTGTTTGCGTGTTGTTGTTTATGACAGTGACGGCCTGTAGTGTAAAAGGACGTCCTGTCACACAGATAGACACTCACATTTTTGCAGAAAATTCTCCAGAGTGTGTTTTTCTCCTTGCAAAGAATAATGTACATTTGCGCGTGTCAGGGTGCTGAGGGCTTGTCGAAGTTTTTCGAGTTGTTTCTGTTTGTTCCTCTGCAAGGGAAGAGTGCATTTGCACATACAGAATACTTTCGGAGTTTTTGTTTGTTTTTGTTTTTGTTTTTTGCATAATGCGAACCAACTCCTGGTTTATTTCGGCGTGGGCGTGACACCGGTCCCGACCACGACAGTTGACGGAACGGAGCATGGCGACGGCAGAAGCGTCATTGAGGAACAAGCGTGGGTAGACCAGACCGGCAGCGACGAGGAAAGTTGACGGAGCGGAGCGTCGACAGAAGTGTCATTGAGAAACAGGCGTGGGTAGTGGCAGGGGTTTCAAAATGTCCTCTGGGGGTCCAAACGCTGACAGGATAAGAAATGGGCATTATTTTGTGTGTGTCCTTTTATCACAACATCGATTGTGAGAAAACTTTATAAAGTGAGGCACTCCATGAATTTTTTTCTCTTCTCTCAAAATATGTGTCTGTGTGTGTGTGTGTGTGTGTGTGTGTGTGTGTGTGTGTGTGTGTGTGTGTGTGCTTCCTCTCTTCTCTCCTCCCCCCCCCCCCCCCCCCCCTCCCCCCCCCCCCCCCACCCCTTTCTTTCTGCTGCAGTTAACAACTTTCCTCGCCGCTCTATTGCCAATAACTGGGGGCTGCCATAACTGTTGCTAAAATGAGAAAATATGGGCTCGACTTTCCGTTTGAAGAAATGGCTAAAAGGTATGCAGAACAGCTGTAGATCTACGAGGATTACCGTGCAGCCCACGGCTGCAATTGCAATCAGAAACAAACAAACAAACAAACAAACAAAAACAGAAGAAAGAAAAAAACACGACAACAAAAAAATCGTTCTTCTAATGCAACGCGCTTTTACTACAAGCTACTGCTTAGGAAGAAATATTCGTGTGGCCCCGCCCTTCGACTTCATAAAAAGCCAGACAATGCTGACACAAAGTACCACTGGTTAGCGGCACTACGGATTACCATCCACCGAAAAACGTATTTGTGTCTTCGTGTCGTTTCTGCGACTAAAGGTTAACAATGTGCCGTGATTTTAGCACCGCTGCTTCATGTGTTTAAACGTCTCCCACGTTAATAATGTGCACTAGCACCGCTGCTTCATGTGACTAAACGTCTCCCAGATGATGTCATGCCAAAGACAGCGTTAACACATCACATAGAAAGGCAGAAAAGCAGAACCGGATGTATATTATACTGTACAAATTTTCAAAAAAGACCGCCCCCCCCCCCACCCCCATCCCCCCTTCACCCCCCGCAACCCCTCTCTCTCTCTCTCTCTTCCCCCTACCCCCGCCCCCCTCAAGACCGTTCTCTGTCTCCCCCTCTACCCCACTCCCCCTCGCACCCCTTCCTCCGCACTCTCCTCTCTCTCTCTCTCTCTCTCTCTCTCTCCTCTCTCTCTCTCTCATCTCTCTCTCTCTCTCTCTCTCTACTCCTGCAACCAATGGACCGAGCGCCAACAGTGGGCAGCCACGTAGAGGGAGTGTGACCGGGTCCAAACTCTGGGTCGCCCCAACGCTCTACACGACCCAGTCAGATGTGTCGGTTCCGTAACGGCGAGAACTGAAACTGACCAACGGCGGAACGGCTATGAGATTTTAAGAGCAGCGGTCACAGTAAATCAATTGCCTCTAGTCCTGTATTGCGCCACTCTTATTTGACCTAATTAGTGCGTTGTGTTGACCTCATTTTGTGCAGTGTCAACAAAGGACGGGTGGGGTGTGGCTGGCGATGAAGGCTGGAAGTGGGGGGGGGGGGGGGGGGGGGGGCGGGGGGGGCAATGCCAGGACCCATTAGCGACGGCGGGAGGGTGTGAAGGCAATCTCGTCTAATGTTCTGAGGCGTCCCCAGCGTTTATGTAACACCCTTCCATTAACTCTGTCTCTGTCTGTCTGTCTGTTTGTCTATGGCTGTCTCTGTCTTTCTCTATCTGTCTGTCTCTCCACCACCACCACCATCCCAACCCCACACACAGAGATACAAAGGCAGAGAGAGAGAAAGAGACAGAGAGACAGACAGGGAGACAGACAGAGAGACAGAGAGAGAGACAGAGACAGAGAGACAGAAACAGAGACAGAGGCAGAGGCAGAGACAGACAGAGACAGAAAGACAGAAACAGAGTGAGAGCCAGAGACGGAGACAGTCAGAGAGAGACAGAGACAGAGAGATAGACAGAGACAGAGACAGACAGAGACAGACAGACAGCAAGGGAGAGATCGACAACGTTCATTTTTCGTCGCATAATTGATTGTTTTGTAGGGAGAATGGTGTCAGATAAGAACCCCTTAGTGGATGGAGGCCGCCGTGTTGGGAAGACGTACGTGTCATCCTTTCTTGGTAGGCTCTAGCTAATTCAGCCCAGATTCGCTTTATTGCCAGCGGCCGCTGTCGTCAGAAATTGGAAATTACCGTCAAAATGAATCCGATCAAATGCAGTTTCCCCAAAGTAACCCACAAATGAAAGGGTACGCCTTCAGCACATCCACAACGAACGTCGCTGGCATTGAGAGCCTGCCAGGTCAACAGCCGGGTATGGGATGGGAAGGGCTTCTGAGAAAGGGGCGGAGCGCTTATGGGCCTTCCCAAGCGCGTAAACAGCGTCGAGAATTGACTTGGGCTGCCGGTGTTCTAGGAGAGTGAGTGGGTCTGTTTGGCCCCATGGTAAAGAACAAGACGCGGGTTGGTTACTAAGTCTGCACAAGGGACTCGGGTTCAATTCCGGTCTGAAGAAGCACGTAGACGGCGGCAACAAGAAAAAGAGAGATTGATTGTTTGATTGATTGATTGATTAAACTTAATTTTTCAACGGTGAAGATATTAGCACAAAGGCGCACTCACATATCTGCCGTTGCTACAGTACTGCTAATAACCAAGACATTCACAATGAAGTATTATGAGAGAGAGAGAGAGAGAGAGAGAGAGAGAGAGAGAGAGAGAGAGAGAGAGAGAGAGAGAGAGAGAGAGACAGACAGACAGACAGACAGACAGACAGACAGACAGACAGACAGACAGACAGACAGACAGACAGAGAAACGAAAATAAACGATAGCAATGACGATGACTAAAACGAAAGAAGATAGTGGTCGTGATGAACATGAACAACAACCAATAAAAACAAGAGAAGAAAACACACACACACACACACACACACACACACACACACACACACACACACACACACACACACACACACACACTACTCTCTTCCATCACCCACACACACACACACACACACACACACACACCACACACACACACACACACACACACACACACACACACACACACACACACACACACACACACACACACACATAATCTTGGGAAACAGAAACCTCCTGACCTGTTTACATGAACCTTTTTCCACCTAAAAAAACAACAACTGAATGAGCAGGAGGAATAGATCGAAGAGGCCCGATTCCACCACAACGAAGAAGAAAAAAGACAACAACAACAACAACAACAACAAGAGAAGAAACAAGCAAAACGACAGACACTTAACTGTTTATCTGAGTGAAGAGAACTACCCCCGTTCTCCATCCCCAGTCCCCTCCTCCCTCTCCTTCCTCTCCCCACCCCCTCCTTCAATGTTTGTTGCGCTGGCGAGTTCGCTGCGAGGTGGGAGAGGGGCGGAGGGGGGTGGGAGGTGTTGTCCATTGAGGTCGTTTTCAAACGCTTCAGCCTCAAAGCTCCGGGGAAATTAGGAGGGAGAAAGACTGTGTAGCTGCCGGTGACACGGCGCACGCTAGCGCTGCGATTAGACAATGACCGTGAAACGAAACAACGCGCATCGATTGGCGCGACCAGCGACTTAAAGAAAGAGCTCGGCCATCCGCCTGACCCAAAACCGGCCTCTGTTGGCCTCCCACAGGTAGAAAATAGCCGTGCGAGTAAGAATTAGGGCATAAATTATTATAGGGTGAGGGAGAACTTTGTATTTAGCACTCTCCTCCTGTAGTGATGGTGCACTAGTCGATCGCCTCCACTCCACGCGTGTTCACAGCCTGGCCGGCTGTGTGTGTGTGTGTGGATGTGTGTGTGTGTGTGTGTGTGTGTGTGTGGATGTGTGTGTGTGTGTGTGTGTGTGTGAGTTGTGGTGTGTGGGGTGGTGTGTGTGTGTGTGTGTGTGTGTGTGTGTGTGTGTGTGTGTGTGTGTGTGTGTGTGTTTGCGTGCTGTTTGTGCGTGTGTGTGTGTGCTGTGCGTTTGTGCGTGTGTGTGTGTGTGCTGTGTGTGTGTGTGTGGTGTGTGTGTGTGTGTGTGTTGTGTGTGCGCGTGTGTGTGTGTGTGTGTGTGTGTGTGTGTGTGTGTGTGTGTGCGTGTGTGTGTGTGTGTGTGTGTGTGTGTGTGTGTGTGTGTGTGTGTGTGTGTGTGTGTGTGTGCGTATGTGTGTGTGTGTGTGTGTGTGTGTGTGTGTGTGTGTGTGTGTGTGTGTGTGTGTGTGTGTTAAAGAGAGATAATGAAGGAGCGCCTAAAAAAGGAAAGAACTAGATCTAGCTGCACCTGGGAGTATCGTACTCTTCTTGATGAACTAGAACTAGTACGTTGTGTGCTTTTTACAGCTAATGTGCGGAGAATGTCCTTTAAGCTGTTCGCACACTAAACAAATAATTATATGGAGAGAGAGAGAGAGAGAGAGAGAGAGAGAGAGAGAGAGAGAGAGAGAGAGAGAGAGAGAGAGAGAGACAGACAGACAGACAGACAGAAGAGAGAGAGAGAGAGAGAGAGAGAGAAGAGAGAGAGAGAGAGAGAGAGAGAGAGAGAGAGAGAGAGAGAGAGAGAGAGAGAGAAGAGCAAGAACAAGAACAAGAACAAGAAGAGTACTCCCTTCACCTACTTGGGAACATAATGCCCTCTCCGAGTCTGATTCAGTTCTTTATGCTAGGTGCAGTATATCGGATAGGAAGCCCCCGAAAACAGGGGCGTATACATCACCATAGGATCGTCTATGCTAAGGAATTCAACCTTGAAAAGTCCAATTTTTGTTTCTGATCGCCAGCCAGACAGGTTCCGCTTAAGGGGAGCTCATCAATGGCACAGCTGTGATCATGTCCTGAGACAACTGTTTCCATCCATAACCATCAAGGAAAGACCATTAATACTGCGCCGTCTTCTCGGGCATGGGAGAAAACTCTTACCTTGTACCAACCAGAGGCTCTCAGTGAAGGCAGTAATATATATATATATATATATATATATATATATATATATATATATATATATATATACAGACCAAACACTGGACAGGCAAGTACCAAAAAGGTGTACATTCCTGACAATAGTCGAAACATTACAAAGCAATAATCTGATGTACTCCACAAAAATAAGAAAAAGAAATAAATTTCAGTACACTGCCAACGCTCTGAATCAAGATACACAAAAGGTAAACAAACAAACAAACAAACAAAAGCAACAACAACACCACCACCAAGAGCAACAGCAACATAAACCACTTAGTCCACCCAATACAAACATGCGCCTCGTAATGTCTAACTGAACTAAGCATTCTCCTTAATGCTCATACATTTCGATAAATAGGGGAAACTTAGTTGTTTGCAGAGGGGACATTCATTTCTGAAATAACCCAAATGGAGAACCACCCTTTTCATGCGCACTTCAATTCCGATACATTAAGGGAATAGCTAGTCATGAAAACGTTTTGTTCTGTGTCTAGGGAGTATCGGATTGACGTCTGTCGCACTGATACATTGGACTGACATAAACACTACTCCAGTGATGTCCGAAAATTCAGTATTTTTCTCTCCCTCAAATGCTCACGCGTCATTTCCACTATTGCCCAGAACTGGAATGTTTGGGGAAGGCGACGGAGTGGAAAATTCGCTTTTTACGAATCAGATGGATTACTTTCATCTCCGGAAACGATGTGGAAGTACTGTTACTGGAGAGTGGGTTTTGAAAGGCGCAATGACCTCAGGGGTGATATCAATGTATACATATAAAAATAAAAAAAATCTTTGACTGAAAAACAACAACAAAAGGGGTGATATCGATGCATACATATAAAAAGATTTTTCTTTGACCGAAAAAACAACAACAACTAAAAACACTCACACACACACACACACACACACACACACACACACACACACACACACACACACACACACACACACACACACACACACACACACACACACACAGCTACTATAAAACTGAAAGCCTCCACCCCCCCCCCCCCCCCCCCCCCCACACACACACACACAAGAGCGCGCGGCTTAAGATTGTCTTTTACACTCTGTGGACAGCATTTGATCCGTGGCACAGATATTCCGTGAGTAAATATTGCTTTAATTATCATTTGTCCGCTGCGTGCATATGTGAGCCGGTCATATGTTGTGCCATGCGTATTAGTCAAGGGGTTGTTAGACTTAGTTTGGTGCCTGTGAAAAATAGCCGGCAGTACCAACCGTAGCACGACCTGGCAAGCAGGCAAAAGAAAGGAAAACTCCCCTAGCCTTAAAATGAGGCTGAGTGTGCGTGAGTGTGCGTGTGTGTGCGTGTGTGTGTGTGTGTGTGTGTGTGTGTGTGTGTGTGTGTGTGTGTGTGTGTGTGTGTGTGTGTGTGTGAATGTTGTGTGTGTGCCTGTGCGTTGTGTGTGTGTGTGTGTGTAGTGTGCGTGTGCGTGTGTGTGTGTGTGTGAGTGTGCGTGTGTGTGTGTGTGTGTGTGTGTGTGTGTGTGTGTGTGTGTGTGTGTGTGTGTGTGCGTGCGTGCGTGAGGTGTGTGTGTGTGTGTGTGTGTGTGTGTGTGTGTGTGTGTGTGTGTGTGTGTGTGTCTGTGTATGTGTCTGTGTCTGGGTTCCGGAGACCAGCTATGTTGGTAGCGAATTACGACAGTGGTTAGAGGAAGGTTCTCGTAAACCGGTGCTTTTGGTTTGAAGCTGTTATTATCGCCATGTGCTTTCCATCGGCCAAAAGGCGTCGCTGCATGAATACCAACAACTGTGCCTCTGGATGCAAAACCCGACGAGCTTAGCTCTCACTCCACCCAACCCTTTCATCGCATTCTGTAGTATTATTGCACACTTCGGCTGCTGGCAGGCAGATGATAATGAAAACCCTTCCACCAACTTCACGCGTTCAATTTTCATTTATGAACGGGAGAGATGAAGTCCGCTGATTTCCCTTGGCAAGACATAAAACAAAAATAAAATAAAATAAAATAAAATGAAATTACGACAGGGTCAAGCGCTTCATGCTTGCCCATTCCGTCGAGGGTCCGTGCTGGTTGTTCAAGAAGCCAATCACCAGAGTCGCCGTTCTGACGCCATGCCGTGGCTGTAACTCGGCTTTTAACAGGGCGAGAAAACCCCGCACATTTCCACGTGAGACGGGGAGGCAAGCAAAGCAGCCGCCGAGCTCCCCCAAGCTGCGGCCAAAATCATTGTTATAATCCTCTTCCTGGCTTGATAAACTGATCCTCCTGAACTGACTAGCTGTCGGTGATTTACGGACCTTGGACCATTACGCAGCATTCTTCTCTGACGTCTCGACGATTGACGTTTTAAAGCTCTGGCGGCGGGGCGAGTGGTTCACGGATCGGTCGGAATGAGATAAGCTTTTAACACTTTGATCTCCACTCAAGCACTGGATGGCCGCTGTTTGTCTGATAACTCAGCGGTGGAGGCGGAGGCAGTCTCCGCTCCGTGACAGCTTGCAGGCCAGCACTTTACCTCATCGGCCTTGCTGCTGTGCGTGCTCGAGTCTACAGAGTCTAAAAGTGTTTAGCCACACGATGCTCTCAGAGCTCGGGAGCTGTGTAAAAGTCGAGGTGGACGTCCTGGGCTCGAACCCCGTCCCTAATAGTCCCTACGGTCTCTGTGGACCTACAGTAACATTGAACCGAACAGACGAAGGTCGAGGTGGACGTCCTGGGCTCTCCGTCCCTAATAGTCTCTACGGTCTCTGTGGACCTAAAGTAACATTGAACCGAACAGACGAAGGTCGAGGTGGACGTCCTGGGGTCGATCCCTGTCCCTAATAGTCCCTACGGTCTCTGTAACATTGAACTGAACCGAGTCAGAGCTTAAGAGCTGTGTGAAAGTCGAGGTGGACGTCCTGGGGTCGATCCCTGTCCCTAATATTCCCTACGGTCTCTGTGGACCTAAAGTAACATTGAACCGAACAGACGAAGGTCGAGGCGGACGTCCTGGGGTCGATCCCTGTCCCTAATAGTCCCTACGGTCTCTGTGGACCTAAAGTAACATTGAACCGAACAGACGAAGGTCGAGGCGGACGTCCTGGGGTCGATCCCTGTCCCTAATAGTCCCTACGGTCTCTGTGGACCTAAAGTAACATTGAACCGAACAGACGAAGGTCGAGGCGGACGTCATGGGGTCGATCCCTGTCCCTAATAGTCCCTGCGGTCTCTGTGGACCTAAAGTAACATTGAACCGAACAGACGAAGGTCGAGGCGGACGTCCTGGGGTCGATCCCTGTCCCTAATAGTCCCTACGGTCTCTGTGGACCTACAGTAACATTGAACCGAACAGACGAAGGTCGAGGCGGACGTCCTGGGGTCGATCCCTGTCCCTAATAGTCCCTACGGTCTCTGTGGACCTACAGTAACATTGAACCGAACAGACGAAGGTCGAGGCGGACGTCCTGGGGTCGATTCCTGTCCCTAATAGTCCCTACGGTCTCTGTGGACCTAAAGTAACATTGAACCGAACAGACGAAGGTCGAGGCGGACGTCCTGGGGTCGATTCCTGTCCCTAATAGTCCCTACGGTCTCTGTGGACCTACAGTAACATTGAACCGAACAGACGAAGGTCGAGGTGGACGTCCTGGGCTCTCCGTCCCTAATAGTCCCTACGGACTATGTAACATTGAACTGAACCGAATCAGAGCTTAAGAGCTGTGTGAAAGTCGAGGTGTCTGCTTTCGGCTCTCCGTCCCTAGTAGCCCGTACGGTCTCTGTGGACGTAAAACAATACTGAACGAACCACACGTGCTTTACACCTTCAGGCAGTTAGCCCCGCTATTTTTTGTCGTGTGGTTTAAAGTTCGCATCGTGGTGCGCATTGTATCCTCGGAATATTAACAGTCGCCTGGCGGCCGGGATCACGTCGCAGACACATTGCAGAGTTTAGAACACGTTTGATTTCTATCGTTTGAAAGCACGCTTCTAAACAATCAGCGCAGGGATGAGAGGTCGACTGAAACGTCAGACAAAAATGACACATACTCATAACTTTCCAGTCTGCTAGTCACTTAGCCAGTAGACACATACTCATAACTCGCCAGTCTGTTAGTCACTTAGCCAGTAGCTCTGTCTGTCAGCCTGTTTCCGTCTGTCAGTCTGTCTGTCTGCCTGTCTGCCTGCCTGTCTGCCTGTCTGTCTGTCTGTCTGTCTGTCTGTCTGCTCTCTCCTGTCTCTCTTCTCTCTCTCTCTCTCTCTCTCTCTCTCTCTCTCTCTCTCTCTCTCTCTCTCTCTCTCTCTCTCTCTCTCAATCAATCAATTAGTCAATCAATCAATGAATCAACATAGAAAATGCACAAGAAATCTGCTGGAGTTCCGCAAGGGCTTTGATCGAGCATTGGTATAGCCCACTGGGCCTCGAACAGATCTTGTTGCGCAAATATGTGTGTGCTCGGTTGGTTGGTTGGTTAAATCTGTTTAACGCCGAGTTGTCTCCGAAGAGGTACTGGCAGGGACCAAGATCCCAGAATGTGAAGGAAGCCGCGTGGACATAATTATAGACATATACCTAACGCTACACTATCACCAACAGAATGATTTCTGCATTATGGTGGGCAGCGATTAGAGCCGTTTTATTATTTCATTAATTGTGAGGGGCAAAGTCACAAAGAACTGTCCACAAAATAATATCAGCTTCTGGAAGACCTTAAATAGTCATTGCCGTTAATTAAGGCTTATATCTCCTTGCCTATGTTGATCTGCCTCGAAGCCTGAACACCTTTGGCGCCATTTTTTTTTCTCTCTCTAAAATATCAGCTTCTGAAGAGAAAAGAGACCCGGAGCGGAATTTGCTTACCAGCCTAACGCCTTACCCCGAGGCCAAACCGGCTCGCAACTGAACAGCGGTGTAACCGCTACGTCGGATATTTAAAACGCGCTGTGTAAAGCTACAGATGATGATGATGATGATGAAGTGATGCTTAATGTCCTCAGATGTCAGTTGACATATTAGGGACAAGTTGTGACCAATGCCGAAGCATGGTTCAATAATTCTTTACGTCCACGGAAACCAGAAGGCTCGTTAGGACGGACAGCTCAGGACGGCCACCTCGACTCTCACACAGCTCCTGAACTATGAAAGCTACAGTCACTCACTGAGTCACATATACGACTAAAGCGCAGTGGGTCTGTCGGAGGCAGACAAAAGCGATATAGTTGCTATTGTGAATCGTTTTGGGCTCAACTCGAGATGTGTTAAATAAACAAACAAACAAAAAATTGTGACTAGGGACTATAAGAAACTTGGTGTTTCACGCCCAGTGGATAGTTCAGGAGCTGTGTGAGAGTCGAGGTGGCCGTCCTGAGCTGTCCGTCCTAACGAGCCTTCTGGTTTCCGTGGACGTAAAGAATTATTGAACCGTGCTTCGGCATTGGTCACAACTTGTCCCTAATATGTCAACTGACATCTGAGGACATTAAGCATCACTTCATCACGCCCAGTCAATCATTACGAGTATATCAGGGCGAACTGACCTTTGGGTCTAATTAACATCCACGGAAACCACATACGGTTTATTAGGGACGTGTAGGGCCTAGGACTCGGCCACTGTCTATGTTTCTAACTGACCTGTTCATGTGCCAAATATGTAGAGATAGAAAAAAGTTCCGTCGAAAGTTTCCAGACGACTTTACCTGTCAAAGCCATATTTGCAGGAAATACAGCTGGAGCTCTCACGAAGTCTGTCCATGCGTGTACGTCGTTGTTAGAATAGCCCTGAACCCATAGACGGGGCCACCATTTCCAGCTATTCGATGGAGACAAATTGGTCTTCGTCCGATAAACAGAGTGCCATTAGTTTTAGAAATGTCTGCTCGCTTCTGTTTGAGTAATACCAGCCATAGTACGGTCTCGGCAAGAAAGGAAAGGAAAGCGTGTGACTATTCCGGAAATATGTCGCGAAATGCATCCCGCAATGCTTGCGGTGAACTAATATGTCCAATGCCCCACCGCCCTCGGCCGTATTTCACCCGTCCTGGAAGCTTGGCCGTGTGCGGGTATTGAAATGCATTGTTGTTGCTGCAGGCAACGCAGGAAAGTTTCTGGATGGAGGAGACGGAGTGGGTTCCTCTTCTTCCTTTTTTTTTTTTTACAGATATTTTCTTTTTCTTTTTCTTCTGCTAATCTTCTTCTTCTTTCCTTTTGTCTCCTCTTCCTTCTCCTCCTCCTCCTTACTCTTCTTCTTTTCTTTTTCTCCTCCTCCTTCTTCTTTTCTTTTTCTCCTCCTCCTTCTCCTCCTCCTCCTTACTCTTCTTCTTTTCTTTTTCTCCTTCTTCTTCTTCTTCTTCTTTCCTCGTCCCCGTCCTCCTTGTTCTTGCTTCAGTTTCGCGACAGCTTGGTCCCAGTCAGTTCTCGGTTTAAATTCAGTTATGGTGTCCACCTTTAACACAAAAGAACGCACTCATTCAAACCATCACGTGACAGACCTGTGTCGGCCTTGCTGGTTGCTTTCCCATTAGTCTCAGCGGATTATGTCCCTTCGTGACATCCGCTCTGCCTTGGTGGTCGCCAGGCCGGTGGCTAGAAGGGAGGTAATCCAATAACGGGAAATCATTCTCGTTTTGTCGCTTAACTCAACAAAAGTCGGATAAGTTAGACTGCTTTCCTGTTGCCGTCCAGCAGTTTTTGTTGTTGTTCTTGTGGTGGTTGTGTGTGTGTGTGTGTGTGTGTGTGTGTGTGTGTGTGTGTGTGTGTGTGTGTGTGTGTGTGTGTGTGTGTGTGTGTGTGTGTGTGTGTGCGGCCAGGTCTTATGGAGACAGACAGACAGACAGAGATAGAGAGCTTCATGGCGCTCGTGTGTGTGTGTGTGTGTGTGTGTGTGTGTGTGTGTGTGTGTGTGTGTGTGTGTGTGTGTGTGTGTGTGTGTGTGTGTGACCCCCCCCCACCCTCCCCCCCACCCCCCACCCCTACCCCCTCTCTGTCTGCAAAATCCCTGACTGCACGTGCATGGGACCATTTACACAGAAGCGTACACCACTGCGGCATCACCTGCCCTGACGTAGACCGGTATATAGGTATACGCGCTCAGAACTAACAAAGTACGTACATCATTACACAACACCTGCCTGGAAGCGGTAGGGAAGAGGCGCGCGGAGCCGTAGACATCACCATCTATAATATTTATCCTCTAGTCTGTCGAGGAGAGTGGAATGGATACGTACCGTAGCCGACATGACAGCTACAGGTGAATGAATGCCTTTGAGGTTTTGACGAGTTAAACAGCGGGCCGTTAGCTGTCAGTCACTAGCGCGGTCTAACGGCCCGGGTCTCCCAGCCATTTGCTTACCGTTTGGTGATAATTAACGACCCCATTCCACGACGGGATAGACTATAATTATGTAAGACCGCTCGTGAGCACTGTTCACTATGTGGAAAGAAGGAGAGACGGCCTAGGAGGGTGTGTGGAGGGGAAGGTGGGGACAGTAGGTAAAGCCTAGATGTTGAGCTCCGGGGCTCCGTCGTATGGGGTGGGTCTGGTAGCCTGCTGGAACGAGTTTAATTTGAGGAAGCGTCTAGACTCATCACTTTGCCTGTGCTACCCAAGGGCTACGCGCTGCACCTTACGTTGTAACGTCGGCTTATGCCATCAAACTTTTGATCAGTTGTAACTCTCTCTCTCTCTCTCTCTCTCTCTCTCTCTCTCTCTCTCTCTCTCTCTCTCTCTCTCTCTCTCTCTCTCTCTCTCTCTCTCTCTCTCTCACACACACACACACACACACACACACACACACACACACACATAGAGTGAGACACAAACACATATATACATACAAACACACACACGCACACGCACGCACGCACGCACGCATGCACGCACGCACGCACGCACGCACGCACGCACGCACGCACACACACACACACACACACACACGCGCAGGCACGCACCGCACACACATGAGGAGAGACACGACACACACACACACACACACACACACACACACACACCACACACACACACACACACACACACACACACAAGCACGCACGCACAGCACGCACGCACGCACACGCACACACACACACACACACACACACACACATACTCCCCCCCCCCCCCCACACCACACACACACTGACTGATTGACTTAATGACACGCTTTCATTGTTTTTCCACATGGCGGAAGCCCATGGAACTGGAACTGGAAATTGAATGTAGACTGGGCATTGAACACAACCTCCCAATTCCTATGTCACGTGCTTCGATGCTTTTTCACCGCCCGTTTCAAGCTCACGGCACTCACCTTCGTTTAAAATTCAAATAGAAAGGGGTTTTCGATCAACCGTCTGCACACGTTTATTCGCTGCGTCGAAACGTAAGCGGAAAAAAGAAAAGAAGAAAAGAAAGAGAAGAAAAAATGAGAGCTAATTCATTCTCTGCTTGATAGAAACCCCTTCTCCTATCAGCACCCTCTAAATACGTCAGAGTATCACTAGGGCACCTTGAAAGTTAATGGCCCACGGTGCTTTGATTTGTTGAGAGAATAATAGCGAAAATGAGCGGAAGGTGGCTGCGAATCTCGTTCCTGTTGATGGAATAAACACGAAACACGTTGATCTTTCTTTCTGCACCCTAACATACGGTGACGTAAAAACTAAATATTTAAACCAAAAGAAAAAGCGTGTTGCGCCAGGTACGCGAGCCCCTAGCCTATCACAAGTTTGAAAAAAACACCTATTGACTAAAATATTGCTTTGATCATTGGAACGGTCGAGTCTTTCCGGTTGTATGGGTGGTACTTCCGCCCCAATTTCCGAGCGAGTAAAGGCGTGGGTGCATGGTTCAGTTGGTGCTCATGATTCAGGAGCTGTGTGAGAGTCGAGGTGGACGTCCTGGACTGTCCGTCCTAACGAGCCTTCTGGTTTCCGTGGACGTAAAGATTTATTGCACCGTGCTTCGGCATTGGTCACAACTTGTCCCTAATATGTCAACTGACATCTGAGGACATAAAGCATCACTTCATCATCATTCAGTTGGTACAGCGTCCGACTGAAATACCAAAGTGCAACACTGACGCGAGTTCGAGTCCCCGGTGCGACACAAGTTGTTTTGCTTGTGTGTGTTGTGGTGTGATTGTGTGGTGTGTGTGTGTGTGTGTGTGGGTGTGTGTGTGTGTTGTGGTGCTGCTGTGTGTGTGTGTGTGTGTGTGTGTGTGTGTGAGTGAGTGAGTGAGTGTGTGTGTGTGTGTGCGTGTGTGTGCGTGTGCGTGTGAGTGTGAGTGAGTGAGTGAGTGAGTGTGTGTGTGTGGTGCGTGCGTGCGTGCGTGTGCGTGCGTGCGTGCGTGCGTGCGTGCGTGCGTGTGTGTGTGTGTGTGTGTGAGTGTGTGTGTGTGTGTGTGTGTGTGTGTGTGTGTGTGTGTGTGTGTGTGTGTGTGTGTGTGTGTGTTTCTCCCAGGGTCAGCTTTCAGAGCTGACCGACGGACAGCCCCAGTTTGCAATCGCATGCATCAGTATTTGTGTGCCCGTTAAAAATCCCAAATACTGGCAGCCGCACGTACCATTGTTTGGCCACGCGAAAGTAGCCGTACACTAGCACACTGATAGGAATAGGTAGCGTTGTCCTTGTGGCTGCTGTCGCCCTGATGTAACCGTAATAGTTGACTGGGCGTAAAACACCAAGTTACTTCCTTACTTGTGGCTGCTGCTGTCGCCTTGATGTAACCGTAATATTTGACTGGGCGTAAAACACCAAGTTACTTCTTCCTCTTCTTTTTTTCTGCTGCTGTCGCCTTGGATGTAACCGTACTAGTTGACTCTGGGCGTAAAACACCAAGTTACTTCCTTACATTGTGGCGCGGTCTGCCTTGATGTAACCGTATGGTGACTGGGCGTAAAAGACACCAAATTACTTCCTTATTTGTGGCTGCTGCTGTCGCCCTTGAGTAACCGTAATAGTTTTACTGGGGGCGTAAGACACCAAGGTTCTTCCTTACTTGTGGCGCTGCTGTCGCCTTGATGTAACCGTATAGTTGACTGGGCGTAAGACACCAAGTTACTACTTCCTTACTTGTGGCTGCTGCTGTCGCCTTGATGTACCCTTATAGTTGACTGGGCGTAAGACACCAGTTACTTTTCCTTAGTTTGTGCTGCTGCTGTGGCCTTGATGTAACGCGTAATAGTTGACTGTGACTGGGCGTAAGACACCAAGTTACTTCCATTATTTGTGCTGGCCTGCTGTCGCCTTGATGTACCGTATGGTTGACTGGGCGCTAAGACACCAAGTTACTTCCTTACTTGTGGCTGCTGCTGTCGCCTTGATGTAACCGTAATAGTTGACTGGGCGTAAGACACCAAGTTACTTCCTTATTTGTGGCTGCTGCTGTCGCCTTGATGTAACCGTAATAGTTGACTGGGCGTAAGACACCAAGTTACTTCCTTACTTGTGGCTGCTGCTGTCGCCTTGATGTAACCGTAATAGTTGACTGGGCGTAAGACACCAAGTTACTTCCTTACTTGTGGCTGCTGCTGTCGCCTTGATGTAACCGTAATAGTTGATTGGGCGTAAGACACCAAGTTTCTTCTTTTTGGCTGCTGCTGTCGCCTGATGTAACCGTAATAGTTGACTGGGGGCTGTAAGAACACCAAGTTACTTGCCTTATTTGTGCTGCTGCTGTCGCCTTGGATGTAACCGTAATGGTGCCTGAGGCGTAAGACACCAAGTTACTACTTCCTTACTTGTGGCTGCTGCTGGCGCTTGATAAAAGTAACCGTAATTAGTTGACTGGGGGGGGGCGTAAGACCCAAGTTACTTCCATTATTGTGGCTGCTGCTGTCGCCATATATGTACCGTAATAGTTGACTCTGGGCGTAAAACACCAAGTTTATTTCCTTATTTTTTTTTTGGTGGCTGCTGCTGTCGCCCTTGATGTAACCGGAATAGTTACTGGGCTAAAACACAAGTTACTTCCTTACCCTTTCGGCTGCTGCTGTCGCCTTGATGTAACCGTAATAGTTGACTGGGCGTAAAACACCAGTTACTTCCTTACTTGTGCTGCTGCTGTCGCCTTGTGGAACCGTAATAGTTGACTGGGCGTAAAACAAACACCAAGTTACTACTTCCATACCTGTGGCTGCTGCTGTCGCCTTGATGTAACCGTAATAGTTGACTGGCGTAAGACACAAGTTACTTTGCCCTTACTTGTGGCTGCTGCTGTCGCCTTGATGTAACCGTAATAGTTGACTGGGCGTAAAACACCAAGTTACTTCCTTACTTGTGGCTGCTGCTGTCGCCTTGATGTAACCGTAATAGTTGACTGGGCGTAAAACACCAAGTTACTTCCTTACTTGTGGCTGCTGCTGTCGCCTTGATGTAACCGTAATAGTTGACTGGGCGTAAAACACCAAGTTACTTCCTTACTTGTGGCTTGCTGTGCCTTGATGTACCGTAATGTTAACTGGGCGTAAGACAACCACCAGTTACTTCCTTACTTGTGGCTGCTGCTGTCGCCTTGATGTAACCGTAATTGTTGACTGGCGTAAAACACCAAGTTACTTCCTTACTGTGGCTGCTGCTGTCGCCTTGATGTAACCGTAATAGTTGACTGGGCGTAAGACAACCAAGTTTTTACTTCCTTATTGTGGCACATGCTGTGTCGCCCATTGATGTAACCGTATAGTCTGACCTGGGCGTAAAACACCAAGTTACTTCCTTACTGTGTGGCCATCACCATGATGTAACCGTAATAGTTTTGACTGGGGCGTAAAACAC